>JAUIMM010000288.1:637500-960000 GCA_031769625.1 Taudactylus pleione
GGTAAGGTCGCGGATCACCGCTTGCGGTGATCCGCGCATTTAATATGCAGTCCTGTGCCTCCGGTCTCCGGGGACAGACCGGAGGCGCCGGCAGTGGCGGCGGGCCCCCCATACCCCGTGTGTCCACTAGACCACCAGGGACTTACTGATCGGCGCTGGGAGCCGGCGTCCCGGGTGGTTAATAGCCGGCCAGGGGAGGAAGCTTTCCCTGTTACAGCGGCTCCTCCCCTCAGCTCAGCGCGCCTTTCAGTATGTATAGTCTGGCGTCGCTGAGCTGCTTCCTCCGCGGGCCACGCTTCTTCTGAGGTCTCCAGCGGCCATTTTCTTGTGGTGCAGCAGCAGAGCTCCGGAGATGGCAGTGAGTCCAGTCCCCCTGCGTACCTCACCATCAGGTCAGTGTACACAGCGCTGTAGCTTTCCCAGACACTGAATCTGGGTAAGTTGAATGCAGTGTAATAGTGCAGTATATTATATGACATGTTTATGTATATATGTATATATCTGCATGGTATGTGACTTATGCTAGTGCTGACTGTCTGTATTTAATTCTCTCACCTGTCAGTGTATATCTATCCCTTTTCCTTATCTGCCCTAATACAGCTGTACTTAGGGTGGTTCTGAGACCTCACATTTATATACTCGTTGATATTTGTGAGGTTTGTCACATACTGTTGCGTGCTGCACGTTGCCACATTTTCGTTGGAACTGTGTGTTGCATACGCTGAAAATGGGTCCCTGCGGCTAATTTTAGCATCAGTCAGGACCAGTATAGCACTGCTTGATATTTCCGCCAAGATTGGTCAGATATGTTTGACCAGGAGATAGAGCGTTATACTGCACCCATTTTTGCTATCCTGCAAGTCATGTGCTGCAGGTGTTAATGCGGAGGATTTGTTTCATAAAGGGTTCTGTGTGTGGCGTCATCTGGTGCCGGCCCCTTTCACGACCCCCTTGGGAGGTTTGTTTTCTCGGGATCCTCTCAATTGCGGATCGCCGGGTGGGCCCCATTGTTGTACCTCACTTGGGGTTACTTCACCATACTGCCCTTTTCATCTCAGGGTATCTCGCAGTTTCTTGCACTCTTCCCCTGTGACACAGACTATCGCTCCCTGCAGGGGTTTTTCGCAGTATATGAGATCCCCCTGGTGCCACCATAGTCTGTCATTCCCCTTGCAGGGATTCCCACGGCCACCCTGGGTGGATGTCGTTTTCTACGAAACGCAAATTGGCGTGGTTGACGCCCTGTGGTTACTTCCCAGTTGGCTCTGCGTGAACTGGATACTGTTTTGGGCTCTTTCCCTCTTACACGGGGGGAAGCCTATTTCAAGTATTATTATCCCTGCTTTGGGCTGGTGGCAGGTCCATTCTGGTTAGAGTGAATGTTGACCTGCACCTGTATCATACACCCTCAGTATTGCGTGCCTTCTGGTTCCCTGTTGCTGACTAGCGGGGGGATCGCATGGCGGGACTCTGGCTGTTGTCAGTTATGAGGTATTACAACAGTGTTTGGCCTCCTGTCCCAAATTCCCTGAGGGTCATCACGAGCCCCTCATGGGGTGGATGGGCGTGTTACTCGTCAGATTACAGACGTTACTATGCATCCCATTCCTGCGTGGTCGGATTCTTCTGATCCGTAGGTGGTAACTCTGCCTGAAATCAGTATACTCGCTTTCAGGGGTTGTTACCCATCCTACCATGGCTATAGCATGGTTGGTTAATACTATTGCATACTGAGCTGATGCATTTGTAATGTTTTTTCCCCACCAACACGTCTGGGGTTCAAATGTATTTGGTCGCTCATGTAATATATGCAGTTGTCATAGGTGGACATGCCTATATTGGATACCAGTCTCCTAACTTTCAGAGTTCCGGCTGCGACGGTATCCTCCGTAATACCCTATGGCTGCGCTCTGGGAATGCAGAGGTGCAGATACCATCTATAGGGTAGATCTTGTTGGGTCCTGACCTTGACAGTGGCAGTACAAATTTCCCGCCTTCAGCTATGCCCACTACAGGGCCTCAGACTAAGTCTATTAAGTCTTTTTGTCCTCTGGGTCAGCCTAAAGGTCTGTTTCTTCAACCGAGCAGGCCTGGACTGCCAGCCGATCCTGCTTCTGAACCTACGGATATATCGTCAGCATGACGAGACAGGCCTACCACTGGGAGATGGCGATTTTCTCAGTTCGCCCGGTACTAGTGTCTAGTTGCCGCGGCTACGTGGGTAGGAGGGTACGCCCTCTCTTTGCTCAGGCGGCCTATTTCCATGTGATGGTACGCAGGCCCTTATTCGGACCCGAACAGGGCCTTACGAATCCAGAAAGCTATACAGTTGTTGGGGTAAGCGGAGCTAATTGGGCCATCCCCACTTTCTCACCGAGGGACTGGTTGTTCTGCTTTCTTTCTGGTGCGGTGGCTGAATGGTCCTCTTTGGCCTATTCCCTGTCTCAATTCTCTGAACCAGTTCCTAAAGCTACCTGGGCTCAGGAGGCAATCCCTATGCACCATCATACTATGTTTGGAACCTGGGGACTTTATGGTATCACTGGATATACAGGACGCGTGCCTACGGGCACTTACAGAGACCTTGCCTCAGCATGGACTGAGGTTTGCTGTATCACAGCACTTACGGTTTTCGGGCTCTGCCTGTTGGGACTGTTCTCAGTCCCACAGGGGTTTACCAGCGTTTTGGATTTTCTGACAGTTCTTCTGTTCAGTATATCCCAATGCTCCTGTACCTGGATGGCCTCCTGCTCTTAGCAGGATCACCGGGGTACTTTACAGCCGGGTCAGGTTGACTGTGGCTTCTTCAGGGTGCAGAAGTTTAATCAATGGGGAAAAAGTCCTCCCTGCATCCCTCTCTGGGTATTCTTCACCTAGGAGCCCTGCTGGAATCTCAGAATCTGAGAATTCTTCTGGCGTAAGACGGCATCTCCACTCTTCCATTAGGAGTACATGGATGTCTGCGCAGTCGACATATGTCTTTGCACTCTGGGAGGCATGGTCCACTATTCAGTGTCTGCCTTTGGAAGGGTGGAATGGGCTTAGGGCCTGATTCAGACCCACTCGCGAGCGGCTGTCCGCTCGCAAGTGGGTCGATGTTATGCACTGAGCATGCGCACGACGGAGGGAGCTCCGTCGTGCGCATGCGCCAGACGCGACGAGCGAAGGAAAGTCCTTCGCTCGTTTTGTCCGATCAAAGGGGGCGTGCTGTCAATGTTGATTGACAGCACGCCCCCTTTGGTGGGCGTGCCGGGGGCGTGTCTCCCTGACGGGGGCGTTCCCACGGGAACGCCTCCCGTCAGAAGCCGGCCCACTGACATCACTAGTGATGTCAGTGGGAGTGATTTTGGCTCTGATAGAGCCAAAATCACTCCGGAGCTTGCGGTTGAAAACCTCAACCGCAGGCTCCGGCTCGCAATTTCGATGGTCGCGATGGTCTCGACCATCGTGGCCATCACAAAGCACGCTCGTATAGCCTGTGGGTGGTGACCCACAGCTATACGAGCGTCCAGGAGGACGCTCCATGAAAATGGAGCCCGGCCCTCATTCAGAGCGTGCGCTCTGCTCAGAGCGTACGGCTCTGAATGAGGGCCTTAGTTCCATTCCAGGCCTTTCCATAATTGGCTTATCTCCAGATGGAACAAGTTTTTTTTTCTGTCTGATCACTGTTCAAATGATGCTGCTCTCCCCGGAGGCAAGTCTGTCCCTTTTCGGGTGACTATGACCATCTCGTCCAGGGTATTCTTTGCTAAGGACAGTGTCTGGTTCGCATCCATTTCAGTGCAATTGGATGTCTGTCGATTCCACCCTGTCAATTAACTTGTTGGAACTTTAGCCTGTCTTGGGCCTTCACTCTGGCATAGCCCTTGTTTCCCGGTGAACCTGAAAAAGTTCAGTCCGACAGGGTCAGAACAGTAGCTTCCTTTTTAGCAATACTGTTCGTTGGGTGGCAATGTCAGGTATGTCATACATTCGGACATTGTCTGAGGGTCTCCTCCCGACCATCTCGACAGTGTTCATTTCAGGTGCTCTCCATTGGGAAGCGGGAGTCCTCAGCCGTTACGACGTGCATCCCGGGGACTAGTCTCTTCCCCAAGAGAGGTTTCATCTCCTGGTGAGCAGGGGGGGGGGCCGTCCTCAGGTGACACTCATGGCCTTCTGACTCTATCACACTATGGTGTTACAGTCCAACTCTGGGGATTCTGAAGCAACCTTCAGTGACTCTTTGTCGGTGAAGGGGTTCTTCCAATTTGCGTACCTGTGTTCTCCAGTCTCCATTATTCCTCGAGGGAAGTGTTTCAATCGAGACAGAGATGCTTTCCTGCTGGTGGCTCCTGATTGCCCCAGATGTCAGGGGTACTTGGTTTTTCGGAGTCTCTCCATCGATACTCCATTCCTGATGCTTCACTACCCAGACCTGTTGTCTCAGGGTCCTGGGGTTTGCCTTGGACCTGGGTCGTTTGTCTTTGACTACGTCCCTACAGTGGTCTTATGGCTTCCATGGCTTTGTCATCGTTGGAATGATTGGAGCACATGGATCAGCTTTTGCTGGGACCTACCACAAACTGTGGCAGCCATCATTCTTATGGTATTATACCTATCGATACGATCCTCTGGTGTCCAGGATTTCCAGATATTCTGGCATTCCTTCCGGCTGGCTTGGGTTTCACCCTCGGCCTGGCCTTCCTGACAGTGCAGATCTCTACACTGTCAGTATGATTAGGTTATGGAATTGCTCCGCTCTGATATCCAGTTCATCCTTTGGAGTGTTTTCTGGATTATGCCTCCATTTGTCCTCCCTAGGGACTCCTTGGGAGTTAGGAGTGGTTCTTTGTTAACTCCGGGGAAAGTTAATGGAACCGCTGGTTGTGATAGCCATTACATGGTCTATTGCTTTGGCTTTCTCTCTTTCTATCAGGGAGTTTATATCAACCAGGTGAGTGTCGGAATTGGGAGCGTTCTCATGTGGCTCCCTCTTCTGGAGGGCATCTTGTCAGGGTGTGAGTTGCTCTCACTCTGTGTTTCTTCTTAGTGATTTTCAGGTTCCATATTATTCTGGAACTTATGGTGCGGCCATTCAGTCCCCAGTCCTCTCGGCTGGTGTGGCCTCATTGACTGTGGTCCGGCCTCTGTGGATTTATATGATCCATTCAAGTTCCTGACGGAAATCAGACTCCTTCTTGGTGGTCTGAGATTTCTGGTTTTAACAGGAAAGGATGGCCGGCCTATGGCCATATGTTGGCTGGACGGCCTCGTATTTCTTCTTCAGGGGCCTACCCATGGGTAGGCCTTTCTGTTGTTGCTGCTTTTTTCTCGGGCCATGTAACCCTCGTGGGTGGCTCGCTGTGGTGCCTTGGCTGCTTTGCCTTGCTAGGTGGCCACGTGGTCTTCTGTCCACACCTTTTTAAGGTTCTAGGCATTGTTTTCCTTTGCCTCTCAGGATGCTTCCTTTTTGGCGGCGGATTCTCCTCTCAACACAGGAGCGTCCCCTCCCTTGGTTGAACTGCTTTGGGACATCCCCAAGGTCAACCCTGTGGACCCTGAAGTAGAAAACAAGAGATATGGTAAGAACTTACCTTTGTTATCTCTGTTTCTACGAAGTCCATAGGGTCCACAGGGCGCCCGCCCTGACGCACCTGGCTTCAAATGGGCTGTGTGACTGGTCACCGGTTTTCCGTCTCCCATTTCTGTGAGTATGGTTATCGAGTGTTCCAGTTTTCTCTCTTTTTTTTCTCCTCCTCCGGCCTTTGGCTACTTACAAACTGAGGTGCCTCTGGCTGGGGGTGGAGTTATAGGGAGAGTGGACCCAAGTGCATCCTGGGAGCTAAAAGCTTTAACTGCGTGGTGCCCGGATTTGGTTCCCAACCTATACCCCAAGGTCAACCCTGTGGACCCTATGGACTTCGTAGAAACAGAGATAACAAAGGTAAGTTCTTACCATATCTCTTGTTATCTGTATCCCATACCTCCCAACTGAGGAGGGGACTGAGGATTGAGACTACCGTGTGTCGAAGGCGTGGGCACGTGGAAAAGGGGGTGCAGCCTCGCTTTGAATGGCATGGCCTCGTGGAACATTCCCCTTTTCATCACTCCGGGGGTGAGCCAAGCATCCCCAGAAATGCTGGGCTGCCACAGACCCTTCCCGCACAGTGAAGAGATGCCATGCACATGTGCATGATATCTATTCACTTGCTGCTATGCAGAGCAGCAGTGATTTCCCCCAACTTCCCTATACCGTGGGACACTGCTGCCCACGGGTGGGATGGCAGGACAGTACCTGAATAGCGGGACTCTCCCGCCAGAAGCCTGTTACAGAAACCATATCCCTACAGGTCTGAACAATAGAATATTAGGGGGCGCCCACCATTTGTGGCTGGCAGCTCTCCTAGGGGTCCACCAAAACCCTAAAACCCAAAAGGTATGAACATGTGCTGAAAAATGGTAGCGCCAATTAGTCTGCACCGGACATAAGAGACATATAAAATAGGGATGTGCAGTCTGGGATAGATTCGAATTTACACGCCGAATTCGGATTTTTCCCTCCATTCCTGGACAAAAGTCCATGGAAGATGATGTTTGTCCATGAAAGATGACGTTTTGCCTCTTTCTGAGACCCGATTTTTTGAGGGAAAAATGCGAACTCTGCATTCAAATTCGAACCTATCCGAGCCTGCACATCCCTAATATAAAGTCAATTCTTAAAAAGGAAGAGAAACGTATTTATTAAATGAATACTTTTAAAAAGTATGTTGTGTTAATAATGCTGATTAAAATGACATACAATTCAGTGCAACTCTTGTACTACATATGAAACATACTCTGTATGCCAGTTAAATTTAAATACGATACAAAAAAAGCAAGTGCCTAAATGTATCATCCCCACCTAATTGCTTCAAAGAAAAATAAAATCATAAAATGATAGTCCAAGTTTTGCAGAATTTAATCTGTGTTGGTTGCAATTAATCCAATCCTGTATGTATGACAGTAAAATTTAAGGAGGAAATCGATTATGTCTCAGGAAAAACGATGTTAGTTACAAGATAGCATATGCATATATCATGTTGTCACCTGCTTGAATACATTTTTTCAAATGTATCCAAGTTGGGGCTCTGAAGTATTAGTTGCTCTTAGTGAAATGCCGCTCCGAGATAAAAAGCGTGAATAAGCAAAACAGCTGGTAAGCCTACCGTCTCCAATATGTGTAGAGCGGGATGAACCATTCATTGGTCACACATCAGTCTCAGGGATGCACGGCTAATACCAGGGAAGGACTTCACTTCACGATATCCCAACTGTTATTCAAACTTTTTTGTTTTATTATGATCTGCATTAAAGCACATACAAGTATTTAAGTTGTAGTAATTATAATCATATTGCTGCCTAGATGGTCAGATATTTATAGAGATGGGCGTTGAACTCCGTGTTTTGGATCTGGATAATCATTTAATTTTTGCAATCCAAAATCCGAAGTTCGGATTTAAAATTTTAATTCTGAACCACTGGAAAATTAAAACCGCAACGCTGATTTATCCGGATCTCCTCAGAAAATGAGAACCGCGACTCGGATCTGTCTGGATTCATGAAATTCGGATGGATTTGGATTTCTGGAGAACAGAACCACATATCTCTAGATATTAGACATTAGGGAAGTGTTAAATTGTTGATCTAATATACATCTCAGATATCATACCATAATCTTGATGAGTGGAATTGTATTAAGACTATAGCTGTGTTATAGAGAATGCAGAGTTTGTCATAGCCTCTATCTCTGTATTGTCAGTATTCATAGCTATTGTATATTTCATTCACAGTCACTTGTGAGGCCAGGATGCGTGTCATTAGATTCTAACACTGTGAGGACTTTAATGCCTTATATCAGTTGACAGTGTGCTGCACACATTTATTAACCCGCTATTTTTTTAATTGATAATCTCTATGCAATCATTATTTGACACATTAACACAAATCCGTGACCTAGATGCCCAAACTTCACCTCCTACTTATTCATAAAGTCAAACACACTTCCTTACATCACAATGTGTCTAACATTAAACTTCAAATAAACACGCATGCAAATACTTTTTTTTTTGCAGTAAATGCTGTACTTTATTATCTGTTATTACAGAGCCCTCTCATGCCATCTTTATATGCCACTAATGTGCCAGAGCCTCCTCATGCCATCTTTTATGCCACTATTGTGCCAGAACCCGCTCATGCCATGTTATATGCCACTAATATGCCAGAGCCCCCTCATGATTTTTTTATATGCCAGTAGTGCAGCAGGGTTACATCACACCAGTGAGCCTATCATGACATGTTTATATGCCATAGGAACATACAGAAGAAAACCGCACAAGAGAAAACTATTTTTTAAATGAGTCACTACTATTCCAGATCTAGGGAAAATGTTACAACATACATTATGTTGTGATAGTTACTCCTGGGAGGTGCTCCTAAGATCATCAGACAAAATGAAAAACAAATTGTTCTATTATAGGGCACCAGGGCTAGAACTATGGGAGACAATGGAGGCGCCTGCCGCCGGGCTCCAGCTCTGAAGGGGCACATCCTCCATTGTCCACAACATATTCACCCCACTTAGCGCTGTAACTGTGTACCGTCACGGATGTCCAATACATGGCACCCCTTCCCGGCACCTGAGAAGCCACCATACACTGGTGGAGAGCTCCATGTCAAACCATAAGTTTGTACCTTTGTCTATCTACAGCACAGGTTCTCAAACTCTGTCCTCGGGAGCCCACACGGTGCATGTTTTGCAGGTCTCACAGAATTACAGGTGAAATAATTAGCTACATCTGTGGATCTTTTAAAATGTGTTAGTGAGTAATGATTACACCTGTGCACCTGCCAGGAGACCTGCAAAACCTGACCTGTGTGAGGTCCTGAGGACCGAGTTTGAGAACCACTGATCTACAGTATAGCCTGTCTGCATGCGAATTACTACATTACAGTGTCAGTGGCTGTGACAGGAGGCACCATATTATAACTTGACTCCGGGAGTCTGGGATGAACTTACACCACTGTAGGGCACACTCATTTAGTAGTGATATCACAACTTAATGAGTGTGCCCTATAATAGAACACTTGTTTCCTATTTTTGTCTGCTGTTTATACTTTAAATGCTATCAGAACCCTGACCCACGAGCCTTGGCTTACCTCCTTGTGTCACCAAACCAAGCAACAGCCTGCTACAGTATGTACTGTGTACTGGTTGCCAAAGCTGATTTCAATCTTACTGTGCTTGGACTGCCACCACCGGGCACTGTCTCAGTCTAATCAATGCCACTCCCTAACTGTAATCACGAGGTGGGGTGGGAAGGGCAAAGTCAGAAGAGGTGGGCCAGGCTGAGGGAGAGCAGAAAGGAAGACCTGGGCCATGATTTGTGTACACTGCTTGGCCAGGATTGACAAGCCTTAAAACTCCAGACAGATCTCATGATTTCTGAATTGTCTGTATTCTAAGAATTTTCTCTTTATATTCTAAATCATGTACCAAATATTATTCATTCTTATTTCACACCATGGCATGTTCTCTAGGGAATACATATGTTACACCGCCAGCCGGTTCAAATCCCGGCAGCGCCAGCTCGACGTGTAAGGAAATGCCGATCGTCCTAAAGGTAAGTATTATCTAACCTAATCTACCCCGTAACCCTAACCCTCCCTTAGGGGTGCCTAACCCTAACCTCCCCCCATGTTCCTAACCCTAATCCCCCCTCTACGTGCCTAAACCTAACCCCCCTTTCCCCGCCATCTAAACCTAAGTTCCCCCCAGGGGTGCCTAACCCTAACCCTCCCTCCCCCTAGCCTAAACCTAACCCCCGGGGGGGGTGCCTAACCCTAAGTCCCCCCCGGGAACCCTAAACCTAACCCTCCCCCCCCCCCGTGGCTGTCCACGCTCGGCGCCCGGCATCCCTTCGATCGGGATGCCAGGCACTGGTCTCCCGGCGTAGGTTAATTAACCCTTGTCTGGATTCTGTAGTGGAGATGCCAGTGGTCGGCATAGTGACTGCCGGCATCATAAACACATACCGTTCTCTAGGGCTATTACATCCTTCACTGACCCTGCAGCTCACCCCTCTGTACACATTGCAGCCTCAATAATCTACTCCCTCTGCATAGAAAGAGCCGGCACTTGGAGAGGAGATCATCTCCAAGCGCTGGCTCATCATGTGATAGCGATGGCGTCATCAACCTGACATTAGTGCCGGGTTGGGCCATCTGTCTGTATGGGGTCTCAGCTGGGTTGCACCCGGCATGGGCGTGTGGACATAATCCCGGGTGCTACAACGCTATCAGATGAAAAAGAGGCATTACAAGTTCTGTTTTAAATTGAGAAGTGAATAACCTACACTTGGGAAACCCTGATTGTCTACAATGTGTTAGTAGATGAGGGATAAGTGAATAATCACTGACCTAAAAAGTCAATATATAATATTAGATTTTATTATATTGGGCCATCTGTCTGTATGGGGTCTCAGCCGGGTAGCACCTGGGATGGACAAGTGAACCTAATCCTGGGTGCGACCCAGCAGTCTAATGGAAAAGCTGTATAAGACGCGCATTTCGCTACACAGCTTAATCAAAGGATCAACACGTTTATCAGGTCAACATGTTATATACCATTCAGACACCAATCAGATGGCTTCTAACATGATTGACACATATAATGGCCAATCAGCATTCATTCTCCAGATAGACCTGTGTAAGGACCAATAGACGTAGCCTGTCAGCTCCCTCATTGGTTAATGACGAACAGCACCGATATCAATAGTGAGGGGATGAATGGAATTGCTATTTGTTGTTATTGTTTGATTTGAATCGTTTTGTGTATCCTTTCATTGGTTCAGAATCCATTCAAAGTACTCCTCATGATGGAGTAATCTGTTCATTACTGACAGTTCTATCATGCATTTCCAAATTCTAAGGGTTACTATGGTTATTTAGCTCATTATGTCATGCTTGTGCTTGGTTTGTTTGTGGATCCAGACTTCGGTTATAAACTGGACTGGAGTCAGAGTGAGTGAAGCTGGCTGACTTGAGATGTGATCTGTGCATGTGCACTGGAATAGATGGTGCTGATTATCAGACTGGAACCGATGGTGCTGGTTATAGGACTGGAACCGATGCTGCTGGTTATGGGATTTGAACCGATGGTGCTGGTTATTGGACTGGAACCGATGGTGCTGGTTATTGGACTGGAACCGATGGTATTTCGGTTCCCGTGGCCAGTCAGCACGATCATAGAGTTACGCAGATGGTCGATTATCGAATGATCTGTGATGGTGGCTGGGTCTTTGTGCGCAGTTGCTTGGATCTGCAAAGCCACCGGTGGGCATCTCAATACATTGAGAGCTGTGATTGCATTAGCATCCACTTCTCAATCAGACCCAGAGTCAGTATCTTTGGAATGACACTGTTCTAAATCATGTGGCTGCAGAGAAGGTGGACCAGTGGTTTAAAGTAGTGACTGATAGGGGGTTGGGTACGAGATCCCAGCAGTAAAAATACCAACAGCGGCATCCCGATAATCAGAATCCCGACAGAATTTCATAAGTATCCTAACTGGATCCCCTAACACTCCTTAACCCTAACCCACCTTTCCCGCAGCCTAACACTCCCCTCCCGAAGCCTAACCCTAACCCTAATGCCTAATCCTAACCCTAATACTTACCATAGGAATATCAGCAGTCGAGATTCTGGAGCCGGGATTCTGACCACTGGCATTTTGACTGCTGGGATGCTGACTACATCCCCTGACAGGAAGCTCTTCAATGAAGGCGTAGGGAATTTCTCCCATTGATTACTGACACTAATATAAGATGACACAATGAAATTGGGTGGTCCAAGGGAAAAGTGTGGACGTTCAGTGGGCTATATGGCATCTCCAGAGAAAGTATCTGTATCAACTTATGCAGGTTACTACTAGTATGGAGCGTATTCTTTCTGTATTGGGGCAGCTACTGAGGCTTTGTATCTCATGAATGGTGGGCAGGGACAATAGTAGGTGGAACCTAGGGACTTTCATGTTTCTTCTGTCTTCCCACTATGGGTGGAGATATATTTAAAGTAGGGGTGAGCGGGTTCGGATTTCTGAAATCCGAACCCCCCCGAGCCCCCCCGATCCGAGTCCGATCCGAGTCGGGCTCGACTTTTCCCGCCTGACTCGGATTCTGAAATCGAGGCAAAACGTCATCTTCCCGCCTTCCGAGTCTCGCGGGTTTTGGATCCTATATAAGGTACCCGCGTTGGCGCCATTTTCTCACTCGGCTGTGGACAGTGAAGAGGGAGGGTGGGAGTTAGGGCTGTGTAGTGTAGTGTAGTATACTGCTGCTGTTGTCCACTACTTCAAAGTCCATAGGGGCTGGCTGTGTTGTGCTGTGCTGCTGTTGTTAATAGGGGCTGTGTCCACTACTTCAAAGTCCATAGGGGCTGGCTGGACTGGACACCTAAAGGGGTGCTGTAGTGTTGTCCAGGGGGTGCTCTGTCCATCAGGGGTGCTCCCCCCAAGTGCTAAAAACATAATATATTTTCTGTGTTTGTGAATTGTGTGCACAGTAGCCGCACGTGCATCAACAAAGTAGTGCCAAGCGTGCGCCTGTGTCATAAGTAAAGGGCCGGCTGGCTTGACCGTTAAAGGGTGCTGTAACCCCCGAAAGTACACTCCAGTCCAAACCAAAAAAAAAATTATTTTCTGTGTTTGTGAATTGTGTGCGCAGTAGCCACACGTGCATCAACAAAGTAGTGCCAAGCGTGCGCCTGTGTCATAAGTAAAGGGCCGGCTGGCTTGACCGTTAAAGGGTGCTGTAACCCCCGAAAGTACACTCCAGTCCAAACCAAAAAAAAAATTATTTTCTGTGTTTGTGAATTGTGTGCGCAGTAGCCGCACGTGCATCAACAAAGTAGTGCCAAGCGTGCGCCTGTGTCATAAATAAAGGGCCGGCTGGCTTGACCGTTAAAGGGTGCTGTAACCCCCGAAAGTACACTCCAGTCCAAACCAAAAAAAAAATTATTTTCTGTGTTTGTGAATTGTGTGCGCAGTAGCCGCACGTGCATCAACAAAGTAGTGCCAAGCGTGCGCCTGTGTCATAAGTAAAGGGCCGGCTGGCTTGACCATTAAAGGGTGCTGTAACCCCCGAAAGTACACTCCAGTCCAAACCAAAAAAAAAATTATTTTCTGTGTTTGTGAATTGTGTGCGCAGTAGCCGCACGTGCATCAACAAAGTAGTGCCAAGCGTGCGCCTGTGTCATAAGTAAAGGGCCGGCTGGCTTGACCGTTAAAGGGTGCTGTAACCCCCGAAAGTACACTCCAGTCCAAACCCAAAAAAAAATTATTTTCTGTGTTTGTGAATTGTGTGCGCAGTAGCCGCACGTGCATCAACAAAGTAGTGCCAAGCGTGCACCTGTGTCATAAGTAAAGGGCCGGCT
The DNA here is from genome assembly GCA_031769625.1 of Taudactylus pleione. Classification (NCBI taxonomy): domain Eukaryota; kingdom Metazoa; phylum Chordata; class Amphibia; order Anura; family Myobatrachidae; genus Taudactylus; species Taudactylus pleione. The sequence continues at coordinate 650,950 of JAUIMM010000288.1, forward strand.
GGCTTGACCGTTAAAGGGTGCTGTAACCCCCGAAAGTACACTCCAGTCCAAACCAAAAAAAAAATTATTTTCTGTTTGTGAATTGTGTGCGCAGTAGCTGCACGTGCATCAACAAAGTAGTGCCAAGCGTGCGCCTGTGTCATAAGTAAAGGGCCGGCTGGCTTGACCGTTAAAGGGTGCTGTAACCCCCGAAAGTACACTCCAGTCCAAACCAAAAAAAAAAATATTTTCTGTGTTTGTGAATTGTGTGCGCAGTAGTCGCACGTGCATCAACAAAGTAGCGAGGAGGATGAAGTACGACAGCAGTCATCCTGAAGCAAAACGTATAACTGAGGCCTTGACTGCTATGTTGGTGTTAGACGTGTGTCCGGTATCCGCCATTAGTGCAGTGGGATTTAGACAATTGATGGAGGTAGTGTGTCCCCGGTTCCAAATCCCGTCTAGATTCCACTTCACTAGGCAGGCGATACCGAGACTGTACAGAAACGTCAGAAAAAGTGTCCTCAGTGTCCTGAAAAATGCCGTTGTACACAATGTCCATTTAACCACGGACATGTGGACAAGTGGAACAGGGCAGACTAAGGACTATATGACTGTGACAGCCCACTGGGTAGATGTATCACCTTACGCAGCAACAGCAGCAGCGTCACCAGTAGCAGCATCTCAGAAATGCCAGCTCGTTACAAGGCAGGCTACGCTGTGTATCACCGGTTTCAGTAAGAGGCACACCGCCGACAACCTCTTAGAGAAACTGAGGGAAATCATCGCCCAGTGGCTTACCCCACTTAGACTCTCCTGGCGATTTGTGATATCTGACAACGCCACCAATATTGTGTGGGCATTACATCTGGGCAAATTCCAGCACGTCCCATGTTTTGCTCACACAATAAACTTGGTGGTGCAGAATTTTCTGAAAAGCGACAGGGGCGTGCAGGAGACGCTTTGGGTGGCCCGAAAAATTTCTGGCCACTTTCGCCATTCAGCGACTGCGTGCCGAAGACTGGAGCGCCAGCAAACACTCTTGAACCTGCCCCGCCATCACCTGAAGCAAGAGGTTGTGACGCGGTGGAACTCAACCCTCTATATGCTTCAGAGGATGGAGGAGCAGCAAAAGGCCATACAAGCCTATACATCCACCTATGACATAGGCAAAGGAGGGGGTATGCACCTGACTCAAGCGCAGTGGAGAATGATTTCCGTGTTGTGCAAGGTTCTCCAGCCCTTCGAACTTGCCACACGTGAAGTCAGTTCAGACACTGCCAGCTTGAGTCAGGTCATTCCCCTCATCAGGCTTTTGCAGAAGCAGCTGGAGAAAGTGAAGGAGGAGCTAAGACGGAGCGATTCCACTCGGCATGTGAGACTTGTGGATGAAGCCCTTCATTCGCTTTGCCAGGATTCCAGGGTGGTCAATCTGTTGAAATCAGACCACTACATTTTGGCCACCGTGCTCGATCCTAGGTTTAAAGCCTATGTGGTGTCTCTCTTTCCGGCCGACACAAGCCTGCAGAGGTGCAAAGACCTGCTGGTGAACACACTGTCAGCTGAAGCAGAACGTGACATGTCAACGGCTCCTTCCTCATTTTCTCCCGCAACTGCGGGTGCCAGGAAAAAACTGAGGTATCCTAAGCAACCCGCTGGCGGTGATGCAGGGCAGGCAGGACCAAGTTTGGACATCTGGTCCGGACTGAAGGATCTGGCAACAATTTCTGACATGTCTACTGTCACTGCATATGATACTGTCACCATTGACAGAATGGTGGAGGATTACATCGGTGACAGCATCCAAGTAGGCATGTCAGACAGTCCATACCTGTACTGGCAGGAAAAAGAGGCAATTTGGAGGCCCCTGTACAAACTGGCTCTATTTTACCTGAGTTGCCCCCCCTCCAGTGTGTACTCCGAAAGAGTGTTTAGTGCAGCCGGGAACCTTGTCAGCGAAAGGCGTAGGAGGTTGCTTCCACAGAATGTGGAGAAGATGATGTTCATCAAAATGAATTATCAGCTCTTCCAGGGAGACCAGCCTCCAGAAGGTACAGAGGGACCTGTGGTGGTGGATTCAAGTGGGGACGAGTTAATACTTTGTGAGGATGAGGATGTACACACTGAAGAGGGTGAGGAATCGGTGGATGAGGAGGATGAGGATGACATCTTGCCTCCATAGAGCCAGTTTGTGCAGGGACACATTAATTGCCAGCTTGTTTTGTGGGGGCCCAAACGAACCAATCATTTCAGCCACAGTTGTGTGGCAGACCCTGGCGCTGAAATGATTGGTTTGTTAAAGTGTGCATGTCCTGTTTATACAACATAAGGGTGGGTGGGAGGGCCCAAGGACAATTCCATCTTGCACCTCTTTTTTTTCTTTGCATTATGTACAGTTTGGGGCCTAGTTTTTCAAACTGCCATCCTGTCTGCCACTGCAGTTTCACGCCTAGATGGGTCACGTGTTTGTGCCGCCCACTCGTGTCGCTTAGCATAGTCATCCAGCTACCTCGGTGCAACCTTTTGGACATAAAAACACTATTGTGAGGCGTGAGGTGTTCAGAATAGACTGGAAATGAGTGGAAATTAAGGTTATTGAGGTTAATAATAGCATAGGAGCAGAAAAACCTACAAATTCTGTGATTTTAGCTGTTTTTATGCTTTTTTTCAAAAAAATACAGATCCAAAACACAAAACCCAGAACCCAAAACACGGAAGGGTGGTTTTGGCAAAACCAATCCAGATCCAAAACACGAAGAAAGATCCAGATCCAAAACCAAAACACAAAACACGAAAAGTGGCCGGTGCACACCCCTAATTTAAAGTTAACTAGGGGGCCATAAATTGAACAGCATGTCCTTATGTTGAGTTTTGGTGTGGTGATTAATATCTAATGTGATATTAGTGGCCATGTTTTATATAATGTTGCTTTATCATAATAAAACTGTTTCTTTGTAATACCCAAGAGAAGTAGAAGCTGTGTTTGTGTTCATTCTTCTGGTTATGGATGGCACTGAGGGCCTGATTCAGCTTTGGGAATAGAGTGAGAAACAGCACGTAACTGATCATCTTAGTGAAACCATGCTACACTGCAGGTGGGGCAGATGTAAAATGTGCAGAGAGATTTAGATTTGGGAGGAGTGTTTCCAAACTGACATCTAAAGTGCAGTGTAATAATAAAGCTGTGCAGTATTTACCCTTCATGCAAAATAAAATGTATGTATTTACACCCCTTGCATTGCAACATGGTTTGTCCTGGTTCACAGTAACTTGCTCTTTCTCACTCTATTCCCAAAGCTGAATCGCCCCCTGAACACTAAGTAGATAAGTAATATGTGGATCAGCTAGTTTGTAAAGTTCAGGTCATTAAACAATGTTAAGAAAAATAAAGTAATAACCAACAATAACCAACCAACAGCAACCCCACCTCCCCCACTATCCATACCTCCTGGCCACCCCACCTTGTGCTCCTTCAGCCCCACCACAGGCGATGAGGTCCACTCCCTCATCTTGTCCTCTCCCCCCTCCACCTGCCCCCTTGAACCCCTCCCTTCTCGCCTTTTACGCTCCCTCTCCTCCACCGCCTGCTCCCACCTTGCTCACCTTTTGAACGGCTTGTCTACAACAACATCACCAGCTATATCTCTGACAACTCCATCCTCGATCCTCTTCAATCTGGCTTTCACTCACTTCACTCCACTGAAACTGCCCTGGCCAAAGTCACCAGTGACCTGCTTGCAGCCAAATCCAGAGGCCACTTCTTTCTGCTCATCCTCCTGGACCTCTCTGCAGCCTTTGACACCGTGGATCATACTCTCCTCCTCCGCACCCTTCAGACCTCTGGCATTTCTAACACCGTCCATGCCTGGTTCACAAGTTACCTCACCAACTGCTCCTTCTCTGTGTCTGCCTCTGGCTCCACCTCCACCCCTTCCATCCTTCCCATTGGTGTCCCACAGGGTTCTGTCCTTGGCCTGCTGCTCTTCTCCCTGTACACCTCTACACTAGGAGAACTCATTAGCTGCTTCGGCCTCCAATACCACCTCTATGCCAATGACACGCAACTATACCTCTCCTCTCCTGAACTCTCCCCTTCTGTCCTCTCTCAGGTATCCAGCTGCCTCTCCGCCATCTCTTCCTGGATGTCCGAGCGCTCTCTGAAGCTCAACATGGACAAAACCGAACTCCTAATTTTTCCCCCTAATAGTCTCCACTCCAACCAATCTTTCTATCACAGTTGACAACAGCATCATCTCCCCTGTCCCCCAACTTCACTGTTTGGGTGTCACCCTTGACTCCACCCTCTCCTTCACCCCCCACATTCAATCTCTGGCTCAATCCTGTCTGTTCCAGCTACGCAACATCGCTCGCATTAAGCCGTTCTTCTCCTAGAATTCTACCAAACTGATTATTCATTCGCTAATCATTTCTCTGCTTGACTACTGCAACCTTCTCCTTACTGGCCTCCCACATTGCCATCTTGCCCCCCACCAGTCTGTTCTCAACGCTGCAGCTAGACTTATCTTCCTTTCCCACCGTTCCACTTCTGCTGCTCCCCTCTGCCAAAACCTGCACTGGCTCCCATTCCCCTACAGAATCTTCTTCAAACTCCCCACCTTCAAGTACAAGGCCCTCTCTACCTCTACTGCTCCCTACATCTCCAACCTCATCTCCTTACATACTCACTCCCGCTCACTTCGGTCTGCCAATGACTGTTACCTCTCCTCCACCCTGGTTACTTCATCTCATGCTCGTATCCAAGATTTTGCCCATGCAGCCCCCCCTCCACTGGAATTAGCTCCCTCACTCGATCAGGCTCTCCCCGACCTTGCAGAGCTTCAAACGTGCACTGAAAACCCACCTGTTCATCAAAGCATACCCTTCCACCACATAACCATGTTACCAGGTCTCTGTCCCTCCCGCCTCAGCCATCTCTACCTTGCTTACTTCCTGCACTCAGGTCCCCTCTAGACACTCATGCCTCATGTCATCTGTCCGTCAACCCTCTCCCCTAGATTGTAAGCTCCTAGGAGTAGGGTCCTCCTCCCCACTGTCTCACAGCCTTCCTCTCTAGCACTTCTATGACGGCCTTCACCTTCAGAGCTGTACTGTGTATGGAGAATTGTGTTGCTAATTGTTACTTGTGTTCTGTTTATATTTTGGTTACTGTATTATAATGTAATGTTTTGTATACTCTTTACTGTATGTACGGCGCTGCGGACCACTTGTGGCGCCCTATAAATAAAATGTAATAATAATAACAGTGCATGTCCCCAGATTAAAATACGGGTGTGTGACAATTGTCTGCATCTGAATAAAAGGTCATAATTTGTTCTTTGCAAGTATTGTGACATTTGTATTTCCGATCAGAACATTTGTTCAGAAACTACTGCATATGCAGAATATTGTGTGTGATCTTAAGCGTGAGATTTCTTTAATGCAAATATGTACTTCAAATTTGATTATTAAAAGTTGACAATTGAAAATAGTTTTATTTTGTAAACAAGTAACTCTCTATAAGATTATATATTTACTGATTTAACTGATTTTAAGTTTACCAGAATTAATTTAACAAACTTAGGCCCTCATTCAGAGCCGTACGCTCTGAGCAGAGCGCACGCTCTGAATGAGGGCCGCCCTCCATAATTATGGAGCGTCCTCCTGGACGCTCGTATAGCTGTGGGTCACCACCCACAGCCTATACGAGCGTGCAGTTTGATGGCCGCGATGGTCTTGACCATCGCGACCATCGCCACTGCGAGCCGGAGCCTGCTGTTGAGTTTTTCAACCGCTAGACCCGGAGTGATTTTGGCTCTATCAGAGCCAAAATCACTCCCACTGACATCACTAGTGATGTCAGTGGGCCGGCTTCTGACGGTAGGCGTTCCCTTGGGAACGCCCCCGTCAGGGAGGCACGCCCCCGGCACGCCAACCAAAGGGGGCGTGCTGTCAATCAACATCGACAGCACGCCCCCTTTGATCAGACACAACGAGCGAAGGAAAGTCCTTCGCTCGTCGCATCTGGCGCATGTGCACGACGGAGCTCCAGCCGTCGTGCGCATGCGCAGTGCACAACATCGACCCACTTGCGAGCGGACAGCCACTTGCGAGTGGCTCTATCAGAGCCAAAATCACTCCCACTGACATCACTAGTGATGTCAGTGGGACCGGCTTCAGATGGTAGACGTTCCCATGGGAACGCCTCCGTCTGGCCGCCACGCCCCCGGCACGCCCACCAAAGGGGGCGTGCTGTCAATCAACATCGACAGCACGCCCCCTTTGGTGCGAGACCCGGAGCGATGGAAAGCCCGTCGCTCCCCGGGTCTCGCGCATGCGCACGACGGAGCTCCCTCTGTTGTGCGCACGCGCAGTGGGGAACATCGACCCGCTTGCGAGCGTACTGCCGCTCGCAAGCGGGTCTGAATGACCCCCTTAGTTTGTACTTCTACATGGTACATAGGGCCTGATTCAGAGCCGCTCGTAAGCGGCCGCTCGTTCGCTCTGAGCGATGTTCGCACAACTGCGCATGCGTATGGGTCGTAATGCGCATGCGCAAACCAGTCATGGCGGTCGGAAATCGTGCGCTCGCAAAACAGCGAGGGGCTGCTAATGTGATTGACAGAATGTACCGTTTGTGGGTGGTAACAGGGGAAGGTGCTTGAAAAGGGGGGAGTGGAGATCCGAACGCAGGCGTGCCAAACGGTCAAAAGGGCGTTTAATGGGAGTGCATAATTAGTAAAGGAGCGTCATCGACCACGTCACTTGGTTGTCTTTTAGCCTGAACTGCTCGCAGTGATAGCGGTAAGAAAATCCTACCACAAGCACTGCAAGCAGTTCAGATGCCTTTCGATGTTCCCGATTAATCTAACAAATACCGGAGATGACGTGTGCTGCGAACGGCAAAGGGGCGTCTTTACAAAATAGCGAGCGCATTTTTCGTTCGCTCACTCAGACATAGAGGCATCAATAAACCGCAAAGAGCGAGCGCTCAATTTAAATAGCCGGCCCCTTTTTTGGAACGACCGTCCGCAAATAGCGTCCGGCTCTGAATCAGGCCCATAGTTTGTTCTCAATAGTTAATTGCATTAACTGCTGGGAGTCTGATTTACAAATCTCTTAAATCTGTAAACTGGAGTGACGCACTGTAACAGGACGATTATTGCTCATGATGAAATATGCAGTCTGTAGATAAATGGTTTAGGCTATGGGCCTGATTCAGAGCCGCTTGTAAGCGGCCACTCGTTCGCTCTGAGCGATGTTCGCACAACTGCGCATGCGTATGGGTCGTAATGCGCATGCGCAAACCAGTCATTGCGGTCGGAAATCGTGCGCTCGCAAAACAGCGAGGGACTGCTAATTTGATTGACAGAATGTACCGTTTGTGGGTGGTAACAGGGGAAGGTGCTTGAAAACGGGGGAGTGGAGATCCGAACGCAGGCGTGCCAAACGGTCAAAAGGGCGTTTAATGGGAGTGAATAATTAGTAAAGGAGCGTCATCGACCCCGTCACTTGGTTGTCTTTTAGCCTGAACTGCTTGCAGTGATAGCGGTAAGAAAAACCTACCACAAGCACTGTGAGCAGTTCAGATGCCTTTCGATGTACCCGATTAATCTAATAAATACCGGAGATGACGTGTGATGCGAACGGCAAAGGGGCATCTTTACAAAATAGCGAGCGCATTTTTCGTTCGTTCAGACATAGAGGCGTCAACAAACCGCAAAGAGCGAGCGCTCAATTTAAATAGCCCCTTTTTTGGAGCGACCGTCCGCAAATAGCCTCCGGCTCTGAATCAGGCCCCATGTGTGTAGTTATCATGCTCGATGCACAAATAGGCCCTGTACTTGTAGTGTATTCATTGGTGGACGAGGGGAGGTACACATGTATCAAAAATGACCCTTTGCTAAGGGATACTCCTTGTGAAGTTGGAAATTTTTGTGAAAAAAAGGTAGTTTCTTCTTGCCTCCAAATCATCAAGCTTTCCCTGACAGCACACCTCTTCAGGCAAACCTATCCACATAAACTCCATAAGCTGTACTACCCAACAGCACAGGCCTATTTCCCCGTAGGTTGTAAACTTGCGAGCAGGACCCTCTTACCTCTCTGTCTGTCAGTTCAGTGGCAGATTCAGGAGCCCTCCTCACGGCAGCAGCTGCTCAGCACAGCGCACGGTGTGAGCAGCAGCAGCAGTCTTTGCTCTTTCCTTGCCCTGATGTGCCGCACACCTGTATAAGGCCCTGCACTGCCATTGGGCAGCTGTCTAAGGGTCCCGGCCACTGGAGGGCACCGCTGAGTCCCCAGGAGAAAGCAAAAGAAAAAGGGATGTCTCTTCAGTCCCAACAAGCCTCTGGATATTGCCCAGCCCACGCCACTGCACTCTCACCTTTTAGTGTGATAGAGGCAGCACTCAGCAGCAGTGATAGTAGCTCTTTTTCTCTTTCCTGCATTCCTCTCCTTCCGGGCGGGGTCGGACTGGCCCACAGGGGAAATCCCGAGGGGGCGTGACTTTGCGCACATGAGCGTGTGTCCTTACGGCCGAACCCCCATGTTCCCGTTATTACTGGGGGGCTGGGGGGTGCGGACTGCACTGTGTGCAGTGCCGGCCGGCTCCCTCACAGTTGTCAGGAGCCGAGTGCTGCACTTATTATACAGTGCAGCACCCAGCTCCTGTCACTGAGGGGAAGTCTGCAGATAACACCCGGTGCGGCCCACACCCACCTTATGACGCCACTGCTTGGCTTGTTTCTATGATTGGTTGCTATTGGCAACATCTCCACTTCTAAAAACTCTCACTTTAGTAAATTTACCCTAAACCTCTAACTGTTCACTTAGCTGGGACAAATACTGTACAAAAGAAACTATAACTGAGCACTCCCCAAATAGATTCTATATTGGGGCACAGATGTGTAGCATAAATATGTATTGGGGCACTGATGTGTGGCATAATGTATTGGAAGCACAGCTTTATGGCATAAATAATTTGGGGCACAACTGTGGCATATATATTGAGGGCATTATATGGCATAATTTATGGTTATGTGGCATACAATAAATTTGGGGCACAGCTGTGTGGCATATAATAAATTTGGGGCACAGATGTGTGACACTATGAATAGGAGGTAGTAGAGCAGTAACTAGACTTTTTGGTGCCAGAGAGAGTATTGGCGCCCTCCCCCCCCCCATTTTTTAAATAGGGACATAAGACAGTGCACCTGAAAAAGGGCCATTGCATCATGGGGAAGGACCAGGAAAGAGATAGGGGCAGTCAGGAGATGCTGGGGATTAAATAAGAGGAAGCTACAAGTGAGAATGATAATGAACAGGAAATTGACAGGCCCAAACAGCGCCCCCTGACCTGTGGTGCCCTGTGCCACGGCACTGGTCACACTACCCTAGTTACGGGCCTGGGAGGCAGTGTTATGAGGGACATTAGGATTTTGGCGCTCTGCTGTGTGGCATATTCTGTATAGTTTAATATGAATTTGGGACACTGCTGTTTAGCATATTATAAACTGAGGACACTAATGCATGGCATTTTATGAATTGGAGGGATCAGGGGCAGTGGGTAAAGTGTTGCATAAGGTGCCTGGAAACATTGCACCGACCCTGCCCCCACCCCCTCCTTCTGGATCGATAACTTGTATTATTACCCAATCTCTTTTATTACTGTTTTCTTCCCAAATGTAAAGCACAACTGAATAATGCTGGTACTATATGAGGATGGTTCCAGGGCCGGCTCTAGACACATTCCACTTGAGCGACCACCAGGGCCGGCCCTAGCCCAAATTTTTTAGTAAGCGAGTATATTTTTTGGTGCCCCTCCTATGCAGTGCCCCTTTTACAGTGCCCCCGGTAGTGGTTCCCCCCTGTGCATTGCCCCTTGTGCCCCCAGTAGTAAGCCCCTTATATAGTGCCCCCAGTAGTAGTCCCCCCATGCAGTGCCCCCAATAGTGGTACCCTTTATGCAGTGCCCTTTAAACAGTGGCCCCAGTTGTAGTTCCCCCCTTATGCAGTACCCCCAGTATTGCCCTTTATATAGGGCCCCCAGTAGTGGTCCCCCCTCTTGTAGTGCCCCTAGTAGTAGTCCCCCCTTGTAGTAGTCCTCCCAGTGGAGGTTCCCCCCCTATGCAGTGCCCCCAGCAGTAATGCCCCCAGTAGTAGTCCCCCTTGTAGTGCGCCCAATAGTAATCCCCCCCTTGTAGTGCCCCCAGTAGTAATCCCCCCTTGTAGTGCCCCCAGTAGTAGTCCCCGCGTGTAGTGCCCCCAGTAGTAGCCCCCTTGTATTGCCCACAGTAGTAGCCCCCCCTTGTATTGCCCCCAGTAGTAGCCCCCCTCGTAGTGCCCCCAGTAGTAGCCCCCCCTTGTAGTGCCCCCAGTAGTAATCCCCCCCGCAGTAGAGACGTAATCTCTCCCATTACCCACCGCCGGAGCCGGAAGATGCTGCCGGCGCCAGCAGCTGTGTGTTTGGCACTGTGTAGTGCTGACTGAACTCCGTCCTGTCAGCGCTACACACGCGGTGCAGCTGTGTCACAGAGACACAGACTGCCCACGGCCCGCATGGTACGCAGCTGAGGCGCCCTCCACTATGTGGCGCCCTACGCAGCTGCGTACCATGCGTAATGGGAGAACCGGCCCTGGCGGCCACGCAGGGGCGCCACCCATAGTGGGCACGCCAATTTCCCACCACCCTTTTCCCTCTCTGACTGGCCCTTTTGCCTTTAACTGTCACTGCCTATCTGAAAAATCCCTGCGGGCCTGCTGCGCCTGCCCCCGCTGCCTGCCCCGCTTCCTGGCCTTGAGCACACACCCATCTGCCTATACCAGTGTTGGCTAACCTTGACACTCCAGCTGTTATGGAACTACATAACCCAGCATGCACTGCTACAGTTTTGCTATTAGGGCATGCTAAAACTGTGGCAGGGCATGCTGGGATATATAGTTCCACAACAGCTGGAATGTCAAGGTTAGCCAACACTGGCCTATACTATGAGCCAGCCAGCAAGGATTGGGCAGCTGTGGGCGGGCCGGGATTGATGTGACGTGAACCCTTAAGAGATGGCGTGTGATGCCATCCCTGCCCATGCCGTCTTTAACTCCACGCTCTGACTGTAGCGAGCGGACGGTTACTGGCTGCGTCGGTCTGCCAGCGGTGGGTGTGGTCCGCGGAAGCCTGGACCAGCGGAGGTCTGTGATCCGAGGAGGACTAGAGGAGTCGAGAACAGAGAGAGACAGTCTCTCTACAGATCGGTGGCGAGTACTGCAGTTGACACGTCACTAGCCCTCAGCCAAGCGCCTGACCACTACTATTAGTCCTGGCTAACACAGCTAACTTAGAGCTAAGCTGCTTCTGCTGGAGGATAGAGCCCGGCTGGAGAGGGATCAGCCAGGTCATGAGGAGTCAAGAACTACTGATAGTCTTAGTAGAGATAGTCTGATACTAGTTATGTGTGTAATAAGGAGGGGGGTGTGGTGGTGGTGGTCACTGGACTGGTGGGTGAGGTGCCTGTAGACTGCAGTGCAGGGTGAGCCTGGGGAAGGGAGAGGGGGGACAGATGTTGAGCAGCAACACCAGTGTGGTGTGGTAGATATGAGCTCAGCTGACAGCAGGTGCTGAGAGTGGGGGAAAGGGGGGGGGACAGTGGCAGAGGTGGTAAGCAAGGAAGGGAGCACAGTTATTCAGTGTGAGCTGCAGGTGCTGAGTCTGAGGGAGGTTAGCAAAGGAGCACTGTCTGTGACTGTGATTGAGTTCAGTGGGCATTTGCTGAGCTGAGACTGATGGTGGGGGGCTGAAGGGGGGCTGGCTGTGGAGAACTGTGTGTGACTGACTTCAGTGGGCAATGGGCATTTGCTAAGCCGAGACTGATGGTGGGGGGCTGAAGAGTGCCTGGAGGGGAGGCTGGCTAAGGAGAACTGTGTGTGACTGATTTCAGTGGGCAATGGGCATTTGCTGAACTGATTGCAACAAAACTTAAACAGCGCTCTATAAAAGGAATTTAAAGATATACAGTACATATCAATGGGTGCCATATAAAGATTAAAAATATACCAATTTAATGTTGTAATATAAAGAATTATAAAAAAATTATTCATATACACAGTGATTAACGGCCTTATACCAACACCTGGTCAGTTTAAAGTGCACTCAATCTTTGTTCATATGAGTCTGGTTCATAATATGAAAACATAGTCCAAAGTTTCAATCATAGGGGCACAGGGCCCTCTAGCGATGGTCCAAAAGCTGCGACGGGGTCCAACGCAATGATTTGGTATCCCTTTATTCCACAGTCTATAGTCTGGAGATCCCAATTATCAATAGATGATGAACCAAACAAATCCTTGGAATAATGCCCACTAACCAATAGGTGACCAGCCCCAGTGGGCATGCTAATTGGAAACTCCAGAGGAACTGCCACAGAACTGGTAATTATCTCCCATAAACTGGAGATATCCCTATAGGGCCCTGTGCACCTATGATGTTATAATTTCTTTTTGTTCCGTTAACAAAAATATTACCGGGTTGGGGAAGGGGGAGGCACTCCAACATTTTTCGCACAGGGTGCTAGTGGACCTAGAGCCGCCCCTGGATGGTTCAACAAGTATTCATTCTAATTTCATGTCAGGCCAGAACAGGTAGACCACTGCTTCCCTTCAGGATCATTAGACTGCGCCTCATATGTCACAACATCAGCTGTAGAATGGCGGGGCGGCTGGCAGAAATATGGTCAAACATTGAAGCGCGTAGTGTGATCAGATTTTTGCATCTAAAGAGCACATCAGCTGTTGAAATTCATTGCCAACTTGTGGAGGTGTATGGTGATAACGTCATGTCACGGAAACAGGTTTGGTGCACTACCTTTGATACGGTAGGACAGATGCTCAAGATGAGCAGCGATCCTGCCCAACAAGCTCGTCCTCCTCAGATGACAATTTGTGCTGCACAACGTCGTTCATAAGCAGCTGGGGTACAGGAAAAAGTGTTCACACTGGGTACTCAAGCAACTCACAAAAGTTCACAAAACCACTTGACACGGATTTCCTCTATGCCGGGAAAGATGCCTTGGTGCACTGTTGGAACAAACGCTTCGACAATTATGTGGACTATGGGCCTTATTCAGCAGTGGATGCAAGTGCAATCGCAATTGCCTACGGATCGCAGTTGATAAAATACGCTAATGCCTGTCAAAGCACAGCCGACATAAAGACTCCCACTGCTGCCTTCTCATATCCGTCCAATGTCGCTCTTCTGCGTATACATCGGTAACATCGATGCACATCAAGCAGTCACGCAACATGTACGCCATGTATGGCATGTCTGACAGCCGCAAACACTGCTGCTCTCCTCACACGCAGAGAGCTCTCATGCTGCATATGCAATTGCAATGGCTAATTCATGCACACCCATGAAACGGCGTCCCAGCGGACAGACACGCCTGAGTTTTTCTGACCATCCCCGTTACCACCCCAAAAAACGCTGACTTACTGTCACTCACCTAGCAATGGGTAGTGTGGCTTATACGTATATATGTACAAGTTGAATAAATTTACGCAATGAAAGGTCTTGTCACCTTATTTATTTAATTACCCTCGTATAAATAAATACATCTAATAATTCAGTATACTGATCTCCTGCAATACATTCTTGCTTTTGGTATATTTTTGGCTTACTCATCTATGTACTGTACAAGGCTAACCTTGCTTAGGCAACATGCTTTAAATAATAATTGATGACAAAATATTGGAATAGTCATGCAACGGTTCCCAGATTATGCAAAATAGTTGTAGCCAAGAAGAGACAGTTGACACAGACTGGATATAGGGAGAGAAGTATCAGACCTTTATGGGTCTATTCATCATTACTTAATTTTCACAAAAGCAGGTAATGAATATCGGGCCATTCATCAAGAAGGTAAAGCAGGAGCTTACCTTCCTCTGGCAGATTGTCCACTGTCCCCATACACTAGTATTACAGATATCTGCTGCTTACCTTCCTCTGGCAGATTGGCCACTGTCCCCATACACTAGTATTACAGATATCTGCTGCTTACCTTCCTCTGGCAGAATGGCCCGCTGTCCCCATACACTAGTATCACAGATATCTCCCGCTTACCTTCCTCTGGCAGAATGGCCCGCTGTCCCCATACACTAGTATCACAGATATCTGCTGCTTACCTTCCTCTGGCGGAATGGCCCGCTGACCCCATACACTAGTATCACAGATATCTGCTGCTTACCTTCCTCTGGCAGAATGGCTGCTGTCCCAATACACTAGTATCACAGATATCTCCTGCTTACCTTCCTGTGGCAGAATGGCCCGCTGTCCCCATACACTAGTATTACAGATATCTGCTGCTTACCTTCCTCTGGCAGAATGGCCCGCTGTCCCCATACACTAGTATCACAGATATCTCCTGCTTACATTCCCCTGGCAGAATGGCCCGCTGTCCCCATACACTAGTATTACAGATATCTGCTGCTTACCTTCCTCTGGCAGAATGGCCCGCTGTCCCCATACACTAGTATCACAGATATCTCCTGCTTACCTTCCTCTGGCAGAATGGCCCGCTGTCCCCATACACTAGTATCACAGATATCTCCTGCTTACCTTCCTCTGGCAGATTGGCCTGCTGTCCCCATACACTAGTATTACAGATATGTCCTGCTTACCTCCCTCTGGCAGAATGGCCCGCGTCCCCATACACTAGTATCACAGATATCTGCTGCTTACCTTCTTCTGGTGGAATGGCCCGCTGTCCCCATACACTAGTATCACAGATATCTGCTGCTTACCTTCCTCTGGCAGAATGGCCCGCTGTCCCATTACACTAGTATCACAGATATCTCCTGCTTACTTTCCTCTTGCAGAATGGCCTGCTGTCCCCATACACTAGTATTACAGATATCTGCTGCTTACCTTCCTCTGGCAGAATGGCCCGCTGGCCCCATACACTAGTATCACAGATATCTCCTGCTTACATTCCTCTGGCAGAATGGCCCGCTGTCCCCATACACTAGTATTACAGATATCTGCTGCTTACCTTCCTCTGGCAGAATGGCCCGCTGTCCCCATACACTAGTATCACAGATATCTCTTGCTTACCTTCCTCTGGCAGAATGGCCCGCTGTCCCCATACACTAGTATCACAGATATCTCCTGCTTACCTTCCTCTCCCGGAATGGCCCGCTGTCCCCATACACTAGTATCACAGATATCTCATGCTTACCTTCCTCTGGCAGATTGGCCTGCTGTCCCCATACACTAGTATTACAGATATCTCCTGCTTACCTCCCTCTGGCAGAATGGCCCGCGTCCCCATACACTAGTATCACAGATATCTGCTGCTTACCATCTTCTGGTGGAATGGCCCGCTGTCCCCATACACTAGTATCACAGATATCTGCTGCTTACCTTCCTCTGGCAGAATGGCCCGCTGTCCCATTACACTAGTATCACAGATATCTCCTGCTTACCTTCCTCTTGCAGAATGGCCTGCTGTCCCCATACACTAGTATTACAGATATCTGCTGCTTACCTTCCTCTGGCAGAATGGCCCGCTGGCCCCATACACTAGTATCACAGATATCTCCTGCTTACATTCCTCTGGCAGAATGGCCCGCTGTCCCCATACACTAGTATTACAGATATCTGCTGCTTACCTTCCTCTGGCAGAATGGCCCGCTGTCCCCATACACTAGTATCACAGATATCTCCTGCTTACCTTCCTCTGGCAGAATGGCCCGCTGTCCCCATACACTAGTATCACAGATATCTCATGCTTACCTTCCTCTCCCGGAATGGCCCGCTGTCCCCATACACTAGTATCACAGATATCTCCTGCTTACCTTCCTCTGGCAGAATGGCCCGCTGTCCCCATACACTAGTATCACAGATATCTCCTGCTTACCTTCCTCTGGCAGAATGGCCCGCTGTCCCAATACACTAGTATCACAGATATCTCCTGCTTACCTTCCTCTGGCAGAATGGCCACTGTCCCCATACACTAGTATCACAGATATCTGCTGCTTACCTTCCTCTGGCGGAATGGCCCGCTGTCCCCATATACTAGTATCACAGATATCTGCTACTTACCTTTCTCTGGCGGAATGGTCCGCTGTCCCAATACACTAGTATCACAGATATCTGCTGCTTACCTTCCTCTGGCGGAATGGCCCGCTGTCCCCATACACTAGTATCACAGATATCTGCTACTTACCTTTCTCTGGCGGAATGGTCCGCTGTCCCAATACACTAGTATCACAGATATCTGCTGCTTACCTTCCTCTGGCGGAATGGCCCGCTGTCCCCATACACTAGTATGGCGAGAGAATTCATCAAGCTCCGAAAATACAATATTTTCGGAGCTTGATTGCGGGAGCATTAGCCAGTCAGATGGTGAGTGCTCCCACTACCTGCTCCTTCCCTATGGGAAGGAGTCCCGGGTCGAGAAGAGGGATCCCTCCGCCCCTATCCGACTCCTTCTGCTAGATGTTGGGGCTCTTGTGCACTAGTGTCATAGTGTCACTGCTCTGAAAGGAGCAGTGAAGCCACTCGCGGGGGCAGCTGATTTTCGGATCAGCTGTCTCCGCGCCGGAGCATTGATGAATTGCTCTGGCGTTCGTGGCGAGTTAGAATGTTAATTATCGGGGTCATCATGAATAAACCCATTAGAGAGATAAATGGCCCATAGTAACCAATCAGCTTCTGTCATTGTATAAGCTAGATAAATGATAACTAGAAGCTGATCGGTTGCTTTGGGAAACTTCACCACTTTCTCTCTCTCCAAGGTTTGATACATCTCTATCCATGACTAGTTATCGTTTTCCGACAAAGCCTCAATGTACAGTAAAACCCATATTAAATGCATCTTCCTAATATATGTTCTACTGTTTTTGTTACAGTCGTTACCGTTTAAATTCAAACATTGTGATGAAAAGAAAACATTGAAGATAACCTCAGACTGCATGTCATGTGCGGCAGCTTATAAGTACACCTGTCCCAGGAATGCAGTAAAATTAAGCTCTGGAATGGGAAATGCTGGGTGCAGGTAAGGTTTCTGACTGTTGCTCTGCGTCCCAAACCTCCATCCCTGCTGCATAACATAAATTCATGGGAGTAAACCAGCCCTACTTTAGTCCATGGTTAAACGTCTATAATATATGAACCCGACATTAAATTATTAACATATAAAATCAGAGAAATGGGCCCTGTGCCCCTGTTGCCTTAGGCAAACAAGTATAAAGCCTTTCCATAAACTGAGGCCTGTAAATGTAAATCTTGTATTCAATATAATGCTGTTTCAACTTTAAAATTAGTTATTGTACTCCCATATACTTATATAATTTAATGCTAAATAAGTAAATGTTGTATACTTTTTTTATAATAAAATATCAATAACATCTCCTTTTAAGCAGATTTTTTTTTTGCTATGCAGGTATTACAGGTATTACTTGTAGAGTCTCTCTGATTTTCTCTTGTAGTTATTCAGTGGATATGGGAGGAGTTGTATTCTCACAACAGGGCTGCACTCACGTCTGTCAGATATCCATTGTACAACCAGCATGCTGCAAAGGATACTGGGGCACTACTTGCACAGGTATGTAGCTAACTTGCTCATGATTGGCTAATTCAGCTACTTACTGATTCCCTGAAAGTCGGGGCTGTGTAATGTATTGTGGGTATTTTGAGCTGGATGACCAATGAAAAGCCACAATCACTGACATGGTGACTTCTCATTGGTAATCCTGTTCACACCCCTGTGCTGAAGCCATTTTAAAGTGGCAAACAAAAACATTTAGGGGTAAATTTACTAACAATCGAGTCTGATCTAGTTTTTTTTTTTCAACTCGATTAGCATCTCCGCAACTCGGGTGATTTTCCCATTTTTCAACTCGCAAATTTACTAAGAGGTGAGTTTAGCTGAAAGTGAGTTGGCCGATGGTGAAGCAGACCGAGATTTCTCCCCCGAGTAGCAAGTTTAGATGAGATTACTCACCCGAGATTGCAGTGTTTTCTCTCTACAAAACTCTGCCGAGCGAGCAGCCTGCACATATCAGTGAGATATGTGAAGTCTGCTTGTGTGTTGTACCTGTAAAACACCGGTTAAATGATAAATAAAAAAGACGTAGGGTCCCCCCACACCCCAAAAGCATAACCTGGTTCCAAAAATTACGGGGAACAAAATGAGTAGGGTTCCCCCGTAATTTAGAAACCAGCACCTGGCTGCACCCGTACCCCCACTGTAAAATAGTTAAACAAAGATAGTACACACACCGTATACAGTAAAAGTTTATTACACACCTACCTCACTCACACATACTTACCTGCTGCCAGATGTTCACGTCCCCTTGTCCAATGTAGATTCCACGGGTGTACCTGAAAAAAAGGTCCTATACTCGCCTCCATCCTCGCGATGCTCTCAGTAGCATCCAGGGTTCTCAGCAAAATAAGAAAATGAGCTACGCGATCCATTCAGACAGGTGCAAGTATATGTTGTGACATAATACTTGCACCTCGCGAAATGACAGGTGACGGTGATCATCTGTTATTTCCCACAGGCTGCTAGCCAATCAGCGGCCGCTACATGTAAAGCGGCCGCTTACCCCTTAGTCCGTTAGATGGTAAAATAGAGTTAATAACCTGTAATGTATTACAAGTCATATCTGGAATGCATTTTGTTTTGATTGGAGGAAGAAAATCTGATCAAGCATATTTATCAAAGGGTGAGAATCCCAGCTGCCCACATAAATGGGTATTTTTGCCAGTGCTTTTTTTACTGCTTTGCCAGTGATGATACTGCATGTCCCTTTACATAGGAAAGCCTTTCTAAAAAAAATCGCTCCGGTAAATATACTTCTATCTTTAAATAAAACATTTTTTCAATAGCTAATAGTTTTTGCATCCTCTTTTCAAATATTTTGAACTTATTTTTTACAGGGTTTTTTTTCAGATTTCCTAATAGAGGAACTGATCCAGGCTTTCAGTACTACTGCACACGCGGAAGCTGGCTCACGCATGCACATATGCCAGAGTCTGGCTCTGTGAATCTCCATGATAAGAATGATATCTTCTTGCTAACTAATAGTACCCTAGGGTGTAAATCTACTAAAATTCATGTTTGGCCAAGACTTGACACGCTGGGCAATGCTGGGATTTGCTTGACTTTTTTGCACTTCAAGCCACGGATTTACTAACAATCGTGTTTGACTGTCTTTAGTTTACTGATGGTAATACTGATCGTGTTTGGTCTTGTGCGAGTTCAGTCATATTGGCCCTAAATCAATAGACCTGCCTGCCTGTGAGCTGCATGTTGTGCAGAAGCACTCCACAGATCAGTGTGATCTGTACAGGCTTATGTGTGTTACAGTGTAAAGAATTGGTTAAAAAATAGAAGTGGCAGCTTTTTTCGAGGGGCATCCCAACTTACCGAGGAATCCCAGTGCTGGGGTAACCAGTTTGGAGCTGGTTAATGTGATGGCAGGGGGACCCTATGATGTGTGTCCCCCTGGTATGGCATTACCCCCTGCTGGTTGAGCCCGGTGCTTGTTATTGGAAATACGGGGGAACCTCACACTGTTTTTCCAATACTAGGACAGGCTCCGAGGTCTGGGGCTAGTTATGCTTTTGGGAAGGACACCAAAACCCATATTTTTTCTGTTTTATAACCATTTCTTTACACTGTAAGACACAGAAACCTGCACAGATCACACTGATCTGTGCAGTGATTCAGCACAACATGCAGCTCACAGGCATTTCTACTGTATGTGATTCTTCTATTTTGCTGCAGGTTTTGTCCATGTTCTATCGTGTTTCCAAACATGAATCTTAGTAAATCCGCGAGTTGTATTCCTGTAAAGTCTCCAAAATGTAATCTGATGGCCAATACCTGTCTATTTGCGTGTGAAACAGTGATTTGCAGGCGAGTTTCATGCAGATATGCCTTTAAGCCAATTTTATGAACAGATCTTGCGATTTTTCACACCGCATGTAACCACGCTGAACATTTGCAACTCTGAGTAACTAGGCATGATTCAGAGTCATATGTCATGGGCAGAACTCAGAAGTGAGTAAACGCTTTCAAACCGATCAGCTGCACCAAAGTTAGACTGGTGCAAATATGTTCTAGAGTGATGACAGCTACTTTCACAAGGGGATGTATAGGAGCTGTGCGCCCACATAGATGTGGCCATCCCTGAACACAGGCGAAGACTACATGCAACTCTGAACTAGGTCCAAAAAGATTCATGTACAACCCGCACTTTCGTTTTGTCTAATTGTTCTCCTTGAACAGCAAAGCAAAAGTAACACAAGAGCACAAAGCTTTTGTACATTTTCACTGTAAATGACCTTTAATATGTCAATAAGCTGGCACTCACCCAATGGTTTGGACATTTGGCGAAGTCCTGAGAATAGTCATTATTACTGGGTGTAATGTTTATTATCTTAATGTAGCAGCAAATAAATCATAGAGCTTGTGAATCATTTCTATTTTATTTCAATCATCTATCCTCTTGTTTAGAAACGAAAAAAAAACAAAACAATATATACAAATATGTTGTAGAATAGTCGATATACATAATAAATAGTGGGGCTATTTCTGATAACTGGTGTATGAAATGTTCTGTTTTATGAAACCTCCATAATCATGGCTACACAATTCTTAATAAAGGCCCCCATATGTCAGCAATTAATTGGGGGCAATTCTGCATTTTCAAGATGATTGTGTAAAAAAAATGCAATGTATGAGTTTCACAGATCTCAGATTCTGATCAAAAAATTATTGGAAATGGTGAATAATGTTGTTCTACATATTGGATTTCACAGACCAATCGTGCTGTAGATTGCTAGTTTATGGTAACAATAACAACCAGCCAATTTGCACACCGTTACTGGTATTTTACTATTAAAATGGGCACTCTCAGGATTTGCAGATCTGATCTTCGGATGAAAATGATCTGCGAATCACTGTAAAATATCTGCAATGTATGGGGACATGTTAGTGGATTGGTCATACCTCCCAACAGTCCCGATTTTAGCAGGACAGTCCCTCTTTTTGCTTTTCCGGCACTGTCCCGCTACCCCACCTGTAGGCTGCAGTGGCAACACTCTATCATACGCATGAGCATGTCAACCACAATGTGTTGGTAGAGACTGGGGGCTGTCTAGCGGCTCCTGGAGAGCTGAGCAAGCCCCTGACATAATGAAAAATGGGGGCACGACGTGCGGCCATGCCATCAAAAGGAATACATAAGGGGCGTGAGTGTGCATCATAGTCCTGATCAGGGCTTTACAATTATTGGGTGGTATGGATTGGTGAATTGTTAAATCAGAAAAACGCAGAATTGGTGAATGCTTTTTATCTGATTGCTAATGTATGGGCCCCTTAACTTCACATTTTACTAGTTTCATAAATATATATACAAGAGGGTGTTTTGGCATTGTAAACCTTGCAGCAGTTTGAATTAAATGTTACTAGGAGATCGTGACTGAAAAATAAAACATAATTATGTCTAAAAAGATAATAATAAAATACACATGTGGAAAACAAGTTATACAATAAAGCACTAAGAAAATCAATGAGTATTAGAGTTAAAATTAAAGAACAAGAAAAAAACAAACAAAATAAAAAATAATAATTAACAAGGAAGTGGATATGCACAATCATAGTCTGAAAAGGTACCATTGAGTGAAATAATGATTCTTAATACTTAATAACTAAGGATCTGATTCAGACCCACTCGCAAGCAGCTGCTCGCTCGTTCGTGGACGATATTTCCAATCTGCGCATGCGTATGCATCCCAATACGCATGCGTGAACCACTGCGAGTGGTCTGGGAGGGCTCGCTCGCCCAGCTTAGACAGCCCATCTGAATGAGTGATAGGAGAGGCCATTTGTGGGTGGTAACAGGGGCAGGGCACTACTAACGGGATAGTGGAGATCCAAACGCAGGCATGCCTGAGTGTTGCAACGCTGTTTCAGAGGTGTGCATAATTAACACGCAGCATCATAGTTCACGTCATTTGATGGAATTTCACACTGAAGTGCTCGCAGTGCTTGTGGCAGGGTATTGTCAACCTCAAGCGCTGCGATCGCATTTGATGCTGCTCGATGTACCAATGGTTTCATGCACTTCCTGGAGATGATGTACGCAAGTGGGCGTCTTTAGACAGGCTGGTGGGCGTCTACAACCAAACAGAGATTGCTCGCCAAAACAAAGTGGGAGTGCTTATGACTTGCCCTGCGAGCAGCTGCCTTGACGTAACTTAGCCGAATTTCCATACGCTCTGAGCGAGTGATCGCATCTAGCGAGCGGGTCTTACTCTGAATGAGCTCCTAAGTCCATTCATCTGGACAATGTGCAGTGGACAGGCAAAGAATGCATAGTCCAACGCTTAAGTAATTATGCTTGGGCTATACACTTTCTGCTTATCCATCTATTAGGTCTGTCTGGACTCTTATACAAGGGTATGTCCTCATACATCCCTTTCAACCTTAGCATGTATAGAAGAACATGCTTATGGTATCAGGGGTACGTAATGTATATTATTATAACTAACTTATATATAAATAATTAGAAATCATATGGCTGGTGATGCTCCCCAGAGACAGAATCAAACTACTAGTGGAGAGAAGAGAAGACAAGCTGTCTAGAAACCCTGCTGGATGGAGAGACTCTGGGCCTGATTTAGCAAGGGGGCGCAGTTGCTAATACGCACGCAATCGGCCCATTGTTGCGTACTGCGCATGACTCGCAGTGCGTGTGTGCAAACTTGCCCCTGCGATCGGGACAGTGATTACGCAGACCCATCGCAGAGTCCAGGCCAGGGTCTGGGTGGGTGCACGCAGACTTCCTGGCCTTGCAAGCTGCCAGGACCAGGCCAGGCTATGGGAAGCTTTAGCCAAATTATCACAAGTTCGGATTAGTTCGGATTTCTCTTATTGGCTATACAAAACACGTGACAGTCGGATAGCCAATAGGATGCCATTTTTGAGATCCAAACATATGCGAGTAAATCCGAGTAAAACCGAACCGCACATCTCTAATTTTAAATGGACGGACTTACACAGCTGCTTGTGTGTGTGTGTGTGCGGCTATGCAATTCCATCCATCTCTGAATCCGGCCCTCTGTTTCCCTGACATACAAATATAATTTATAAATTATAGAAAGTAAACATACACCTATTAGTATACTAGTAATACAAATAGTTTTTTCCCCTATAGTGGATATAAAATAAATAAAAAATACACACATTCACACAGCAAACTACAAATACAAACCTTATGACCTGCACAAATATGGGCTCATGTAGAAATTAATTTTACAGACTTTTTTCCCCACAGAATGCATTTTTTTCCATACTACGAATGCACAATAAAAAGAAGCACCTCTCCATTGTACCTCTCTACTTTTACAGAGGCGTAATGGGTGTGGGTGTGTGTGTGTGGGCGGGGGGGCGGCGTGTTTTGAGAGGTGTAGAGATTGGTTGATGTTGCCCAAGTATAGTAAGGGCATATTAGCGCACATAAGCTATGTAGAGGTGTAAGTATCGCGACTGCCTCTTTCCTGGTGCAAGATGATGATCACCAGCATGAATATTGCTTTACTTGTTAAAAAAATAAATATTGCACTAGTGCTACCAACCTAGAACTGGTGGTAGCAAAAACATCAGCAGAATGAAAAACATGGGGTCCCCTTGAAATTGCCATTACCTGCACTAGGCTTTGCAAGCTCTGTAGCAGGGGAACCCCTAGTATTTATTTATTTATTTATTTATTAACAGTTTCTTATATAGCGCAGCATATTCCGTTGCGCTTTACAATTGGAAACATTGATAGAACAAAACAGGGTAATAACAGACAGACATAGAGGTAAGAGGGCCCTGCTTGCAAGCTTACAATCTATAGGGTATGATGCTTCTTCGCTATAATGACAACATGAATACATTTGGGGCTGAATTCTTTAAGCAGATCAGGCTTGATCATCCACCCCCTGCCCCTCCCCCCCTCACACAATTTGCTCCCACTAAGATACCAACTCAGTGATGACAGTACTAGGACTATGTC
This sequence comes from Taudactylus pleione, assembly GCA_031769625.1. NCBI lineage: Eukaryota > Metazoa > Chordata > Amphibia > Anura > Myobatrachidae > Taudactylus > Taudactylus pleione. Next base: position 674,986 of record JAUIMM010000288.1, read on the forward strand.
CAATATTCCCAACACCCCTGGTGGTTAATGTGTTTAATTGTAGAAACAAAGTATAATATTTCCCAATTTGTACAAATTTAAACACCAAAAGTTGATGCAACGGGGGATACGACAGCCGACATATCGGGCGGTCCTCACACACCGACCGTTCTGGTGGCCAACCGCCCGATATGCTGGCACCCCCCTCCCCCACCCGAAGAGCGCTGCATGAGATGGTACATCGTATCCCCAGATAAGTGAACCTGCAGTAAGATCTGGAGGTGTGATGTACGACCCCATTGGAGCACGCACTGGCCGATATCATGCTCACACACTGGCCGATTCAGAGCCGGACGCTCTGACAGAGCGCTCGCTCTGAATCAGGGCCGTCCCTCCTCCTTTTTGGAGCGGCCTCCTGGCCGCTCGCATAGCTGTGGGTGACCACCCACAGCTATAGCGAGCGGCCAAAATGATGGTTGCGATGGTCAAGACCATCGCGACCATCGGGCTTGCGACGAGACCCTTGCGGTAGGGTCTCGCTGCCGCAAGCCCTGGAATGCTTTTGGCTCTATCAGAGCAAAAGCACTCCCACTGACATCACTAGTGATGTCAGTGGGGCCGGCCCCAAACGGTAGGCGTTCCCACGCCCCCGGCACGCCCACCAAAGGGGCGTGCTGTCAGTCACCATCGACAGCACACCCCCTTGCTGCGAGACCCATAACGACAGCTTGGCCGTCGTTATTCGGATCTCGCGCATGCGCACGACGGAGCAGCCTCCGTCATGCGCATGCGCACTTGGGCAACATCAACCCGCCTGCGAGCGCTCAGCGCTCGCGAGCGGGTCTGAATCAGGCCCACAGTACGATATAGCAGCAATATCGTACCAATCCGTCGGATCGGCTGCTATATCGCACCGTGTATGAACATCTTAATACACTGGAGAGCTACGCCGATACAATACAGTGTACTGTATGTTACGCTACTAGGGCAGCTTCCGCAAATTGCTTACTCTTCACAATTTATGTAAATTCCAGAAAATATGCATATTGCACAAATAGTGGTAATTACTCGTGCATTCAACTTTACATGAGATCCATAAATATAAATTCTATCAAGCACACCCACTGGTATTCCCTACAATCATAAAAAGCTATACAGTAACAGTTGAATAGCAATTCATGGGTTGTTTTTTTGTTCATTGTCAGTGTATTATCTCATAAATGAAAAATATATCTATTCAACCGTGGCACCATAAATAAAACACACACACAAAAAAAACCAATATAAAGCCACTTGGGTAGAGAAAAACAATGGACAAAATTGATTTAGTGTGTCCACCAGAAGTACTAACTTGACAATGAGAGGGTTAAAATACTGTACAGAAATAAAATATTGCATCTCGTTATCATCTGAATGAAATGTTTTGAAAATTAAATTAGGTGTGCACAATGTAAGGACAAAGGTTTAATTCATGTAACAACATTAGAAAGAAAATATGGTTTGTGAATATGCAGGGGTGTTATATTATACACACACCTCTTCTATGAGTCACAGGGGGTGATTGAAGGTGGGAGGAGAAGAGTTGGTAAACTTAAGGAACGGCCATCAGAGGGTTAACCCTCAATGGTCTCCATCAATGATGCCATCGCTACTTAACATTAATATCAGGAAACCATGAATGGTTTTACTTATTGATGGACATCCCTGCTTGTGCTGCACGTGTGCTGTGAGCCAATCAGGGAATAAGATGGGGCTTAGTGGTGCATCAGGGGGCAGGGCTAAACTCTGCTCCTGTTAAAAAAAAATTGTGCCACTGCTGTCAATGCCTGACAACCATTGGAAATCCTCCATCATTGGCAAAACCATTGAGCATTAGTGACATCAGTGGTCGATGGCCAACTCTGATAAAAGGATTCCCTTTTCTCATGGTTCATTCTATGTGGCCCTAGTCTAACTGCGAAGTCTGTCCTACCCTGCCAGGGCACCTGCAGATAGCAGTCCTACAGTAGTTATCTCATGCAGAGCAATTATTCTATTACAATTCCCTTTTTATTTTGTAGTGCTTTTGTAGTTGTACAGTATGTATGTAACATCGTTATGAATCATATCATTATAACTGTAAACATTGTATTTTTATGCTTATTATATATCTCCTTAATCAGTCTGCTTTTATTTGATCTATAGACCCTTGGTCTCTGAACAGATAGATTCTTGCTTCCTTTATGAATTGGGAGTGGGGGATAGTAACTGGTTAATTATCTGATGGAGGGTTTCAGCACTCTGTAATTAAGATACAAGGGCTGACTGAGTCGGACACAGACGTGGCCAAGTCTGCGTCTTTTGCTGGAATCGCATCTGGGTCTTTATGCAAATGCCGCTACAAAGGCCATCCCTGTGCATTCATATGTGCAAAGACTAAGACGCCCCCTGTCAGCTTCTGTGAATGCTGAAATACTGCTTGGTGTGTCTTTCAGCATCTGCAACCCTCTCATAAGATACAACATCTCGTGTATCTTCTTAGCCACCAACCAGTTACCTCCCAGTCACTGTCCAGGAACGCCCTATATATTTCTGGTAACGCGCGACTAAATGCGATCTGACATTCTGTACAAACACATGCACAGTGCGACCTAGATGCATGTGCAAACGAAAAGACACTGGCCGTTTGCGTGAAATCATGTGCGACACTTAATCCAGCCCGTAAGCTCTCAGTGGCCTTTTTGCTATACGACGGCAGTTACTGGGGTTACAGAATAACACTAAGATAAGTGGTGTACTATAACCAGTGATTCATTGTCTAATTAAGAAGTACCCCAGGAACAATGGTGATCTGGTTGCCTCAAAGACGTGCTGCAAAAAGGACACAAAATAAGGAAAGCAACTGAAAAAAGTAATTATGTCTGTGACTAAAGACTAGTGTAACTCCTGGGTAGAACCTTTGAGAATAAAAATGCCTAGTGCCAAATGCTCATTCTAATTCAATTTTCTTACAGAATGTCCTGGGGGAGTCCTGAAGCCTTGCGGTGGTCATGGGACCTGCATGGATGGAATCCAAGGCAATGGGACTTGTATATGTGACGTATGTGTACTGATATTTTACAACCTCATCTTTCTGCAACTCTCCAACTGATTTTACTATAAATAAATTTTGGACTGTTCATTATGGGGCTAATGCAGAGTGAGTACTACACATAGCTTGTGTAGGATAACTTGCGTGGAAATCACTTGAAGCAAGCTCAGAAAGCGAACGCATGTATCTGACTGCTTCTGATGGAAGAGGCGGAACAAGGTGTGGGAATGGGTGGTAAGACACCTCCTGTCAGCATCACTGCTATATTCGAATTAGCAGCAGCGACGTTAACTGCGTCCATCTCTGAATCAGGCCCTCGGTGCGGTAACAATTGAGACACATGAACTTCAAACATTGGCGACTTGCGCTCATATAGGCATTGCGTGTGACGCAGAATCAGGCCAATGTCTGCAAATGATTAAATAGACTGTTTCATAATATGGCTTTAAAGCTGCATCACAACCAATCACTGTAATTTTAGTAACCTGCTGATTTCTGCTGTTCTGTAGTATACAAGGGACGTGCAGATGAGCCCAAGTTCATTGTGACTGACCACGCCACAAACGTGCGCACGCATCGCGCTATACACCATGATACACTATGGCGTGTCCCCAATCACGGGAGTGCATCTCCATTCAATCCTATGGAGACGCGAACGCGCGTCTCCGAACTCGGGAGTGCGTCTCCCATTAAATCCTATGGAGACGAGAATTCGTGTCTCCAATCACGGGAGTGCATCTCAGAGCGACCCACGCATTTTGCGATTCGCTGCGCTACAGGCAACAATGTAGCTGGGCATATCTGTAGTTGAATTGCCAGCTGTTGGCATACTGGCACTCAGAATGATGGCGCCAGAAACCCAACACCAGTCAGAATCCCACGCCTACATCCCTACCACCGGCATCCTGATGGTAAGTAGTGGGGTTAGGAGGAGGTTTAGGGATTAAGGTTAGACACTAGGGGAGGGTTAAGGTTAGGCACTAGGGGAGGGTTAAGGTTAGGCACTAAGGGAGGGTTAAGGTTAGGCACTAAGGGAGGGTTAAGGTTAGGCACTAGGGGAGGGTTAAGATTAGCCACTAAGGGAGGGTTAAGGTTAGGCACTAGGGGAGGGTTAAGGTTAGGCACTATGGGGGAGGTTAGGTTTAGGGTGCGGGGAAGGGGAGGTTAGGTTTAGGGGTGGGGTTAGGATACTTACTGAGAGGGATTCTGCTGCCGGGTCCTGAGTGCCGCCATCCCATACCCAACCCATACATAACTAGCAAATATATATTTTTTGTCACTTTATGGAGTCCCGTACATATCTCCTCTGCAGCATCACACAGCCCCAGGAATGTGACAAGCACTACTGTATGTGTTATTGCAGATTCAAATGAAACCTAATTTTCTTAAATTTAGGGAAAATCTATTTTTGTATGTTCAGTTATCCTGAAACAATGCTGCAAGTAATATTAAGCTGTAAATATAGGGGGGGAATGATAGTAAATAAGATGGCCCATCTACTTTATTTATATTTGCGGGATATCCCCTAAAAACAACTTTTTTGGGGAGGTATCCGCAATTATATTAAGCATCCCTGGGAATATGGAGGGACTGCAGCAGATATCTCCCTCCATTTCCGTCTGAAAAGCAGCCTCTGTATGTTTCTATCGGGAATACTGTGTAGTCAGATTTACCAAGCTCTGGAATACAAAGAATTCTGGAGCTTGGACCGGGCTGCTAACACCACCTGAAGATAACGTTAGCCTATAGTAGCCTATGGGCTACAATAACACCATTTTTTTGGCAGAGGGATACCTCTCTGTCGCCCCCCAATGATGCATGCGGTGGCTGATGGGTACATTAGTCGCGGAAGACCTGAACCAGGAAGTAGGTCTGCTCCAGCTCTTCGCTGATCAGAGCCTGTCTCCCAGCAAGAGCACAATGCTAAATTCCTGACATTTCCATGGTGTGAATTTAGGGATTTTTTTTTTACCACATAATTCAGATTGTGATAAGTAAGGCCCCATCTGCTTGAAAACCTCAGACGCGATTTGCTTCTTACTGTACCTTGTTACCAGATCTACAATCGCCTTTTGGGCATCCCAAACATATCTAAACTCACCTAGCATATGTGACCTATGTTTTAAGGCTATACCACCTAACAACTATTCTTTCAGTAAAAGAAACTTCCTCAAATTTGACCTAAACCTGCTTCACTCCATCTTGTTCTACCACTTCATTTTTTCTGTACTCCTCTCTCTCCTGCTACCTTGTTAAAACAATTCATATACGTATTTGAGCGTTTCTTTTGTACCTCCCTTTCCTGTCTCTGGTCCATGCTATATACTGGGTTCCTTTTGCCTTGCCTGGTACGCTTATAGACCAAGCTCCAAGCACCTGCATAATGTACAATTTGTGCTCCTGAAGGTATGTCCTCCAGAGCTACAGTATTATGGGTGTGTTCTCAGTGTCCTACCTTTACACCAGCTCATGTAAGGACTCATTCTGAGCTGCACATTGTTCAGAATGTGTTAGCGTCATTTGCTGTAGTCGCCTCTGCTATTGCCAGTATAAGCCCTTCTGTACGCTTTGTGTACAGGCATGTGCCCAATTGCTGAAAGGCTGAGACGCCCAGCCACAGCCATTAGAATCACCATTGGGACCTGCACCAGCCACACGGTAAGTGCAGAATCTTTGTCAGAGTACGGCCTCCAAACCACGCGATTAAGCATCCGAGTCCGCAACCACTCATGTGACGCACCTGCAACCCTCCCATAGCTCCCCTATAAGACACCATAGGATGCATACGCCATGGAGGTCTTTAGTGATTCAGGCGAATGTGTAGTCGCTTAAAGTCACCAATTTGCGTGAACTTCTGCATTATGTCCAACTCAGAGTCAGCCCTGAAGTGACTCCTAGATCCCTTTCCTCCTCAATAATTGGAGAAAAAATATCTAGAAGTCTCTATTTCAGATTATTTTAGTCACCTGGGTTGTGTAAATTCCTGGATAAAAGATATTCTCCAAATCGGTCTTTCAGCAATGTTTCCATTAAGTTCCCTCTATTGTGTAAAGGGACCTCACTTTCTCTTTACCAGTCCTGTGGGAATAATCCCGTTAATGGTGACTAGTTGAATATTACTATTAAATACAGGGCTCGATTCCGACCCGCTCGCTAGGCTGCGTTCGCACGTGGCTGGCGATGGTTTGCAATCTGCGCATGCGTGCTCAAACTAGTCCAGGTCCAGGTGATCAGGAAGCGTTCGCTCGCTGTGCATAGACTGCTCGCTAGACTGAGTGACAGAACAAACCATTTGTGGGTGGTAACGGGTTGGTCGATGGAAACAGGGGAGTGGTAGTGTGAACGCGGGCGTGCCTGAGCATCTTAACGCCATTGCAGAGCCGTGCATAATTAAAACGCAACGTCATAGTACACGTCACTTGGTTGAAAATCATACTGAATCACTCTCAGTGCTTGCGGTAGGGTATGGTCAGCCACGATCGCATCCGATGTTACCGATGGTTGCATACACTTCCTGGAGATGACGTGCATTAGTGGGCATCTTCAGACTGGCTGGTGGACATCTGTATGCACAGAGCGATTGCATGCCAAGACATAGTGGGCGTGCTAATGCCTTGCCGTGCGATCGCCTGCCTTTGCTGAATTTGCATACGCTGGGTGCGAGCGAACGCACCTAGCAAGCGGGTCTGAATCGAGCCCACTGTTCCTAACTATCACTCTTTGATCTGAGATCCCATCTGGCTCTAGTCATAGGTCTACTTTACATTTTGAGAGCTCAGACATGAATCCATTAATGTTTTTGCATCAGTATTCCTGCTAATTACCTGTGGGTCACTTGACTTCTCTCTGTACTGTACATACCAAACATAAGTATTTATTTAGGTGATCTGCTATACCCACGTCTCTCTCCACAAGACCATACTATGTCTCATCGTGTGTTTCTTCTCTCATTTCTATATCTCCCCTGATAAGCAACACCATGTTTTATATAATGGTTGTGTTTATTTATATACAAATGGTAACTAAACCCATTATACATCATTTTACTTAACCAGTATGTTTAATGTGTTTTTATTTGCTATACATCTTTCATATAATTTAAACAATATATCATTGTCTTAACTCTTGTATGTGCAGGAGGGCTTCACAGGCGTTACCTGCAATCGGTGTGCTGATCCCTTTCTGTACGGAGTGAACTGTAACTCTGGTAAGTTGCTAAATTATAATCAAGTTGACCAGAAGGTTCATAATGATAATATTATGCAAAGGTGACTGAAATAGTGTTGCAGCGGCCTCTTGTATGGCTGCTAATTGTTCAGGAAGGCTAAATACTATATTGCAGAGAAGAGAAAAAATGCATTATCCTTGATGCAAAATCAATTTGTCCAGATCCTCAAGTGGTATATCCATGATTAATATTTTACGCTGAGGATAGGCTATGATGATGATGATGATGATGTCAATAGGTTACCCCAGACTGTGGTTCCAGCAGGATTAATAAGTTTGCTGGCCCTGATAGCAAAAAAATCACCTACTCAATGTACAAGTAACTGGTAACATCACTGAGGCGCAAATTCATTGCATCTATCACTAGTGCTATACCCTTACAGCTTTGCACTCCCCCTGGCCCAAAGCAGAACATCATGACCCAATAGATGAACATAGGGCCTGATTCAGACCCGGTCGCAAGCGCTGAGCGCTCGCAACCGGGTCGATGGTGGCCCAGAGCGCATGCGCACGACGGAGCCAGCTCCGTCGTGCGCATGCATGAGACCCGGATAGCGACGGGCAATCCATCGCTCCGGGTCTCGCACCAAAGGGGGCGTGCTGTCGATGTTGAGTGACAGCATGCCCCCTTTGGTGGGCGGGCCGGGGGGGTGGCTGCCCAGATGGAGGCGTTTCCATGAGAACGCCTACAGTCTGGGGGTGGCCCCACTGACATCTGTTTGAGCCGAAAGCTCTCTGGGGCTTGCGGCAACGAAACCCTACCACAAGGGTTTCGTCGCAAGCCCGATGGTCGCGATGGTCTTGACCATCGCGACCATCATCCTGGCTGCTCGCATTAGCTGTGGGTGGCAACCCACAGCAATGCGAGCGGCCAGGAGGCCGCTCCATAAAAATAACAAAAAAAAGACGCCCTGATTCAGAGTGAGCTCTCTGTCAGGGCCTTAGTGCCCTAATATGTCAATACACTAAACAGGATCATAATGCATACTATTGACACGCATTGTGTGATACTATATTCTAAGGATCATAATGCAGTTCTACTGCATCTCAAAAGGTTATTTTCAACAAATGTTTATGTATCCGCATGCATAACACAAAAGACTAGTGCTGTGTACTTGTCTGATTTTATATGTAGAACAATTTATTGCAGTGAACAAAGCGATTCAGACCCGCTCGCTAGGAAGTGATCGCTCGAAGCTGGGTGATTTTTGCAAACTGCGCATGCGTATACATCGCAATTCGCATGTGCGAACCACTGCGAAAGATCAGGAAGCGCTCGCTCGCCCAGCATAGACAGCCCAGTTGAATGAATGACAGGAGAGGCCATTTGTGGGTGGTAACAGGGGCAGGCCACTAGACACGGGGGAGTGGAGGTGCAAACGCAGGCGTTCCTGAGTGTTTCTACGCCGTTTCAGAGGCGTGCATAATTAACAGGCAGCGTCATAGTACACGTCACCTGGTTGTATTTCACACTGAAGTGATCGCAGTGCTTGTGGAAAGTTATAGTCAACCTCAAGCGCTGTGAGCACATCCGATGGTGCTCGATGTACCAATGCTTTCATGCACTTCTAGGAGATGACGTGCGCAAGTGGGCGTCTTATGAATAGCTGGTGGGCATCTGCATACATAAAGTGATCGCAAGCCAAGACATAGTGGGCGTGCTAATGCCTTGCCATACGATCGCCTGCCTTGCTGGGCCTGTGCTGAATTTGCATACGCTGGGAGAGAGCAAATGCATCTAGCGAGCGGGTCTGAATGAGCTCCAAAGCACCAAAGCCAGCAAAGTTGTTTTATTTTGGGACAAATCCCTAATTGTCTTTAGGTTTTAGCTCAGGACATTGCAAGTTTCTGAAATACATAATAAAACAAATATGTGTCCTGATCCTTGTCCTTGCAGTACTTACCAGCACCTGTGTGCCTCCTACAGGTTCTGTTAAAGAGCCTCTTAGTTTCCGCTCACTGTAATAAATCAAACGTTGTCATAATAATTTCCTGTATTTATTTGGTAACATCTAAAAATAAACAGCGCTCATGGTTTTTCTTTTCAGCTTGTCAATGCAAAAACGGGATTTGTAATAGTGGAATAACCGGGGATGGAAGCTGTACATGTGAAGCTGGGTACATGGGCTCCACATGTGAGCATGGTAAGCTGGGCAGCAGCTATATGGACCTGGACAATTGAGGAATATTTGGCTACTATCTGTCAACAGAACCCACATTCATCTTTGTACTCAGGGCCTCATTCGGAGAGGGACGCTAATGCAATTTTCACGCAGATTGAGCGATTATTTGCCATCGTGCATGCAGATCCCATCACAAAGTGACTGACAGGTTGTCAGCGTTTGGAGGTGGTACTGGGGAGTGGTCAGAAAAACGCAAGCGTGCACTTGTCCATTTAAACGCCGTTACTTGGGCGTGCATAATTAGCCACTGCTATTGCTGTGCATGTCAGAAGAGCTCTCAAGGCTACGGCAGGTCGATCTGCCGCAAGGGTAAGATGGCCGCCGATATGCGCCGATGTTACATATATTTACGCAGCTACTGTATGCATCGCCACACGCAGGTAAAAAGGCAGCAGTGGGCGTCTTTATGCTCGAGTGATCTTTGCTACCATCAGCATATATTCGCTGCTGTGTTGCTTGAAATCGCAGCTGTGATTGCATTAGCGTACATCTCTGAATCAGGCCCTCAGCACACTCTGGGTCTGATTCAGCATGGAATGCAAGTGCACTGCTGATCGCAGATTCATTATTATCGGGACTCTGCGTGTGCGCAGGACCCATTCTGCAATTGTGCAGAATGGGTCCTGCGTAGTTGCACGCAGACCCTACTATGCCTCTGCCTGATTGACAGGCAGAGGCATTTAAGGGCGGTGCAGGGGCGGGATCGGCAGGCGTTCCCGGAAACGGGGACGTGTCCGCCCCTTTTCCGGGAGTGGCAAGCCCAGTGTCCTGGTCATACACCTCCAGTGTCATACAACTCCAGCTGCATTTGCATATCAGCAAGGACGGAATTGCAAAAGCTACCTGCATGCACCTTTGCAATTGCGATCCTTGCTGAATCAGGCCCTCTGTTAGTAAATATCTGCTTTCTGTTTCTTTTCAGAATCCTTGTCCTGCAAAGCACTGAATTGTGGGGCAAATGCTCGTTGTTTGACGTTAGGAGGAAGCCTTAAATGTGACTGTATGCCAGGATACAGCAAATCAGGCAAAATCTGCCAGCGTGAGTTGCCTGGTCTCTTCTTAATTATCTACATAGCAATTTTGTCTTTTTATTTTAAACTATAATTAAAATGTATTTAACTCTTGATTTCATATATATATTGTCATATTGTGCGGGATGCATGACACACTGCAGGCGGGAGGCGATGCACGCCGCCGCCCTTTGCATGACAGGCTCCGCAAAGGACTGTTCTCTCGGTAAGAGCAGCCCTTTGCGATGGAGGGACTTCCGGGTCTCTGACATCCTACTGCGCATATGCAGAAGGACGCTCGTGCCGTAGGGGGTGTTGGGAGGGATCTGATCATATCCTTCGCTCAGAACTCCCCTGATAGAAGCCCATAGGCATTTATGCACTCCGGGGCTTGGTGCATATGAGAAATGCGGTCAAACCCACAGTTTCGGGGTTTGACCGCACTTCTACTTTTCCTGCATCCCGCCCATTGTCTGGATAAATGTGTTTAATAATTAATAATGTAATTGGCTCTTTCTATCTTGCTGCAAGCACAAACAGATAAACAGATCTAATGAAGCTAAAGAATATAAAGGGCCTGATTCTGAATCAGACGCAAAGCAGCTGTATTTTGCAAGAATTCATGGAGCCAGATGTACTACCTTATGCTAATGTGGTTGTCTGCAGGGCTAATGCGAGAATCTGTGGGGCTACACAACGCACCTGCCCATTGTTTCTCTGGACACAGCCTCAACCGTCAACATTAGCATCGGCACATGCATCAGCCCCATGTTAGGCTTCCCTATCCGTATGGACATCTCAGAATAGCATGGATCTCTAGTTACACACCCATGACACAACAATGTAACGGAACAGTTCTGTGCGATCTCATGGTCGCCGCCCAATGATCACCCAGAATCACCCATATCACGCAAAGAGAGATCTGCCAAGATCTGTCCGACTTAGACTTGCCCAAAGATACACAGAAATTCGTAAAGAACCTCTGAGCATGCGCAGTATGCTAACACTTGCTATTTCCAAGTCGCACACACCGTGGCTGTAGTAGTGGCTAGCCACAGAAACCTGATTCACTAGTGTACCTTGTGCTAATGCCAGATTCTTCTCAGCTAATACTGGAGTCCATGCATCTGCAAGCACGAAGCCGTGCTGCCTATTCATTTTACGCCAGCCAACGCAACCAACTAGTATTGGCTTGTACCAGCCCCATGCCAAATGCAAGAGATACGCCAGAGACAGGCTATCCTTCCCTGTACGCATGGCTCAGATTCAGATCGTACATTCCCATGACATTCCCTTGACACTTCCACAAGTCATGACGGTTCTTTGTGATCACATTTTCGCCACCCAGTTCCAGACCCAGAACACCGTATTTCACGGAAAGAACGATCTGGCTGAGTTCCATTGGACCCAGAATATGATGGATGTACACAAAGATGCAAAAATGTGCATCTGCGCATGCACTGTAAACACTCACCTTTTTGCGTTGGTGCACTGAGGTCCCTTCAAATCAGAATCAGGCCCATAGTGTATTAAACAAAACAGTATCAGAGTGGGGAAACTTTCAGTCAAACCACCCATTTGTGAGCCATAGAAATAGTTTTTTTTCAATTCAGCAATTGACAAAAATGTACGTTTTATATGTATTTAACAATAGTTAAAGTAGCCATCATGTGAAAAACTGAGGTATGGCAGGCTTTAAGTAGGTTGGTAATTACTCTTTTCCTTGTTTATTTCTTCATACTGCTATTAATCATGATTAACAAGTCTACAAATTTTCCAGTGTCATGTGACTACCATGACAACCATGGTCATATGGCATGTGATGTAGTGAGCAAAGAAACTCAGCTCTGTCTGTACAGTGACATCTTCCCCTCTTCCTCCCCCCTCTGCCATTTAAATATAAGGGTTGTGACTGGCAGCCATATTGTTTTCCTTCCAGAGAGATTTGTAAAAAGAAGTAAAGATTTGTAGAAAACTTGCTAAGACAAATTTCTATCATAAGCATAACTAAAAGTTTCTTAACTTGTTATGGATAAAAAAAAACTATGAGGGATTGCTGCATTAACATGTTCTTTAACTGAAAATGGATTTGCACTCAGGGAATGTATGCAAAGTTTGTAACTGTATGCACAATATGTTTCCTTTTAGCAATGGATGCCTGTAAAGTTAAACCTTCCCCATGCAGTATCTATGCTACATGTCGATCATTAGGGCCTCGTCAATACAACTGTACATGTAAAACTAACTACTATGGGGATGGAAAGACATGTATTGCCTTCAATCCATGTTCTGTTAACAATGGCGGATGCTTAGAAAATTCAACTAGATGCTTATATCGAAGCCCAGGAAAGGTAAGCAGCACAGACCTAATTACTATTTCATTTTCTTTGCCTTCAGGTCAATGTGCGCCTCATTAAGAGTTAGGAGTAATTGCAGCTAAAAGGTGCAATTTTGAACCTTGGCTGAAGAGGATCTAAATTAAAATGTGCGGACAGACTTATGCTGGGCATACACTATCCAATTATCGGCCCGATCAGCCAATTTTCATCTATCATTGCTATTTGTACAATATTGCCACAAACGATTAGTAACTAATTATTGGTCTGTTGGACATGCTGAATTGGTTGGCTGCATCTGGCAGTATATGTTCTCATGGGCGTAACTACCAAAGGTGCAAGGGGAGCAGCTGCTATGGGGCCCAGAGATAAGGGGGGGCCCATCTTCTTTGTCAAAGTTACATGTGTTATATTTTACCATTGGGTGGTACATAAGGACCCTTACAAACTTTTGCTATGGGGCCTTCAAAAACCTAGTTACTTCCCTGTATGCGCTGCAGCGGCCGACTACCTGACAGCGGCCGACTACCTGACTACCTGACCTCCCCTGTCCTTCACAGGGGAGGAATAGGAAAATGTCTGCTCCCCAGGGAAGGAGCACAGATGTCGTGTGGCCATTACCTGTGAAATATTTCACAGTGTATGGCCACCATATCCGATGGGTTCCGGTCTAACAGACATTTTATCTGACAGTGTTTGACCAGCATTAGAGTTGGAAGGGGGCGCCTAGATCAACTCTAAACTGCAGTCTAAAAATAAAACTGCCCAGCCTTACTACATGCAAAAGCTGGCAGTATTTATCCTGCAAGCAAAGAAAAAATTGCCTATGCACCCCTTTTGTCATATTTGTCCAGGTGCAAATTTGTACTCTTTTGGTAATTTAAGCGATGTGAGGCCATCATATTTAGAAAGGCCACACCATGTCGTATTGGAAACCCCTTTGCTTTAATTAACATGATGCATATTTAAAATAAAAGTTCTTTGTAGCAGCTCTGAACAATTAAATTCTAATGTTATAAAACTGTAGTCAGTATAAATTACCGATTTATCAATATGGCAAACCAGATTAACATGAAAATGTGAATAAGTTTGTTTCTTTTATTTTCATTTTATGCAGCAGGAAGTTTTCTATTATATACTGTATTGTAGTCAGAATATAGCTTATGAAGTGTATCAAGACTATCATTTGAATGAGCTTATGAACTGTATCAATACAATATCACATTGACAATATTGAATAGTGAATATTTCTCCTTTGTGTTATTAATTTGATTGCAGTATGAAGTAAGATCAAACATTCTAACTTTCTGTAACGATTGGTAACTACCAGTCTTATTGCAGTTGCATCCCTGGAATGACAAGTCGACCTGGTTTGGACGGGTGTTATCCGCCCCACAGTTGCCAACCATATAGTTGTAGTAAAAGTGCACAGTGTGAAATGGTATCTCCCGGAGTACACAAGTAAGTTTTCACTTCTCAATTTAAGAGCACCCACAGCTGCTAGTTATTGTCTAGGAAAGAGTATTGTAACATTGTTTACACAATTTTCCAAGTTAAGGTCAACATTGGAAGTACAGGAATATCTGCCCAAATTCTGTTTGGTGTTCATGTCAAATAGCCATATCTATATAATAGATATTTATTACTCAACAAGATGATCCGATAGATTTTAATTTACCACCTTAGGACCTAGTGTTCTTTCTGTAGTTGCCACACAAGCATCAGTATTGGGCAAATTGACTAGCATAGGGCCTGATTAAGGGGTGTATGTTCACCCGATGATGAACGTACATCTCAGATGTTTCCAGGTCTGCGTCAGCACAGGACTTGTTCTGCCCATGTGCAGAATGGGCCTTGCAATTACGCTCGCCGGCTCCCCGCCCAAGCCGCAGCATGATTGACATGCGGCAATGTTTGGGGGTCGGAGCGGGGGCCTGGCTGGTCACCGTTTCCTGAAACGGGGGCGTGCCACCCTCGTTTTCCATGAGGGACAAGGCCATAGTCTGCACCGGCGGTTTCAGCTCCCACAGCCTGACCAAAAAAGCAACCATTGGTCACAATGGTTAAGATGGTGATCCCAGGCTTCAACGTCGGTCACAGTGCTGGGATCGCAAATGCAGTACAAATTCTGCATTTGCAATAGAGATGGATGGATTTGCACAGCCGCTTGTGTGCAGCTCTGCAAATCCATCCATCTCTGAATCAAGCCCATAGTGTGCTATTGATAAGGGGTATGTACAGTATATGGACCTTGATTGTTTTATTACCAAAGGTTTAAAGGCATTATAATAACTTTATGCATACAATTGATGGGCACAGATAATTCACATCTGAGGACCCAGAGACAACTACCTGCCTTGGTTTGGATTCCCAATGATGTATTTTAACTGTTGATAAAATAAATGTGTAGGTGACATACAACTGTATCCATATGGTTAAGATGTAGAGGAATTTAATAATTGAAGGATAGTCATTAGGTATTTATAGTATAGTAGTAGTATTGGATATTGATTTAATGGGTAAGTCGGGTTTTCCAGTCAACTTTTGATTTGCTCTAATTGCTTTTTAACACTATACAGCAAGGTGAAATTTAATTTGAAAAGATCCAACTTTCTCTTTTACTCTTTTATGTGGCATTGCCGACAGCAGCAATGACTCACAATGTCACCATGTTGCCCGCCTTTGGTTGATGTATGCCACATTAATAGACACATCTTCTATGTGATAAATTGCTTCATGAGACAACAATGTTAAACTATTTGGAGGTTTTATTTGGTGGTATTATTGTTTCTCTGAAATTGTGCATATTTAATTTATTGTTTACTCTGAAACCTGGCTTCATGAGATATACTAAACAGTTTTAAGTATCATTTAATTAATTTTAATATTATTACTATCTATCCTGTCAGTAGCACTGCGCTTCTATATTTTTTTATTTTTTACTAGGGTCATTATATGAGGTTCAGCACCTCTTTAGAAGCAGCGGTCCTGCAGGGTTTTCAATCATTTTTTTTTTTTTTTTGTGATTTAATATTATGATACCTAGACCGTTTGGCGCCCCCCACTTCCTTTTCTTATTTGGAGGTTGGCCTACCAGCTACTAATTATTGTAGGGGACTTCGCTTTGATTGATCATAGCGTGGCAAAGCTGTTCTGTATTGGCTAATAGCGGCTACACCCTACATGGTATTTAACCTCAATGATTTAAATAGCTACAATGTATGTATCATTGTGTGCTTTAAATGTATCCTAATATAAACACATGTACATGTGTATTTTGAATTGTCTGTTTCGTAAGCTTTGTGGGACTTAATATAAATACATAAATTCTTGTTTTTTTTTTTTTTCCTGGATGCATTTTACACCCGCGCTTTTAGCATTAATACACCCGACGTTAAATTGGCCCACATATCTGTAAATCTGAAGTTGGAGCAATGTCCTGCAAGTGTCTAGAGATCATCTGCAAATTGTCAATATAAAAGACTAACGGAGAGATGTATCAAGCCTTGGAGAGAGACAAACTGGTGTAGTTGCCCAAAGCAACCAATCAGCTTTTGTTATTTCAAAGACTGTGCTAGATAAATGACAGTTATGCTTGATACACACTAGCCGATGTCCAGTGTGTACAACATCGGCAGCGGTGGGACGCGGCAGGGGTCCCGTCATCAGCAAGTGCATACACACATTTGGCAGCATGGCCCCTGCTGACGATATCGCCCATCGGACTTGCATGCAGGACCGACGGGCGATGTAGCTGACGATGCATGGGAGCGCACATCATAAGCGACATAGCGGATACAATCTCACTGATGTGAACGATATGTCGTCTGATCCACCGGATCAGACAACATATCGATGTTGGCCCAGTGCGCATCGATGTTGGCCCAGTGCGCATGCGCATGACGGAGGCGGCTCCGTCGTGCGCATGCGCGAGACCCGGATAGCGACGGGCAAGCCGTCGCTCCGGGTGTCTCTACAAAGGGGGCGTGCTGTCAATGTTGAGTGACGGCACGCCCCCTTTGGTGGATGGGCCGGGGGTGTGGCTGCCCAGACAGAGGCGTTCCCATGGGAACGCCTACCGTCTGGGGCTGGCCCCACTGGCATCACAAGTGATGTCAGTGGGAGTGTTTTCGGCTCTGATAGAGCCAAAAGCACTCCAGGGCTTGCCGCAACGAGACCCTACCACAAGGGTCTCGTCGCAAGCCCGATGGTCACGATGGTCTTGACCATCGCGACCATCTTCCTGGCCGCTCGCTATAGCTCTAAAAATTAAGAGGGACGGCCCTGATTCAGAGGAAGCGCTCTGTCAGAGCGTCCGGCTCTGAATCAGGGCCTCAGGGCCTGATTCCGACCCGCTCACAAGCGCTGAGCGCTCGCAAGCGGGTCGATGGTGCCCTAGTGTGCATGTGCATGACGGAGGGAGCTCCGTCGTGCGCATGCGCGAGACCCGAATAGCGATGGCCAAGCCGCGGCAGGAGGCCGCTCCAATAATAGGTAGGAGGGCCCTGATTCAGAGCGAGCGCTCTTGTCAGAGCGTCCGGCTCTGAATCAGGCCCTCAGTGCGCTGGCAGAGAGGAGGGGGCCCAAGCAGAGGCTGCACACAGGCCCCCTCCTCTCTTAAAATGCCCCTGTACAATTGTAAAAATTCTGTTTGTTAGCATGCCTTTTCTAGATGTACAATTCCTATCCATCGCCTATTTATGCTGTAAGCTCTCTGGGGAAGGGACTTCAGGCTTATGCTTTTCTCACAATAGGGCTGATTCTGAGTTGTGAGCAAAGGGAAAAAGAGCATGTAACATTGCACTTCGGCAAAACCATGTTGTCCTGCAGGAGGGCTGGGCAGATGTAAAATCTGCAGAGAGATTTAGATTTGGGAGGGGCATGTCCAAACTGAAATCTAAGGGGTCAACCCAAGTAGGTGCAAGTTGCGAGTTTGTTTCATGAAACTCGCAGGCTTTACACAGATGCGTGCACCCAAGAATTTTTCAATCCAATTAAAGATGCCTATTTGCGGTACTCACAGCGGGGGTTTGCAAATTGTCTACCAAATGCGATATGAGAGAAGTGCATGAAAAAGTAGGGTGACATTCCTGAAAGTAACAATGTTAAATGACTGATTTGTACATTTTAAAAAAAGAAATAAAAAATGATAAAAAGAAAACTTTTTTGTTTAGTTTCATACGAATAAAACAAAAAATTCAAAAAGAAAGTAGGGAAAAATATACTTTTGGGGTACTTTGAAGTGACAGTTTAAAAAAAAAAAAATCAAAGGCAACTATTATTTCAAAAAAATAAATACTCTAAATTTGGGGTACATAAAGCAACACAATAATTGCTTTTAGGGTAAGTTGAGGCCATTTTTTTTACACCCAAAAAATGACATTTAATTATTGGAATAATTAAGCTAATTAAAAACTTCCCATTGTTTAATTAGTCATTAGGACAGTGTTCAAAATGTTTTGCATTGTGTCCCGACATTTTAACCTTCAAATAAAGATTTTTTCTATCATATCTCGAACGGATATATGCGGGTTCACTCTGACTGGTTCAGTGTGAGTTGCTAATTGGATTGTTGCTAACTGGATTGCAAAATGATTATGCAATGAGAATTCACAGAGAAAATGGCAGCTCGCTACTTACATCTGGCAACTCGCACCTAATTGGATTGACCTCTAAATTGCAATGTACCAATAAAAATGTCCAGCATGTGTGGGCTACATGCAAAAAGCAGACAATGTTGACACTGCATGTAAACAATAAATTTGCAACCCTTGCTGTGCAACATTGTTTGTTCCAAATTTTATTTTCACTTTTCTCTCTGGTTAGAATCAGTCCCACACTGTACACCATGACGTCCCATATAAATAAACAATAACCCCAACATTAAAATAATAAAAAGAAGAAAAATGACTACATGTGAAACAAATGCTGAACAGAAAAATACCTCACAGAAAATAAAAAGAAAAGAAATGTTTGTGATTAATGAGGAATTTTACAGAAATATGAAATGACAGGTTCATGCATTTGTGCCGTAGGTGTGTTTGTCATGATGGAGAGATTGGTGATGGTAAAGCTTGCTACGGGAGCATTTTATATGAAATTCAGAAGCTGAATATTGAGGATATACAAATGAGGAAACAGTCCGGTGCACTCAGGCTGTTTGGTAAGTAACCCATTTATAGGATACCTGATCAAAGTACTGGATCTATACCTGTTGGAGGGACTCAGCTACAGTACAGATATATTTGTATTAAAGATAAAGAACATGATTCTAATGAAATTATGACAAGCCACCCATACAGTTAAGCCTAGAAAATATTATACATCTGACCCATAGCACTTTATAACTCACACCACTGAATGTTTCCTTTGTGTAAGGGGAATTTTTTGTTATTAAGATATACATTTTATAGATTGTAATACTGTATTTACTGTGATTAGTGATGTGTTTAATATATTTTTATTTTATTCCACAAGTGGAATGCAATTCTTAGTCCCTTTTCCTATTCTATATGCTCTATACATTTACATTTATGAAAAGTAGCTATTTAAAAATAGATCATAAAAGTAACAATTGCAGTGTAGGTCAATCGGGTGTATAAGCTACTCATGGGGAGAAAATAAATAGGTAATAATATAACAATGAGCGCTAAGTATATATTCACCACGCACAATCAGTAAGTATTACAAGTTTAAAACAACATAAGCCAGACCACATATTTCATAATCAGTTTATAGCCCTTTTGTTAGAGATTCAGTTAGGCGCAGGCTCCGGGTGAATATGGGATAACAGCTGGTGGATACAGAGGCAGCTCGGGCATCATAGCAGCCGCACCCCTTGCACCCACGGTAGTTACATCACTGTTGGCATGCATGTTACCAAACAGCGGGGTCCTTCTCAGGATATATGGACTGGGGTCATAGGCGAGGACAATGTAAACAATTAAAGGCTGCAGGTGTTCTTCAGGGTCCAGTCTTCAACCCAGGCAACACCAGGTATCCCAGCTAGTAGTTTATATTTGATCTTATTCTTATCCACTGTTACCAAGTAATTTTCATTTACCATTTTATACAAATTTTGTAAATACCATGGGCTGAATCCAATTGTCTGCGATGATCTCGTGGTTGGGAGCCATCGTGACAACAGCCGCAATCTACGGCAGCCTGAATTCACACAAAAGTTCTTGCAGCCCCATGGGGCTCCAAGAAAAATTGTGCGAATTCAGGCTTGGAGCATGCCAAGAGGGGTGCAGGATGCTGTGCCATTGTGTTTTAAGGCCCTTTGCAAACAATTGGATTGACCCCCATAATTTAGAATACATATAGTTAAACAATTGTTTCTGTAACATGAAAATGTATCAAAAATAACATTAGTAAATGGGATTCCATTTTGGAAACAAGGGGTTAACAAACCTACCCATGCAAAAACCATTTTATATACAGTTTAGTAATGTCAGTAAAGCTGAGTACACACTGAACAATTACAGTATCTGGCAGATCAGCTGAGAATTTTATGATCGGCCAGAGAATTGTATAACGTGTATGCATGTACAATCTCCATTTATCGCAGATAAATCGGTCTTATCGAATGATTGGATCTTCAAGCATGCTTTAAAAATGAGATAATGAGATAAATGTGGTTAATGTATTGTGCACATTTTACAGTGTGTACAGTCTGACAATCATCTTGCTGACAGATCTTCCAATACTTCTGGGCCTGTACAGAGCCGTAACTAGACTTTTTGGTGCCCTGTGCCAGAAAAAGCATTGGCGCCCCCCAATTTTTCAAACGGGGACAAAATGCACCCGTAAAAGGGGCATGGGGAAGGGCCAGGGAAAAGATGGGGATGCCAGGAGATGCTCGGGATAAAATAAGAGGAAGCTGCAAGTGGGAATGATTATAAACAGAAAATTGAAAGTCTCAAACAGCGCCCCCCTGCCCTGCGGTGCCCTGTGCGGTGGCACAGGTCGCACTACCCTAGTTACGGCCCTGGGCCTGTGTCTCTTTTCCTTCCTTCTTAGGGCAGATAATACGGTCTGATTCAGAGGTGGACGTTATAGCACAGCCCCTGCATCACTGTACGCAGCGGCTTTGCAAAATTATGCTAAAGCAGCAGAAAGTGCCTTAAGTAAAAATACGCCCACTGCCAGCTTATCTGATTCGTTGCTGCATCGGAAGATGCAGCATCAGATCAACTGCATGAACATTGGACATTTGTGAAAACCATAGATTATTCAGGATGTGAAGTGTAATCACTCTGCTGGAGCCATTGAAGCTGCGTCTGGCTTTGGCACACCCAGAAAATGGGGCCCGTCGTTAATCTTATGTGTCTTAACATTAGGATATACAGTATATTGACAAAGATAAATAGCACCATGCAAACAGTGGGTAATACATACTGAATGTGGTTGCATCTAGTCATTAAGATTTTCTGTTTAACAGAGGAAGGATGTGGATTGACATTGCGGAAATATGGTCCTTTCACAGTATTTGTTCCTCTTATGAAAAAAATTCCAATGAATGTAAGTATAGATAACGCATGTAGCGTACCATTCTAATATGGCATTTCCTGACCACAGCTCTTTCTCAAATAAAACCATTTGCATAATGCAAATAAGAATCAAGTCACTGGAATTTGGTTGGTCATCGCAGAGAGTTTGTACTGACATCACACAGACTGAACTAAGCTCTAAATGACAGGATCACTTGTCGTTTGCATTGGGATATTTTAGGTCATGTGAACTGTATTAGATGTATTTTACTTGGATAAGCCTCAGGCATGCTATGGGGAGAAAAGTGCTTAGTACAGATCCTAGTAATGGAGGTAGGATTGGTGATGACCTAAAATAGCTTCTATCTCAGTCTCCCTGTGTTCCTTATGTTATGAGAATTGTCTTCCCTTAATGTACAATTAAAAAGTTAAAATAAAAACAAATACAGTAAAAAAACCTTTCAGATATAAACACTCACACGTACATTGGGCCTCATTCAGAGTTGTACGGAATCTCCTATTGGTCGCAATTGACCAATGTTTTGGGGACTGTGCATGCACTGGGGCCGCAGTGCTGATATGCTGCGATGCCACTGAGACCCCTGGCACAGGGCCCTGTATGCCGCAGCCTGATTGACAGGCCCTAGCCATTTGAGGGCGAAGAATAGGCGGCAACCATTGTCAAAAACAGTGTCGCCTCGGTTTTGTAGGAGAGCTGTAGCCAATGTCTAAATTATCCACACTCAGCAATATAACCTACTGTAGATCAGTGGTTCCCAAACCAAACCAAGTAGTAGCACCCATAGTATCCCATTACTAGAGGGCTCCCAGGGTCTCAGTTTAATGTGCTTGAGCTGTGATGCAAATGCATATCAAGGTTCATAAGCACATTTTGCTGTGCAAAAGAAGTTAGGGGCACTTGACAACTGCTGAATATTACATATAGCTAAACTCTAGATTAAAATTACACACACGCTTCTTGGACATGATCTGAAATTTCGCAAAACCTATTGAATTTCTACCACTCAAACTTCAAAAAGCAATGAAATTCCGATAATTAAGGCTGATGCCTTAATGGACGTCTTCCTTGCATAATACAGATATGGTATTCTATAACACCCCATGGTTAACTGCAGATTCAGCAGTGAGATTGCTGTCACTCACAAAATGGTGGAGCTGCTAATTCACAGAATTGCGTGCTCATTGTAATACACACATGCAGTCTACATTAAGGCGTCAGCCTTAATTATCCTAATTTCATTGCTTTTTAAAGTTTGAGTGGTAGAAATTCAATAGGTTTTGTGAAATTTCAGATCATGTCTAGAATCCTTAATGGGACATGTGAAACCGTAAGGTTTTTTGTCTATGGAATTTCATTGCTTTTTAAAAATTTATTAACTATCAGGGTTTGGAGGAACAAACCGGGCCACCTGCAGGGGAGAAGGGCAACAAAATGGTACATTAGCGGAGGTGGAGGAAGGCCGGCACACAGGAGGTGTTTTGGGGATGCAAAGGGAGAGATGGCTGCGGGGGCGGGCTGCAGGAGTGCGGGGCAGCAGCGGGGTGCAGACCAGTGGCAGCAGTGGAGCAATGCACAGGGGCATCAGCGGGCGACAGAGGCACTCACTAGCGCTGGACATGCATCTGAGAAAATAAGACAAAGCTGCATGAATGAATCAGTAAGATCCATCTATGCATCTGTGTTAACATTTTAATTTGTGTAAAATAAAAATTAATAAAAGGGACATGCTCACGCCCCCCTCCCCCAAACACATCCAGCCCCGGGCTTTTCACCACCGGTACTGGTTGTGAAAATACGGAGGACAAACGACGTAGGGGTCCCCCGTATTCAGCGCAGCCAGCTCTGGGCTCTGAGCCGGTTCTGGAAATACAGGGGGGAAAAATTAGTATGGTTCCCCTGTATTTTCCAGAACCAGCGCCGGACTTTTTCTAGCGGGGGGGCTGATGCCACAGCCAGGGGAGCCCTTTCACCGGGCCCCCCAGCCAAAACATCAACCCTGACCACTAGTCAGCCCAGGCCGGTGATCCCTGGGGAGCTGGGAACCCTCCCAATAATGGGGTCCCCCTCTCCAGGGCACCCCAGGCCTAGGCTGATAGCCCGAGGCTATCCCGGCACCCCTGGGGCAGTGGGTGCCGGGTTCATATTGTAATGTGGTGTAAAAAATCGAAGTATAATATTATCTTTTGCAGTAGAACTACAGGTCCCAGCAAGCCTCCCCTTGCATGCTGGTACTTGGAGAACCACAAGTACCAGCAAGCAGGGCATTAATGGCCCGCTGGTACCTATAGTACCCCTGTAAAAGAAATATATATATAAAAAAAACAACAGACACCGTTTGTTTTATTATTTTATTGTTCTGCACCTTCACCTAGGGGGTGGAAGCATTTAAGCTCTTTTTCATGGCTGCCGCCTGCCCCAGGACTTCCACAGCGACTTCACTTGGAGGGCGCCGCCCATACAGGACTCTCCGGCATCCAGAGCTGTCTTAACAGCAGTGTGGGCCCTGGGCAAAACAATGCACTGGGGCCCCTACCCACCCATGATATGGTATTATTACAGCAATAAGCCCCATCATAGTGAGATTTTGTCCAGTTCTAATTATAGGATTGCGCAGTGATTTGATTCATGCTGCGCAGCTCAGCCCTTACCTTTGCGGCGCCTGTGGCCGGATCAGGAGTCGCCGGGACAGAGGCAGTGGCTGGCAGAGGAGTCTCCTGAGGAGACTGAGACGGTGACGATGGGTCCTCCGGTCCGGTACTCGAGTCTATGTGGCAGACGGCAGCGGTTGAGCAGCACACACAGCAGGAGCCAGCAGCAGCTCTCAAGGCAAGGCCACGCTCAAACTGTCTGGCCTGAGCGGTGCTGCTGCTACTTGCGCATCAACCAGTCAGCTGTCGGGTCTGAAGACGAGGTGCGTACTCGTCAACCATGGGGGGGGGAGATCGTAATACAGTGCGCCGGCTGCGGCTTTTAATAATATCAAAAATTTACCAACTGGCTGCGGCTGCAGGGGGGCGGGTTGGTGAGCCCCTAGAAACTTTGGGTCCTTGGGCAACTGCCCAACAAGCCCTATGGAAGAGATGGCCCTGCCGGTGTCTTCTCTCTTCGGCAGCTTTTCACTGCTGCAACACCGCTGACGGACAGGCCTGACGGCGCCTTGCGCTGGCTTTATATAAGCCAGCCGAGGGAGCGGGGCAATGACGCAACGAGCACTGGACACTTGCGGTTCTCACCATTGAAGTCTATGGTAAGAACCGTTCATTGGCTGAGAGGCGGAAGGCTCGCCTCTCTCAGCCAATGAGCGCTCAGCGGCGAGGTTTCCATGGTGAAATCCCGCCGCTAAGCTCTCATTCTGGAAGTACCATTCTTATGGAGTGGTACTTAAGTACGTGGGTCCGCGCTATTTGATTTTTTATTTTGCCAAGTCCGGGGATGCCTACTTTGGACCGAAGAGGACCCGAACTTCACATAGAAGATGGTGAGTATGGATATTTTTTCACAGGTACCCTATGGATAATCTACTGGAGAAGGGAACCGATGCCTACAGGGATACATACAGTAGGTGAGTATGTGTACATGTGTGTGTACATGTGTGAGTGCATGTATGTTTAATAAACTTTTACTTTGTACGGTGTGTGTGTCCTGTGTTTATTACTTTATTTAATTATTTATTTTGCTGTAGAACTACAGGTACCAGCGGGCCCGTAATGCCCCGGATGCTGGTACTTGTAGTTCTCCAAGTACCATCATGCGGGGGAGGGGAGGCTTGCTGGGAACTATAGTCCCACAGCAAAAGAGAATATTTAACATCTATTTTTTACACCATATTACACTATCAACCCGGCACCCACCGCCACAGGGGTGCTGGGGATAGCCCCGGGCTATCAGCCTAGGCCTGGGGTGGCCTGGAGAGGGGGACCCCTTTATTGGGTGGGTCCCCAGCTCCCCAGAGATCCCTGGCCTGAGTTGACTAGTGGTCAGGGTTGATGCTTTGGCTGGGAAGCCCGGTGAAAGAGCTCCCCTGGCTGTGGCATCAGCCCCCCGCTAGAAAAAGTCTGGTGCTGGTTCTGGAAAATACAGGGTAACCCTACTAATTTTTTTCCCCTGTATTTCTAGAACCAGGACCAGCTCAGGGCCCAGTGCTGGTTGCACTGCATACAGGGGACCCCCATATTGTTTCTCCCCTGCATTTTGGAAACCAGGACTGGTTCTGATTTGCCTGGTGCTGGTTATGCTTAATACGGGGGATCCCTAGGTCGTTTGTCCTCCGTATTTTGCACAATCAGCACTGGGTCACTAAAAGCCCGGTGCTGGTTGCTCTTTTGGGGGGGGGGGGGGTCACGCCGTTTTTTTTGTTTTACACATGTAAAAAAAATGTTACATATGCCGGCTTCATGAGCCTGCATCTGCCGCTGACGCCGGCTACTTACCCCCCGGGTCCTACTGCCCGCCGCTCGCCTGCTTTCTCCCTTGGGTCTCAGCCACCGCTAACGCCAGCTACCACCCCCCGGGTCTCGGCCACAGCAAACTCTGCCTTCCTTCCCCCCAGTCCCAGCCCCCTGCTACCGCCTGCAGAGGACAGCCATTTTGGTGTACACAAGTGAAGCCACAGTGAGTACATCTGCTGGAGGCTCCTACTGAGGCTGTGCAAGGAATTGAATCTACTTATCTCTATAATGGCTCAATTGTGAGGTAATAGTTTAAAAACTGTAACATTCTCATTTACCTTATGCCTTCCCAAAAATCCCCCAAAGAGAACAGCAGAAAAGTGGTCCTAATTGAGAGTGTCAGAAAAAAATGACAGTTGGAACTTTAGATTACTCCCAAATCCTAATTTTTTATGTTTTTGCCCTGAAATTTGGTAGCACCGAGCGACAGTTCTACCCGGGCCATGCCAAATTTCAGCTTGGTGCTTCCTATAGCTTTTGAGGTGTAGCCCCTTAAACACCATGCCTTTTTCCAGAATTCTCTAAGGAGACTTCCGTTATTTTCGATTCAGCCTTAATATAAAGGCAAGACTGTGCCCTTATAATATATACAGTATATATATATATATATATATATATATATATATATATGTATGTATGTATAAAACATTCCCAATTGGAAATAAACCATGCACAGATCCACCAAACTACAGCCAGATCTACAGATGTGTTCATATACATCTATCTTTCGTGTGCTACAAGTTGCATTACACATAACACGTGAGTGTCGTGCGACTTGATAGCGCCGAGCTATTTTCCCTTAAAATGTGTCTTATTCGCAAAGCAACTGCATCTGCGTGTGAAATGCTACGTTAAAGTTTCAACAGCTGTGATACTGTGACATAGCATTTTGCATGCAGATACAGCCACAGTCACACACAGACTATAGGAATGACGCATATCATTTTAATAAGCAGAAGCTGCTTGTGCAAACTATTCACCTCGCTCTGCAAATATGACCCATTTAAGGGAAAAAGTTGCATGAAAAGACATTCAGTGCTATCGAGTCGTGTCACAGCATGGCGTGACTAGAAGGGCTGTTTAACACGCAAGGAGGCTACATGTATGTGTACACATCTGTACCTAGTACACACCTATTTTTTTATCTGCAAAACATCGCAACTGTTGGTAGTTATATTTTTTAATGAGACAAATAACATTTTAAATATACTGGGCCTGATTCAGAGCCGGACACAATTGCATCTTATGCTAATGCAGCAGCCAATTTTCACATAACTGATATGCCCACTTGCAGCGCCTTGTGAAAGTGCATCTTTAAATGCGCCATAGGTGCACCATCAGTCATATCATAGGTGCACCATCAGTCATACCATAGGTGCACCATCAGTCATACCATTGGTCGCACCATCAGTCATACCATAGGTGCACTACCAGTCATACCATAGGTGCACCATCAGCCATAATATAGGTGCACCATCAGCCATACCATAGGTGCACCATCAGTCATACCATAGATGCACCATCAGTCACACCATAGGTGCACCATCAGTCATACCATTGGTCGCACCATTGAAACTTTCGCAAGCATTATGGCAAGTGTAGTTTATCTGAGTATAGCCCTCTCTGTGAGTGTTTCAGCATATTTGGACGCAGCTGCTTTCAGCGACATGCCCACGACGTGCCCACCTCGGCTTAGCCACCTCCGTTACCTCCCACCTGTACCCACTAAAATTCACAGACCCAGAGTCCAATTCTGTACTGCGTCTCTAAGTGCTAACAATCGGGACCCATGCACTGTGTGATTTATAACATCTGCAAAATGTGTGTGGCATCAACACTGTGCCCGACTGAGAATCAGGTCCTCAATGCTCTGCCAAAGATTGAAAACTTTTAATCACATATAGTATTTGCCAATGCCAGTGTGACTGATTTGAATTTGTGTTTTCATACAGGAAACCACTGCTAAACAATTATGTAACGTTCATATTGTTCCTGGTCAGCATATCATAACAGATTCCATTCCAACTGGCAAACTGTGGACAATAAGTGGTGAAATCTTAGAATTTTCCCAATCAAAAGTAAGAGTAACAAAGATTAGCATAACAATTAAAGTAAAAAATTTTATTAAATAATTAGAAAATGAGAGTATATTTGCATAATTGCTCTTTATCTAATTTTAAGGAGCTTTTGACTAGGGTGTGAGGGGGCGATTCAGTATTGGATGGAATAGCAAAGCTGCACGCAAGCAGTTTTGTAGTTCTGTCCATGTAAATATGCAAATGCAGCAGGAGGTGTGTGACAACCCCTGCTGCATATGCGTTCCCAGCACTGCGACCAAGGTTGCAGGAAGTATTCACCATCGAGACCATCGGTGAATGGTGCCGGCCATCTGAGTAAGCCTCACGCAGACTAGCAGGCTTGCCAGGCCAGGAAACTGCATCCGTGGACACAGCCCATGTCCTTGCCACTCCCGGAAAACAGGTTCGTCAACATCCACGTACTGCCCCTTAAATGCCTTTGCCTGTCAATTAGGCAGAGGCATAGCAGGGGCCTGCGTGCAGTCATTTAGGACCCGTTCTGAACATTCGCATAACGGATCCTGCACATGCGCAGATTATTGGGAATCTGCGTTCATCTTATGTGCAATGCTGAATCAGTCCCTGAGCCCTTTATGCTATCATGGGTCATTTTCTTTTTGTTGTGTGCAATGTTTAGAAGTACAATATGTGGGGATAGAAGAAAGTGTATTAGATGAGTGAGCGGATTATTTAAGTGAGGAAAGGTCTACAGTAGCAGCAATTGGAGCAGTGTCATGATGTGGGGAGGGAAATAGGGGTAAGCACAAAGAGATAGTTAGACAGTAGTAGGAATAATAACAAGAGACCTCTGTGAAATGAATGTAGGAAAACTCTAGCATCCAATATACCTTTATGTGAAATATAAACATACAACCTTGTATTATATGGTAATTGTAACTTTTGCTTTAGACATTCAATAAAACCTCTGAACCTAACACAATCTACAAACTTTTGAGGACAAATCTACCAGCTGCTAATGGCATTCTACATATTATTGATAAACCCATCAAAGTTGACATCATGGAAACCATTGGAAGCCCACAGGTAATTCCTGTATCACTCCCATTTATATAGAATAAATGTATAGATGTGCTGTACTCTCATAGTGATACCACAGAGACGTAGCATAGGATAAGAAATTATTGTATATATATATATATATATATATATATATATATATAAAACACAACATAACATTGGCCCTCATTCAGAGCCACTCGCTAGCGGCAGTACGCTCGTTCCGAGCGATGTTCGCACATCTGCGCATGCGTACGGATCGTTATACGCATGCGCGAACCAGTCAGTGCGGCCGAAATTCATGTGCTCGCAATATAGCGAATGCCTGCTATTTTGAGTGACAGAATGAGGCGTATGTGGGTGGTAACAGGGGAAGGTGCTTGAAAACGGGGAGTGGAGATCAGAACGCAGGCGTGCTTAAAGGTCAAAACGGGCGTTTTATGGGTGTGCATAATTAATACAGCAGCGTCATTGACCACGTCACTGGGTTATTTTATAGCCAGAACTGCTCGCAAGATTGTGGTAGCAAAAACCAACCACAAGAATAGCGAGCAGTTCATACGCTGGTCGATGTACTCGATTAATCTAATAAATAGCGGACATGACGTATGGTGCGAGCGGCCAGGGGGCGTTTTTAACAAATAAACGAGCGTATGTTTTGCTCGCTCGTTCAGACTTAGAGGTGTGAACAGACTGCAATTTGCGAACGGATCATTTGAATAGCCACCCCTTGTTTTTGAACGAACGACCGCAAATAGCGAACGGCTCTGAATCAGGCCCATTGTCCTCCATTTAGGGTGTGTAAGCAAAACAAAAAGGCAGACATCAGCATTTCTTAGAATATAAAATCACTAGACAGCAAAGATCTGCTTCTGAGTTAAGGCCCCCATACAGCAGAGATTGATTGCAGCAATCGTGCAATTTGCAATCGATTGTGTATAAAAATCTTTCCCTTTTTCAATCAATTGCAGAATTGCCACAATCGATTGAAAAAGGGAAAGATTTGTATACACAATCGATTGCAAATTGCACGATTGCTGCAATCAATCTCTGATGTATGGGGGCCTTATGGCGCAAAGCATGAAAAGCAAGCAACTTTGTATCTCATACCCATTCCAAGAGGGACAAAATGCTCTGCTCCTGGACTTCCCTCTTCATTTATGATTGTAGACACCTGTGCCGAAACAACTTTCTTATCAATTACCTAGTTCAACGCAGGTGACAGCAATCATAAATTAAGAGGAAAGCTCAGGAACAGAGCATTTTGTCCCTCCTGAAGTGGGTCATGTTGGGAGGTATGGTATCTGGAAAAAAAACATATTGCAATTCAAGGGGTACAAATACAGAGAAAATACTGGCTGCATTTGCATGTGGCCCAAAAATGTCAGAAAATGTTATATTTACACTGCTATTTATATTTGAATTTGGATATGTGTGTCAGGTTGCGTCCTATGATCGGCCGTTACCTCAGCACCTGCCTGGCCTGATCTCTAGAGCGGTCAGACGCCAGATGTGGCAGCAAGTGACGCACTGAGGATTATACCTAGAGTCTGCTACGACATCCATGTGCTATCTATTATGTAGTTTCTGCGGTTGCCACCATGGACGCAGCCATGACAGTCTATTTTCACCTGACTAAACCTTTACCCAATGATAGCATTGGTTGCTGTCAGCTGACAGTGTCCTCCAATGGACTGCTACCTTAGGGTATATAACCGGGCTCTGGACAACTGGAAGTAGCCTGTACAACGTTGTTATTTCCAGTGTAAGCTTGCTGTTGCAGCGTTCCAGATTCCAAGCTCCGTTCTCTCTAGTGACATGTTCCTAGTGTGTTCTATGGTGTGTGTACTCAGAATGTTTTCTGAGTACAATCTTTTCAGAGTCATCTCCTATACTAACTCAGCGTCAAAAGCCACAGTGTGTGTACTTACTACATTCATTAAGTACCATCTCATGATGCCATTCTTCTGTGCTAGTCCTGCGTCTGAAGCCGCAGTGGATGTATTTAAGTACAATCTCATCACATCATCCTCCAGTGCCAGCTCTGTGTCTGAAAACCATTTAATGTGTATTCTATACATGAAATTGTATGTCGGTAAATTGTCTCTAAGTGCTACCCCTTATGAGAAAAATAGGTATAAACCATGTGACAGGCAACACCTGATCATTAACCTACTGTATATAGATTTCTGATGATCCACTAATGTGTCTAACATGCTTATATGTATGGCAGCTTTCAATAAATAAAATCACTCAAATGGTGAATAAAAGCATGCACTATTTAATAACATATAAAAAACATGTGAAAAGTAATGCCTATTAGTAGTGTTCATTAAAATGCCAAAGTTGTAATAATGCCTATGACTATGCCCACCAGTAGTGTCCAGTCAGTCCAGTAGACTGCCATTTATTAGCATTAATGATCACCAATGATGCACCCTAGAGCAGCAATGCCCCTTATTTGACAAGAAAACCTTCCAGGAAGCCCCTTAGTAACAGTAATGACCACCAGGAAGCCCATCAGTAATAGTAATGCTCAGTAGTAGTAATATCTAGCTCTGACTACAGTACTTACCCCCAGGCTGCTGTCTTCTCTGGCACTTTTCTGTTTTATCATTCTGACCGGTAACTGGTAAGTGCTCACTGTCACATTTGAAGTGATGTGATGTCATGGGCAATAGGCTGGTAACTGGTCCCTGGTTATTGGCTATGACTGTCTCACTGAGTAATTAGGCACAAATAATATGTTTTGCAAGTTATACAGAGCCCATAGTAGTTTTAATCCACAAACGAGCAGAGATGGTAGTAATGTAGAAGTTATATCATTCTGTCTTTTTACACAGCAATCAGACCAGAGGGTGCTGTAAACCTTGAACATTGTCCTTTCAATAATGTTTGTCAATATGTTTGTATAGGATTTGGGAATGATGAATAAATATGAAACCGATCTCTGTCTCAATTGTTGTTGATTCTTTCTTTGTTACCAAGGTTATCCTATGTCATGAGTTTAGGGCCTGATTCAGTACAGATCACTAGTGCGACTATGGACGCAGATGGAGCGATTGTTTGCCATCGTGCATGCATATAAGCCGCACTGTGCATGCACTGTGACTATGGACACACAGAGGAGTCCATTGTAGAGTGAGTGACAGGCTGTCAGTGTTTGGAGGTAGTGATGGTCGGAAAAACTCAGGCGTGCCTGTCCATTTGAACACCATTGCTTGGGCGTGCATATTAGCCACTACGATTGCATACACAGCTTGAGAGCCCACTGTGTGTGGGGAGACTTGCAGTGTCTGCAGCTGGTCAGACCTGCTGTAAATGCTGCATGAGTGGTTGATATGCGTCGATGGTGCCGATGTTTATGCAGAAGAGCAACATTGGACGGATGTGAGAAAGCAGTAGTGGGCGTCTTTATGCCTGCTGAGCATTGGAAACCATTAGCATATTTACGCCACTTTCTTCCCTATGAAATCACAGTTGCAATTGCGATCCGTACTGAATCATGTCCTTAGTGTCCAATAATACTTGTAATTATACCCTCAAAACATGCAAGTTAGTTGGAGATAATGGACCTTATTCAGAGGCGGCCGTACGGTCTACGACCGCACGGCCGCCTCGATGTTTTGCCAGTGCGCATGCGCACGAGGGAGCCGGCTCCCTCGTGCGCATGCGTGAGACGCGCTACGACCGACAGCGCTGGTCGTAGCGGGTCTCTTTCCAAAGGGGGCGAGCTGTCGATGTTGATTGACAGCTCGCCCCGTTTGGAAGGCGGGCCGGGGTGGTGGCAGCCCAAACGGAGGCGTTCCCATGGGAACGCCTACCGTTTGGGGGAGGTCCCACTGACATCACTAGTGATGTCAGTGGAGAGCTTCCGGCTCTGACAGAGCCAGAAGCTCTCCGGGGCTTACGACAAGTGAGACCCTACCCTAGGGTCTCGTCGTAAGCCCCGATGGTCGCGATGGTCTCTGACCATCGCGACCATCACCTGAGCGGTCGTTAGAGCTGTGGGTGTTAACCCACAGCCTAACGACCGCAACAGAGGCGGGCGGTCAGGATGCAAGTGGCCGCCCAGTTTCTGAGCGACCGCTTGCATCCTCCGGCCACCTCTGAATGAGGCCCAATGTCTCATAGAAAGAAATGTACAGGATGGGAGTGCAACACTCTAAAAGCCAACTGTAGCTTATGGTAGAACTCCCAGGAGATGTAATCAGGGCAGGAAGTAGCTGTCCTCAGACTGCAGTGAATTCTGTCTTTGTTACAGTATTTTTTTCTAGTACAGAAATAATTACACTAAGATTAATGTCATTTTATTAATATGCATGTGTTTTATCTTCTGTTCTTGTTTGTTGGTATATTTTGCAGAGGACAATCGGTGACATTCTTGCCAACACGGACAAATTCAGCAGATTTGAGACTTTGTTGGAGGTGAGGCACATATCATGTGGAAATTGTACACTAAGGGGTCAGTGTTATTGTCTGCGAGATGCAGGTATTAGCGAGTTCCCGGCGAGTCTGCCAAAAGTTTTTAAAGGGGCAATCATTTAACTGACAAAGGGTCCGATTCAGACCCGCTCGTGAGCGCATAGCGCTCGCAAGCGGGTTGATGGCCGGGCAGTGCGCACGCGGGACTCCCGTAGCGAGTGATTTTTCACTCGCTGCGGGACTCACTACAAGACGGGGCGGTTGTCGATTGTGATTGACAGCTTGCCCCGTTTTGTAGGCGTGCAGGGGGGGTGGCTGCACAAACGGAGGTGTTCCTGAAGGAACGCCTGCCGTTTGTGGGTGGCCCTACTGACATCACCAGTAATGTCAGTAGTGTACTTCTCGTTGCAAATCGATAATCGCGAACATCGCCAGGCCGCCCGCTAAAGCTGTGGGTGGTCACCCACAGCTTAGCGAGCAGCTTGGAGGTGGGGGGGGAGGGGGGAACGCCCTGATTCAGAGCGAGCACTCACAAAGAGTGTCCGGCTCTGAATCAGGACCAAAGTCAAGTTGGTTTTGCCTTTTAAATGACTGCCCCTTTGAAACAATAGGCAGACTCACCTGGAACTTGCAGATGCCTTTTGTTTTAGCTCTGGCCCTTTCATTCATCTGTATTCAGCATCCTATCTGTATTACATTTCTACTGTGTGTTTGACTGTTATTCTTATATGAGTCAAATACGTCTAGAAGTGTACTTTACCACTACAGAGCAACTGGAAAGCACAAAGTGCTTTTTCTCTGATGGTACTCAACAGTACGGAGTACCAGCACCATTTTTTTTCTGGAGACAGGAAATTCTACTATAATTGCTGGTGTATTTTATTAATCCCGTATGGAACCTGTGTCATCAGACTAGTCCATTATAGCTACTTTATAAACCACTAGGGCACTAGGACCCAGGTCTGACCACATGTCAGAGGTCTGACCTCTGACGTGCTACTACGCATGCGCAGCTACACCGCGCATCTTTCTCCTGTGACCAGTGGTGAATTTCCCATTGGTCACATGAGGCACTTGTCTTATTACTGTCAGTCTGAAATTTCCCAGTAACTACAAAATATTTCCACTGTACTGTGTCGTATGCCATCTTGAGTGAGGTGTAGACAAGTAGGACATGTCTCTGCAAGGGGTTGAGTATGGATTGCCGGCGGGCGGGATGCCACTGGTCAGAATACCGACAGCGGCATCCTGACAGTCAGAATCCCGACACCCATATGTAAGTATGCTAGCACTAACCCTAACTCCAACCCTCTCTCCCCGGTGCCTAAACCTAACCCCCCCCCCTATTGCCTAAATCTAACCTCCCCCTCCCCGCACTCTAAACCTAACCCTCTCTACCCGGTGCCTAAACCTAACCCTCCCCCTAGGGCCTAAACCTACCCCCGCACCCTAACCCTCCCCTAACTGAGGGTGGGAGGTGGTGGACGACGACGACACTGTTATGCCTAGGGGTGACCTGGCCCCAAAATCCACCCCTGTTTTGCATCTTACATGGATGGAGGTGCCCCCGAGTACTCCATGCTGGATTTCACTGATTTGTCGATCACGATAAAAATATGATGGCTCGTGGAACATTAATGGCAGCTGGTCAGCATTCCAACCGGCAGATCGGCGATTCCGATCCTATCCTAGGATCCGGCAATACACTGAATAGTGTATGGGGGCCTTAGTCAGGGGGAAATATGAGGGAGAGGTTCCACCTTCAGCAGCCCTCTCTATGCTGGAGAACCTGAACCCTGACTTTGCTGTGAATAATCATTTGAACTGCTGTCTCATGTAAGCTGGATTGTTGTTCCTGAACTGTTGTTAGCCTTGTGTAAGAAGCCATTACACTGGCTCTGCCATTTCAGTCTTGAATAAAAGCTTACTTATTTGGGGGGGTGGCCTAGCTAGAGAGGAGAGCGGATGCACTTTCAAGAAACTCCTGCCAGCTACGGTGATAATTGGCAATTAACGTCCGCCGGACACCAGCGAGACACCGGATCCTTCTTCCCAGAGGTCCCCACACATACCCGGCGGCGGTGGTTACAGAGATCCGCGGAATCGGGGGTTGTTTATTCGATCCTGCAGATTGCAGCCTATTAACCAGCAGGGAGCCAGGGATTAAATTTTGGAGGCACACAGCCACGCCTAGTGACGCTGCCACGAGCGGGGGAGTTCTGGCCTGAGTGGCTGCTCAGCTTCCCCAGAGGATCACTGTGAGTACCAGAGGGGGCTATAAGCTCAACTTCACATCACCCCATCCTTCTATACAGTGAAACGGGGAAGTGGAAAAAACAAACAGAGGGACTCTGGCAGGTGACATTTTCTACCTCAGATTACAAGTCTATATACAGCTACCGCCTACCAGCCTGAATTACAATCACTATTGCTGGGTTTATATTGAATAAGCTGGAAATAGAGACATCGGCAGTGATTCTACAGCAGTCAATATTTTGATATAACTATTTTAATTGGTGACCTATTATCACCATAATAGATGTACCTAACGGGGCCCTATTATTGCCATTTTTTATATTCTGGCTCCACTCGGTGGCAGATTCATGCTATTACACCATACATAATTTATGAAAAATATCTTGCATTTCTACTTCAGGGTCCATAGGGTATCCACAGGATACCTTGGGGTATAGGTGTGACGTCAGTCGCAGGGCACCAAAGAGTTAAGCTTTCAGCCTCCCAGGATGCACTAGGTCCCCCTCCTATACCCCGCCCCCGGGCCAAGGCACCTCAGTTTAGTTTGGTGCCCGGCCGGAGTCGGGTGCACCTGTTGGAGTGGGGGCTAGAAGAGCCCCTGAAGCTTATTCTTCATGCAGCTGTGGCTGCACAACTGGATGAACAGCATGGACAGTCAGTCCTGACGTCCATGCTGTCTTCCCTACACCCCGCCGGTACCAGAACGCCGGTACTGATCCGGGGATGCTGGTAGGCGTCTGGGGTCACAGCTAGCGGTGACCCCAGATGCTCCGGACCATGGCCGGATTCAAGGGGGACAGAGGTAAGCAGCGGGGTCCCGCGGTGGGTCCCCGCTGATCACATGGTCCTAAGTCCCCAGGCAGGGGGCTCCCTGGGGACTGGCTGCAGCGTGGAGCCAGGCGACCAACCTGCGCTTCCACTACCCCCTGGGACAGCGGACCGCAGCAGAGCGGTAGCGCTGCGGCGTCCCAGGGGTTAAATGCATGCCAGGGGAGCGCGCCTTCCCTGTCTCACAGCCGGCGCCTCCCCCGCTGCACACAGCCCTCTCTGCATGCTGCCGACTGGTCCTGTGGCAGCGCTCCTCCCCCAGGCCAGCCTCCTCTCTGCTCCTCGGCGGCCATCTTCTCCAGAACGCATGGTGAACGCTGCTGGAAGCGCTGGACGGAAGCATCGTGGTCTGGGTCCCCCCGCATACCTCTCCTCCGCTGTGGTCAGGTCTGTGTATGCAGCGCTGTGTCCTACCAGGCCCTGTGTCTGTGTAGTTGAGTGATCAGCGCTGTTAGTGCAGGAATTGTTATTTTTCTGCATTGTATGTGACTGTGCTAGCGCTGCTGCCTGTAATCTTTTCTTCTCTAAACTGTCAGCTTTATTACTGTCCCTGTTCTTTCTGCTAAAGCCCTTGCGGTGCGGTGCTGCAGGGTGGTCTCTCGCCTATTTAATACTTAATTGGTGAGAGAGGTCACATACGTGGTGCCATCATGTCTGAAAGTGATTTTCCCCTCCGGCTACAGTGTACCACGTGCAAAGTACCGTTAGCGGAGGGGGAGGGTAGCGCGGAGGGCCTTTGCCGGCAGTGTTTGTCCATGGCGCGGCCTATTACGGTTACAGCACCGGTACAGGAGCCGCCCTGGGCTTGTTTCGCTCAGGCGTTAACAGCTTTAGTGGGCCAGTTAGCTCCGCAGCCCGCGTTTACTCCGATGGGTTTGTCCCAGCAGTCTGTGGTGTCGTCACCCATGCAGGGGTTCCCACGACAATTGGTGGTACCCCACAGTCTCCCTATTTCCCCGCTCCCGGGTTCTCAGGAGCCAGCGTGGGTTAACTCCCTGACGAGTTCTGTACAGCACTTGTCGGATGTGTTGCAAGGGGAGTCTGTGATGCGGTCTCATAAAAGGCCGGTGGCGTCTCTGTCCGCTCCTTATGAGGATGACGAAGGGACGTCTGATGATGGGGAGATTCTAGATCCTTACGATCAGGAACCTCTCCATACTAAGGACGCTGATGCTAAGTCCAAAGTATATATTCCTGGACTTATTCGGGCGGTCCGCACAGCCTTGGTGATTGAGGACGAAGTTCCCCCAGCGGCTAAATCTAAGTATGCCTTTTTCAAAGATGTGAAGGGCGATGCCACAGTCTTTCCTCTTTCGGGTCAGTTGGTGGACCATTTAGAGGAGGCGTGGAAACAACCTGGCAAAAGATACCAGCCGCAGAGACGCCTGGCGGTGGCTTATCCGTTCGCGGATAATTATTTTGCGAAGTGGGAATCCCCTCCACAGGTGGATTCTCACGTGACCCGTCTTGTCCGTAGTGCCACATTGCCGATGCCATCCATGTCCTCCCTTAAGGATGCTACGGACCGCAAGGTAGAAATCTGCCTGAAGTCCGCTTATTCCCTTGCAGGGGGGGCAGCACGGCCGGCTATGGCCATTTGCTGGGTTGCCAGAGCGATGGAGCGCTGGGCGGATTCATTAGAGGCTTCTTTTGAATCCGACTGTCCGGCCGATCAGGCGGAGTTGATTGGCAATCTCCGTGATTCGGCCACCTACATCAACGAGGCGGCTCTAGACATTAGTACTCTGGTGTCTAGAATTTCTTCAGCAGCGGTAGCTGCTCGTCGCACCTTGTGGCTGCGATCCTGGAAGGCGGACGCAGATTCCAAGAAAGGTCTGGAAGCGTTGCCGTTTACCGGAGAAGTTCTCTTCGGTCCGGATCTGGATAAGATTGTGGCCACGCTGGCGGCAGCCAAATCTGCCTGTCTCCCGTCGGCCGCTGCTCCTTCTGGTTCGGGACCATCGTCCTTTCAGTCATCTAGGGCCCAGGGCAGGCCCAAACCACAGTCGTTTCCTCGACAGGCTGGCCCTAAGAAATCGGTCAAGCCCCGGAAGCAGGCATGGAGTACCAGACGTCCGGCCCCCAAGCCAGATGACAAGCCTGCGGCCTGACGGTCCGGGCCTCCCTTTGGGGGATCCCAGGGTGGGAGGCCGCCTGCTACAGTTCGCCCAGTGTTGATCGACCACTACGACAGACACTTGGGTTCTGGAGGTGGTTTCCCACGGATACGCCCTCTCCTTCCGGCACAGACCCCCGGCTCGCTTCTTCACCACGGGTCTCCCATCAGACCGGAACAAGGCTACGGAGCTGCGGAAGGTATTGCACACTATGCTCCAGGCTGGAGTTATAGTGGCGGTTCCATTCTCCCAGAGGGGCCAGGGTTTCTATTCAAATCTATTTTTGGTACAGAAACCCAATGGGTCATATCGTCCGATTCTCAACCTCAAAGCACTCAACAAGTCTTTGCGGGTCCCGAAGTTTCGGATGGAGACCCTACGGTCCATCATTCTGGCGCTGGAACCTGGGGACTACTTGGTGTCATTGGACATACAGGACGCTTACCTGCATGTCCCTATTCTTTGGCGCCATCAACAGTTCCTCAGGTTTGCAATCAGCAGCGACCACTTACAGTTTCGGGCGTTACCTTTTGGCCTGGCAACAGCACCACGTGTTTTCACCAAGGTGATGGCAGTCATGGCGGCTTCTCTGCGGCTGCAGGGAGTCCGCATGTTGCCGTATTTGGACGACCTGTTATTGGTGGCAGGATCTCCAGAGCTCCTGTTACGCCACTTGGACCTGACCATTGCACTGCTGCAACGGCATGGCTGGCTAATCAACTGGCAGAAGTCCACTCTAATCCCGTCTCGGAGGATTCTGCATCTTGGAGCCTTATTGGACTCGGGACAGCAAAGGATCTTCGTGACGGAGGACAAGATCTCTGCTTTACAGTCAAGGGTGCGCAGTTGTCTGCACAGCGGCCGGGTGTCCTTACACTCGGCGATGAGGTTACTGGGCTCCATGGTGTCGGTGTTCGACATGGTGGAATACGCCCAGTTTCACTCCAGACCTCTGCAGCACCTGATCCTGTCCAAGTGGAACGGGCTGACTCAGTCTCTGAAGTTCCAGACGATTGTGCTCACCCAGGAGGTTCGCCTGTCCCTTACGTGGTGGTTACAGACGACCCACCTCAACAAGGGACGTCCGTTCTGGGTTCCAAATTGGGTCCTGTTGACAACGGACGCCAGTCTTCGGGGCTGGGGAGCAGTTTCGGGTCCACACTTGTTCCAGGGCAGGTGGACGCCGACAGAAGCGGAGCTTCCAATAAATATCTTGGAACTCCGTGCGGTCTTCAATGCTCTCCAGCAGGCACAGCGGTTTCTCCAGGGTCGCCCGGTGCAGGTCCAGTCGGACAATGCTACCACCGTGGCCTACATAAACAGGCAAGGAGGAACTCGCAGTCGGGCGGCTCTCGTAGAGGTCTCTCGGATCCTGGTTTGGGCGGAGCGCAATCTTCCGGCCATATCAGCGGTCTTCATCCCGGGAGTGCTCAATTGGGAGGCGGACTTTCTAAGTCGCCAGGACGTTCATCCGGGGGAATGGTCCCTGCACCCGGACGTTTTTCAACTACTGGTGGACAGGTGGGGTCTTCCAGAAATCGACCTCATGGCGTCCCGGCATAACAACAAGTTGCCGGTGTACGGGTCTCGCACAAGAGACAAAGGGGCGTCTCTGGTGGATGCTCTGTCCGTCCGGTGGACGTTCCGGTTCGCATACCTGTTCCCTCCGGTCTCCCTTCTTCCACGGGTAATCCGGAAATTCAAACAGGAAGGAGGGACGCTCCTGTTGATAGCTCCCGCGTGGCCCAGACGGCACTGGTTCTCAGACCTTCAGGGTCTGTCCGTGGACATTCCTCTGCGGTTGCCGCTACGACCGGACCTTCTGTCTCAGGGTCCTTGCCTTCACCCGGACCTGACTCGGCTGTCTTTGACGGCGTGGCTGTTGAGACGGCCATGCTGAGGTCCCGGGGGTTTTCCAGCTCTGTGGTGCGTACCATGTTACGAGCTCGGAAACCGTCTTCCGCGAGGATATACCATCGCGTGTGGCATACGTTCTTCCAGTGGTGTCGACCGAGAGGTTATGCACCGCGGGAGTTTCGTCTGTCTCGGATTCTCGCCTTCCTGCAAGCGGGACTAGATCATGGGCTTCGCCTTGCTTCTTTGAAGGTACAGGTTTCGGCCCTATCTGTCTGGTT
Organism: Taudactylus pleione; assembly: GCA_031769625.1. Lineage (NCBI taxonomy): Eukaryota > Metazoa > Chordata > Amphibia > Anura > Myobatrachidae > Taudactylus > Taudactylus pleione. The sequence goes on from JAUIMM010000288.1 coordinate 715,609, forward strand.
TCACCGTAGGATTGCTACAATCCCGGATGTGCGCACCTTTATGCAGGGTGTTCTCCGCATTCAGCCGCCCTTTGTTCCACCTGTGGCGCCTTGGGATTTGGCTGTGGTCCTGAGGGCTCTCCAAGGACCGCCGTTTGAACCACTGGGCTCAGTGGATCTTAAATGGCTAACAGCTAAGACTGTTTTCCTTCTGGCCATTGCTTCGGCCAGACGTGTTTCTGAGTTAGGGGCTCTTTCTTGTAGACCCCCTTTCTTGGTTTTTTATGGGAAAAGGGCAGTGCTCCGCACTCGGCCCGAGTTTCTTCCCAAAGTTGTTTCCCAGTTTCATATTAACGAGGAAATAGTTGTTCCGGCCTTTAACTCACCGGGTCTTTCCGTGGGTGAGGCCTCTTTGGATGTTGTGCGGGCCTTAAGGACTTATGTTGACCGCACTTCTTCGTTTAGGAAGTCGGACGCTTTGTTTGTCCTCTTTGGCTTCCGTAAAAAGGGTTGGCCTGCTTCAAAGCAAACTTTGGCAGCCTGGATCCGTATGGCTATTTCTGAAGCTTATCTTCATGAAGGCCTACCGGTCCCTCCTTCTCTGAAGGCTCATTCCACTAGGTCTGTGGGTCCTTCGTGGGCAGCTCGACGTGGTGCCTCGGCAGTTCAGATCTGCAAGGCTGCTACGTGGTCTTCTGTCCATACCTTCGTGAGGTATTACAGGTTTGACACCTTCGCCTCTCAGGATGCTTCCTTCGGGCGGCGGATTCTCCTTTCTGCACAGGAGCGTCCCCACCCTTAAAGGATACTGCTTTGGGACATCCCCAAGGTATCCTGTGGATACCCTATGGACCCTGAAGTAGAAAATATGAGATATGGTAAGAACTTACCCTTGTTATCTCTATTTCTACGAAGTCCATAGGGTTCCACAGGACTCCCGCCCTGTCGCACCTGTGCTGCAGATGGGCTTTGCTCTGGTCACCGGTTTTCCATCTCCCTCTGGTGAGAATGTGATTCTTGTATGTGTCCAGATCTTTGTTCTCTCTCTTCCTTCTCCTCCTCCGGCCTATGGCTTGGTAACTAACTGAGGTGCCTTGGCCCGGGGGCGGGGTATAGGAGGGGGACCTAGTGCATCCTGGGAGGCTGAAAGCTTAACTCTTTGGTGCCCTGCGACTGACGTCACACCTATACCCCAAGGTATCCTGTGGAACCCTATGGACTTCGTAGAAATAGAGATAACAAGGGTAAGTTCTTACCATATCTCATATTTTTTACTCCTTGGTGTCTGGACCCGTCTCATACTCTATATCAGTTGATTATTTTATTCTGAGACTTGGCAATAATCTCTCAACAGGCCTCCAGATGTAGTGAGGACGAATGCATATAACCCCTCATCACTCTTTGATGTATTACTATTAACGTATATCATCAAATATCATACTTAGGCCCTGATTCAGAGCCGCTCGTAAGCGGCCGCTCGTTCGCTCCGAGCGATGTTCGCACATCTGCGCATGCATATGGGTTGTAATGTGCATGCGCCAACCAGTCAGTGCGGTCGGAAATCGTGTGCTCGCAAAATAGCGAGTGCCTGCTAATTTTAGTGACAGAATGAGGCGTTTGTGGGTGGTAACAGGGGAAGGTGCTTGAAAACGGGGAGTGGAGATCCGAACGCAGGCGTGCCAAACGGTCAAAACGGGCGTTTTAAGGGTGTGCATAATTAACGAGGCAGCGTCATCAACCACGTCACTTGGTTGTCTTTTAGCTTGAACTGCTCGAATGATTGCGGTAGGAAAATACTACCACAAGAATAGCGAGCAGTTCATACGCCTTTTGATGTACTCGATTAATCAAATAAATAGCGGAGATGACGTATGAGGCGAGCGGCCAAGGGGCGTCTTTACAAAATAGTGAGCGCATGTTTCGGACGCTCACTCAGACATAGAGGCGTCAACAGACTGCAAAGAGCGAGCGCTCAATTTAAATAGCCAGCCCCTTATTCTGAACGAGCGTCCGCAAATAGCGTCCGGCTCTGAATCAGGCCCTTAGTTCTTAATTGATACCAACTTTTCTGTTTTTAAAGAAAAAGGAAAGGACAGGTGCGGAAACAATGGCTCCTAAACCCCAGAAGGATCCTGCGAAGTTCCCACCAGTAAGTTTTTTTCTTTAAACTTACTTCTCCTGCGTAAGGCTCTAAGGGTAAGTCCGGTGACAAGGGAGCTAAACTTGCTTTCACCACTGAAGTGGTGTCTATCTAAACCTATCTCACCAACTTCTAATTCAGGGGATTCATTTACGCGACGATGCGCCCTTGACAGTGGGATCCATGAAACTTCTCTTTGGCTTCCTTCAAATCGGACATTTCCTCAGAATTCAAAGCAGCACTTCAGTCCTGCCAGCAGTCAGTGGACGTTCTGGGAAATCGGACAGATCATTTAGAAAATAAATTAAAAGAACTAGTTAGATCACACACTGACCTTATAACGTTACACGGGCAACTCCAAACAGAGGTCACCACTCTTAGAGATAAAGTCAGGGATATGGAAGATAGAGCCTGATGTAACAATGTCAAAATTCGAGGTATTCCCAAGGCAGTATCATACACAGATCTCAAGGAATATGTCACAAGTCTGTTTATGAAACTACTCTCTACAGTGTCCATTACTGATTTTCTGGCAGATCGCATACCTAAACCAGGAAGTGCCCCAGAAGGCTCATCCAGAGACACCCTTATGCAAATGCATTACTTTCACATAAAAGAAGCTATCCTGCGTGCAGCCAGACCCTGGGAAACTTCTGTGTCTATTCTGGGCAATCTTCAACTCTTTGGAGATCTATCTGCTTCTACACTAGCCAAGCGCAGATCATTCTATCCTGTTACAAGGGCTTTTCGGAAGGCGAATATTTCCTATTGGTGGGGCTTTCCTACTAAACTGCTGATTTACTCGAAACGGTTCCACCACAATCGTTTCGTCACCAGATGATAGTTTCCAACTTCTGGTTTCTTGGAACCTAGAGGACATTTCAGCAACATTATCCAAAAGCCCACAGATTGAACGTGATTGGTCTTAAACAAGACGCTTTGATCAGAACATATAATGCCGGTTCTCGCTATAGTCAAGCTAAGTGGACGTTATACAAGGTGTTTGTAGGTTTCAATTGTTGCTCATATTGTAAGCAATACCGTTCTAGTTAATCTAATACCAATAACTATTTAGTAAGTTCTGATAATGTCGGTTCAGTTGGTAAATTTTCTCTTTATTCCATACCATAATTGGTAATTATAAGGTGATATATAACTTTGTTGTAATTTGGAGTGGTGGGGGTGGCCGCTACCCCCCTACTCTTCCCATATGTACCGTCTAAGGAGGTGGTCCTCTCTAGCTGCTATATGGTGCTATTCTATTTCTTCCCCTTTATGTTTTTTTTTTGTTGTTGTTTATTTTTTCTCCCACTATTACTATACATCTGTGTTCCCTATTTTGCTTTTTACTTTTAGAAATGGTACAAAATACGCAGATCTAGTAAAACTTACTGTAATGTTATTACATCGTTACTTCAGAATGACATAATGGTTAATTTACTGTCCTTAAATGTTAAAGGGCTGAACTCGCCCAACAAGAAACAACTGGCCATCCACTTCTTCCACAAGCATAAGGCACACACAGTTGCGGTTCAGGAAACCCACTTCATTAGCTCAACCCCTCCAAAATTCTCTAATTCTTATTACCCCCAATCTTATATGTCAAATGGTCCACAAAAAAAAGCTGGAGTGGCCATATTATTATCATACATGTGTCAATTTACGCTAGATGAACAAATGATAGACCCTAATGGCCGCTACCTTATTTTAATAGGGAAATTAGAGTGGTTACATTAGCTACGGTATATGCCCCAAATTCGAAACAAACTTCATTTTGTAGGAAATTTTGTTCAATCCTCCAAAATTGCTGCAAGGGTCCAGTTATACTGGTAGGGGACTTCAACATGGTGCTAGACCCGACACTAGATAAATCTACACCCACTAGTAAATTACATTCCCAACAGGTCACTGATCACTATAAAGCGTTTTACAGAATATTACTAGAATATGATAGTTATGATATTAGGAGGGCAAAGAATCCTACGTCCAGGGATTATACAGTTTACTCGCATGTACACCGCTCTTACTCAAGGATAGACTTAGCGCTATCAGATAAATGGACCCTCTGGAAAATTAGGAAGGCTACTATTTTACCAGTAGCTTGGGAGACCATTCGGCTCTTGTTTTACACTGGTATGTAGATTCTCACAAGACCCCCCCTAGACCGTGGCAACTTGGTGACCATTTGTTGACTAATGCAGAAGCTCGACAAAATATTTTTCATTCTCTTACAATATATTTGGAAACCAATAAATCAGATGACACTTCATTATTTAACCATTGGAGCACCCTAAAGGCGGCGGTGAGAGGTTCAGCAATCCAATCGGTGGCAAGACTTAGGAAAGCTGCTACTAAAACCCAGGCAGACTAAAGCTGGCCACACACTAGAACAACTTACATCCAACCAGCCAACTTGTTGATTGGTTGGAATGAAAATCTGGTAAGGAATGAAAGCAAATGACAATCAGCAATTTGCTCCCAAACGCCGGAAAATGAACAAAAACTGTTGTTTGAACAAATTGTTTAGATCAAACATTTAACAAACTTGTCTGACGACCATTTTCATCTGTTTTCTGGCATTTAGGAGCAAATTGCTGATCATCAGTTACTCCCATTCCTTACCAGATTTTCATTCCAACCAATCAACAAGTTGGCTAGTTGGATGTAAGTTGGTCTAGTGTGTGGCCAGCTTTAGAAGTAACATTAGCTGATCTAGATACCAGACATAAAAATTCCCCTCTTAACGATAAAATCTATCGAGAACTTCTTAAAACTAGGGAAGAGTGGAATGTGTTGGCTTTTGGGGAGGTTCATAGGGCTATATTTAAATTGAAACAGAGATATTATGTTCATGGAGACAGAGCGGGAAGAATGCTAGCTCGGAAGTTGAGACAAAATGACTAGGGAACAAATTCGGGCGATCTTTAATTCAAGGCGACCTAAGATCCTAATGACATAGCAAATGCTTTTGCAGATTACTATTCTAAACTTTATAATCTACAAGACGATCCCCAAGTGTCCCAACCTTCCTCAATGGATACTGACAAATTTCTAAATTCCAATCGGCTTCCCTCTTTAGATGACACGTCTATCAGCTCCTTGAATGAACCATGGTCGATAGAGGAGGTGGGTGCGGTAATTGCCTCTCTACCACTAGATAAAGCCCCAGGCCCTGATGGGTATATTAATAAATTTTATAAGGAGCAGTGGTCGAAGTGGGGCGGTATACGGCGGTATGACATACCGCCACTTCCCGACCCCACTTCATTTTAGTCGCAGAAAAGAATGCACCAGCGCTGGGATGCAGTATGGCATCCCAGCGCTGGAACAGCGGCGGAAATGTGTAGAGATGTGTCCCGCAGGGGACACATCTCGATCGGCGGCAGCAGACACGCTGGCATGTAGCCGGGACAAAGCATCCGGTCCCGGCTACAGTCAGCACACACTTGCCGCCAGCCAATCGCAAGGCTCGCGGCCGGAAGCCAATCACAGGGCTCGTAGCCGCCAGCCAATCACAGGGCTCGCGGCAGCCAGCCAATCACAGGGCTCACGGCCGCCAGCCAATGAGAAGCTACCAAGTGTCAGCTTCTCATTGGCTCGCACAACTGCACCAGCAACGTGGGACCCGGTGCTCCTGAGTCCTGGCAGCTCCGTTCCAGCAGCGCACTGAGTGCAGGACAGAGGTAAGTAGTGAGAGGGAATAGAGAGAGGGGCAGACAGAGGGAGGCAGGCAGTTAATATTGTAGGGGGTGACAGAGAGGGAATTAGTGAGAAGGGCAGGGTGTGAGAGAGGGGAGCAGGCAGGGAGAGTGGGGGGTGGGGGAGGTGAGACGTACAATGGGCTGATATGGGAGCAGGGCACAAGGAGAGGGGGGGGGAAGAGATTCATTCGCCATACCCCCATCTCTAAATTCCCACTTTGAGCACTGATAAGGAGTTTAAAGATATACTAGCACCAATTTTAGTTAATCTTTTCAAGTAAGTATCTGACCATGGGTTTTTACCCAAAGAGATGTCAGAAGTTAGATTGGTAGCGTTTCCCAAACCGGGGAAGAGCCCTAATCTAATCACCAACCATCGACCGATAGCATTGTAAAATTCGGATGTTAAAATCTATTCCAAACTTGTAGCAAATAGGCTGAGCCCGCTCCTCCCAACCCTAATACACCAAGACCAAGTGGGTTTTGTCTTAGGCTGCCAAGCCCAGGATAACACTAGATGCGTAATTGACTTGATAGAGGCATTCTCTGTTTCGGGTGAACCATTGCTGTTGCTTTCCATGGATGCAGTGAAGGCTTTCGATAGATTCCACTGGGGGTATTTAACAGCGGTGCTACAATATTTTGGAATACGAAACAGAGCCTTATCCTCTATAATGACTCTATATTCCAAAGGTGTTCACTAATGGTTTGCTCTCCAATGGGTTTGCTATATCTAATTGTACCCGCCAAGGTTGCCCGCTGTCGAACTTAATATTCACACTAGCCATTGAACCTCTTGCTAAGACTATTCGGTCTACAGCAACAATTCAAGGCCCTGTTTTTGCGGAAGTACAAAATAAGACCTGCTTATTCGCAGATGATGTACTGTTGATCCTTACACACCCCATTTCTAGTTTATCATGCTTACATGCTGTACTAGAGAATTATTATCAGTATGTGTCATACTTCAAGCTGAACACGTCGAAAACTGAAGCCCTCCCAATTAATGTCCCACCCAATTTGATTACAACTCTTAAAGGTTCCTATTCATATGTCTGGAAATCTAGAAGTCTTAAATACCTTGGAATCCAGATCACCCCAAAAATATCTGATTCCATTGTATGTAATTACCTTCTGTGACCGGATGGCCTCTTGCCGACTCCTGATCACAGATTGGGGTTTCGATCCCCACTGGATCCTGGGGTATCAGGGATTCCTGCTTACCGTCAGTGACCACCTGTCACCACTCCACAAACTCTACCATCGGCGTTTGAAACTGCTCAGGCTCGAACCGCTCTGCTGCATATGCATCGACTAGCTGTGGCCACACCTCCTGTTTGGTGTCGGCTGTTCCCGCATGATCCCTCGCAATGGACCAGGCTCTGCACGGTAGCTGGCAGGAGGCCTGAGCTTCGAAGACGCTCAGCTCAACCAAGAACAGTAGGAGAACGGAATAGCGTTTGGCACAATTCTGTTGGTCGCAGGATTCAGATGCAATTGAATAGGCAAAGGTGTTTATTGCTCAAAGTCTTAAAGAAGACTCGTCGCTTCGGATTGAAGGGGAATATCAGCATACAACAGATGTTACAGCAGTTCTCCTCCACACAGGATATATGAGGATGTACACATACAGGGCTCACATTCCCTCTTTTTCTATCATTCTTACACACATCATTACAGGGGGGTAAATCCGCCCTGTGTTTCTCTTAACCAATCATGCCTTCTCACAAAATATATTTAACCACATCTTACATTTCAAAGGAGTTACCCAATTTCCTCCTTTCTAATCTACCACCTAAAAGCAGTTGCTTCCTAAATACACTGATTTAGCATACAGTATAGCTGTCTCCTAAAATGTATATACAACTTTTCACAGGAAATGGTGAATGACATTCATCTTTCCAAATACAAGAATCAATCAATCAGTTTGGCATTTCCAACCTTAACACAGGTTCTAGAAAGTGCCACAAAATAGGAGATTCTGAAAAACAACAACTGTCTGCTCTCCATACCCGCTGGGACATTTTACACCAAGGCACAAATAGACAATCCTTACTTTGCATTTCAAAGAAAAGGCTTGTCCAGTTTACCATATCACTTCCTAAGTGAGGATGTCTAAACAGCAATTTGTCTACCTTTTAATAAAAATACCTTATACCTTCCTCATAAGTTCATAGCAGAGATGCTGACATTCTGGCTGCCCCTTCCGGGAGGGGGCAGCCAGATCAGCAAATTCAGGGGGCGTGGTCGGCTGTTGTGGTCGGAACGGGGGCATGGCCACGTGTGTGCGCCATTTTGGCCCCGCCCCCGGCATTGTGAAGTAGGGGGCGGGGCCAAAATGATGCGATTCGGCATTCATCACGTCTCAGGCCCCCCCACTGCCGGGCATTCTCATGTAATCGTAGGGGGGGGGGCATTCATCCTCAGTGTCCAACCCTCTGGTTCGTTGGTTCGGTTGGAATGAATATTGGAGTCACAAACGTTCCTTGGTTAACTAAACTGAACTAGATAAATAAAATAATGCAATATATCCGAGACTTTATTGGCCGCAATTCCCAATTCATAGTAATGATATTACTATACAACTGGATATTATGTCAATTTCTTTTGTGTCCTTATATAGACTGAATATGTGATTAATTGTGTATTTGATTATTGTGTCAATGCTCTCTATTCCATTTATGGACCTATGGTCAATTCTGACCTAGAGATATGTTTGCAATGTATCCATTGTTTAATTTTATTTTGTTTTATTCCCCATTTATGTTTTTCTCTGTATGTCTTTCTGAAAATTAATAAAAACGTAATATTGTAAAAACAAAGCTTACTTGTTTGCAGCATATGAGTCTCCCATTGGTTGCCGGGAACTTACCCGCTACAATCATGATTGCCAAATTGCTTTGTCGGTGCTCACATTTCCAAAATTTGTCACCACTGGTTAAGGTGAATGTAGTTTTAGCATTATTACTAATAATAATAATAATAATAATAATAATAATTTAAAATAATATACTTGATTTAAGTTACTACTGTGCATTTCTCTCATTTGTTGTTTTTATAATTTATATGCTCAAATTCCAAAAAAGACACTGAAAATATAAACCTGTATTTGTATTTGCAGAACTGCGGCCTTCCTCCAATATTGAATAGTCATGGCTCCTTCACTGTATTTGTTCCAAGCAATAAAGCTATCGACTCATTAAGGGATGGAAGGTTAATCTATCTATTAACTGAGGTGAGTATTTAATCTGTGAACTAAAATGTCTTAGTATTGTATGACTGGTTAATGACTGTCTGATTACACCACTAATTATCATATATTATTCCTTTTCTTCCATACAAAAGTATCCTACAGTTCTAGTAAGCCTGGTGAATGACTTGTATGGCCAGAGGCAGAAGTTATGAAGATATCACTAATACCCCTTTTCTACTGCCAGCAATTACCCGGATTTTATGCTCGTGAGCGCGCAGCAACCCGGGTTATTTTGCTGTGTGAAAGGGCAGGGATGAAATAAGTCGAGTTGAGTGACCGGGCATTTCAACCCTGGTCACGAGCAGGGTTGAATGTGGGTTCAACCTGGCTTGTGTGAACGGGTAACCCGGGTCCCATTCTCTGCATAGGAAGAGCTGACACTTGGAGATGAGATTCCGGGCTTTGATATGGAGAATACCTCACTTCCAGTGTGTGGAACGCACCCGCCGGCAACTTCCAGTTGCGGTGGAATGCAAACCGGAAGTGCCGTGGCGTTTGCCGTGATTACAGTTTAGACAGTAGCAGAGTGTGATTTTGGCACTATATGGATGAATTTTATTTATTTTTTATGCAATCTATTTTTATTGAAAACAAAATCAGTAGCAGACACTTAAAAATGCATATACAATATACCATCATAGTAAACATATTCAACAAAATAAAATGATTACATAGAAATAAAGTAGATAGCACATTAACCATTATTCAGCCTGATTAAAATCCACACAAAACAAAAATACAAAATAAAAATCCTAGAAAAGATGAAAGAAAAAAGTAGGGATGGGGGAGGGCGATATGAGATTGTTACCATATCTATGAAAGTGACTTAGGAGGGGGAGAGTTGGAGTAGGCATTATGGGGGTCATTCAGACACGGTCGCAAGCACCAATGTGCTCGCAACCGGGTCGATGGGTAGCCCTGCGCACGCGCAGCTGCCGCACTGCACGTGCGCAAGCCCCGGAGCGAGAGAGAAACTCTCTCGCTCCGGAGCTCGCTACAAAAGGGGCGGCTGTCGATGTTGATCGACAGCTCGCCCTTTTTGTAGGCGGGCCGGGGGGTGGTTTCCAAAACGGTGGCGTTCCTTAAAGAACGCCTACCATTTTGTGGGCGGCCGCACTGACATCACCAGTGATGTCAGTGGGGAGCTTCCTTCTCCATCAGAGCAGAAAGCTCCCTGGGGCTTGCGAGTGCCCAGACCCAACCATAGGGTCTGGTTGCAAGCCCCGATGGTCGCGATGGTGATCACCATCACCCTGGTCGCTAGCTAAGCTGTGGGTGGTAACCCACAGCTTAGCTTGCGACCAGGAGGCCACACCAAAAAACAAGAAGCGCCCGCCCTCATTCAGAGAGAGCGATCGGTTCTTGCGACCGCCTCTGAATGAGGTCCTATATTCTGAGGACCCTTTAAACTCCAGCCAAACCAGGTGACCGTAAAGGCAGAGGATGTTAGTTTAGAGGAAGTTGTTAGGTCCTCCATAGTCATGTAATGGTCGATTCTCTGGAACCACATAGGGGGTCGCACAGGAGACCTCCAGAAACATGGGACAGTTGCTTGTGCCACATTCATTAAGTGCCGGAGTAAAGATTTCTTGTACTGAGAAATGGACATGTCCATTAAGTTAAACAGCCAAAATTCAGGCGTGTTGGGAAGCGGGAGACCAGTAATCTCCTAGATCTCACAGACACTCCGCCAGAAGCCAGCCAAAACCGGACAATGCCACCAAATATGTAGAGGAATGCCCGGCGCCTGACTGCACCTCCAGCAGAGATCAGAGAGACCTGGAAACATTTGGCGGAGAATATTGGGACATCTATACCATTGAGACAAAATTTTAGATTGTGTCTCAAGCACCTGTATTGAGGAAGAGGTGGCAAAGATATAACTAAATATTCGAGACCACTGGTCCTCCGTCAGCTCCTTGTTCAGGTCCCTATGCCATGCAGCAACATAAGCAGGCAGAGTACGGCTGTTGCTTTAATTATGAACCTTATCTGTGCTTGAAATATACTGCTACATTGTGCCCCATATACTGTGTATTGTTACTATATTCGAGAACATAGATTGATACAGTTTTATCACCTGTAGCCTTGAGTCTGAATAAACAAACTGACAGAGCAAGAAGACTGTTTTAGGTTTCCCGATCAATGCATCAGCCGGCTATTACAGCCGTGGCTGTTAGAGACTCTTCAGTGTGTTCACTATAGACAACAACAACCTGCTATTAATACATGATAGTGTCATCTCGGTCTCCCGGTTATTGTCACGGGCAATTGTAATTGCTGCGATCCTAAGAGATAACATGTTAGGAGGAAACTGTCCCTAGGGAATACTGTGTCAGGAGGAAATTATTCTTCCAATATATGTAATAGAAACATAAGCAGTGGTACACAATATACCACACGCAGCATATGGTCACATTTCATGTTCTCTGGTCTACATCAAAATCATGTTGTGGATATAAAGTCTTTCCATAATATATCTGGCTTTAGATATTATAAATAAAGACAAGTACACTGTATGGGTACAATATACTGTATATAAACAGTGTATTTAATGATTGGAATAATTTCAGTTAAAGGGGTCTATTTACTAAGCAGTGTTAGGAGACAGAGTGAAAATGATAAGAAAGTGATAAGGTGCCAGCCAATCAGCTCCCAACTGTCATCTCACAGGCTGTGTTTGAAAAATGACAGGAGCTGATTGGCTGGCACCTTATCACTTTTCACTCTGTCTCCTAACACTGTTTAGTAAATAGACCCCAAAGTCTGATAAATCAATATCAGCACAGCCTCAACTACATAATATAAGCAATATAGCTATCCTATTGAAGGAGGTAAACGGGTTCATAATAATTAGACAGCAGCCGTAAGAGTTTAATAATTACTTTAATACACTATCTCTTTACTGCTACACATCTATATATTTTAATACTTCACCAACATTTTGAAATTATACAATATTTTAATAGATAACAATAAAAGTATAAGTTTTAATATATTTTTTGGTTCAGAGTGCACCCTACTAGATGCTTTCTTTTGTCTTCTTCTTTGAAATTATTTGGTCTAAGACTTATAGCATCTAGGTAGCACCATATATCCATATCCACACTATAACAATAAAATATCTGGAAATGTGATAAAATATTAGGCTATAGAACCATTAGTCATTGGATAATCAATATTATAGGTTCCTCTAATACTGGTGTGGGACTGTATCAATGTAAATTACACATAAGCAGGCAGAGTATCCGTGAGGCCCTCTAGACAGAATTGATACAAAATGGATATTAAATGTCTAGGTGGCATTTGGGAGAGACACAATCACTCAAATGAAATTGGATCCCACCAATACTTACGGGTCGGCATCGAGGAGACATAATGCCTGAATTGAAGGTAGACCCAAAATGAGTTAGACGGAAGACCAAATGCATCCTGAAGATCTATAAAAGATCACAGTTTCCCAAATATGAAATACCTGCAGTAGACCAAGAAGAAAGTGAATTAGGTGACAGCCCAGGTGGAAAATCAGGAATATTTAACAAAGGAGTTAGTAACGAAACACCGGGATTAAAAGAGGGGAGGCGCCTAAATTTTGTCCAGTATTTAAGAGTAGGGTCCATTGTGGGATGATGGAAACAAGGAATTTTTTTAAGCTATGGAATGGCTGTGGTGGGAATCTTAGCAGAATGGCCCTCAATAAGGCTTTGCTTATTTATAGCACAATCTTATATTAACTTGGTTTGGTCCACTAGCCCAATTAGCTGGGGGTGGGGTTAGCAATTAAGCATGAGGGGTATATAGGGAGACTCGGTACACTATGTAGGATGGGTCTATCTTGGTGGCTTTGGGATTCTGTCCTGATGAAGGTTACGTTTGGTAACCGAAAGTCGACTTGTGACATTGTTATTATGCAATAAGGCATAAATACATCTTTGAAAAGTCCCTGGTGAGTGCACCTTATTTACTGATTGGATATATATTGCTCAATTTTTGCTGGTTGAGCACCCCATTTGTACTATACTTTATACACTACCCAAAGTCCACAAAAGTTTGGTTGACCCGCCAGGTCGACCAATTATTTCTGCAAGAGGCTCAGTGTTGCAGCTACTGGCTGTGTTCATAGATAGTTTTCTGCAATCCTATGTCCGTGGGAGTTATTTAGTTTTTGGACAAAATTCCTGCGCTTGGTGCAATCCCGGATTCCATGTGGCTTGTTACAATGGACGTCAATTCCCTCTACAGTCATACTGCATGAGGGAGGTATTGAGGTTATATGCAATGTGTTGATTGAGGGTTCCCATTGTGGTCCACACATTGACTTCTTGCTTGAGCTGACAAGATTGGTCCTCATGAAAAATCATTTTATGTACAATAATGAGTTTTATATGCAACGTGCAGGGATGGCAATGGGGTCCAATCTTGCTCCAGCATATTCAAATCGATATATGCAACAATATGAGAATACGATTTTGCTCCCAAAATTTGCAAACCAAATTTTTTTTTATGGTCGATTTATAGACTAAATTTTTTTTTATTTGCAGTGGCACAGAGTCAGAATTCAGATATATGATTAATTATCTCAATACATTTGACAGCCCAATATGTTTTTCATACCAGATTGATAAAACATCAATTAATTTTTTTGGATGTGACTATTTATTGGGAAGATCACCGACTGACTTCGAAACTATATAGTAAGGATACTGATCATAACACTTTACTTCAAGCTAGGAGTCACCACCCAAACAATCTGAAGGAGAGTTTTCCCATATCACAATTTCTGTGAGTATTAAGGAACAACACGTCACTTTTGACAGCTGAGACTCAAATTGTTGAAATGAGCCAACATTTTCAAGATAGAGGATATACCAACTCCACAATACAGAGATGTCTTTTAAAAGCGAGACAGAGGCACTCACAGTTGGTAGTTAGACCGAAACACAATTGGATCCAAGGAGAAGCATTGCAACATCTATTATTGATGTGGCTTCTCATGATGCTAGAAAATCATACAACAAATTCTGGCCTATAATAACTTCAGATCCAGTATTTAAAGGCATCAGTCCACGACCTCCGATGTGCTCATACCGTCGTGGTGCCAACTTAAAACAGCTTCTGATGAGACCTAAGTCGACACAGAGTTCTTGGCTGCCATCTCGCAAAACTGGATGTTACAGGTGTGCGGACAGCACAACCTGTTGTTCTATGTTGGTGGGAACACATTTCACATATCCCCACAATGGTAAAAAAATTAAAATTCATCATAAATTGCATTGTACCTCTGACCATGTAATTTATTTGATCATTTGCCCGTGATCATTATTATGTGGGGATGACAACCCCTCGTCCATTCTGAGTGCACTATTGAATAACGATTTGGATAAACTGGTGGCCCAGCATTTTGCCAGTGAGAGACACTCGGTATCAAGTCTGATGTGTATGTTAATTGATCAAGTTTCAATCCTTCTCCATAGTGGTGATCGCACAGCGCGAGTCTATGTGGATTTTCGAATTGGATACAGTAGCCCCAAGGGGAATCGGGATGATTTACCACCGGCCGCATGGCCGGCGGTCGAAATCCCGGCAGCGGCAGCCCGACAGAGGGGGGAAATCCCGATCGTCCTAAAGGTAAGTATTGACTAATCTAATTGTACCCCCTAACCCTAACCCTTCTTTAGGGTGCCTAACCCTAACCTCCCCCCCACTGCCTAACCCTAATCCCCCCTCTAAGTGCCTAAACCTAACCCCTCCTTCCCCACCACCTAAACCTTAGTCCCCCGGGGGGGTGCCTAACCCTAAACCTCCATCCCCCTAGCCTAACAATAATTTCCCCGGGCAGTCCGCGTCAGCGCCCATCATCCCTTCGATCGGGATGCCGGGCGCCGGTCTCCCGGCGTAGGTAAATTGACAGGCGTCGGGATTTCGACGCCTGTCATTTAACCCTTGCCGGGATTAAGCAGTTGGGAAGCAGGCGGTTGGCATTGCGTCCGCCGGCTTCCCGACTTCTACCCCCCCAAGGGGCTTGAATGAATCTAATCCATATAACGTCTTTCTGCGGTGAAGATCAAATTGGGCTCGTTGATACAGTATCATTTTATGGATGCACTATTGTGACATAATGTCTATGGATTCAAATTTAAATTTTTAAGTTTATTTTTCTATTATTATTATTTTTCATTACTATTAATATTTTTGTTTTTTCACATCTGTATGCATGTATGTTTTTTACATTTAACAACAGTTGTCTACCAATAATGGCTTCAGCATATTCTACATTACTCTTTTTGATGAGTCCTGGTGTTGCATATATGAGGAATAACATTAATATGGTTATATATTTTTTTGATGTCAATCAAATTATCAATATGAGATACACTAGGAATGTACATTCCTGATTTACAATATGTTGCTGTACCTTTCCCTGTCAGACCAGTTGGTCTGAATGCTCTGATCCAGCATAATTGGTGTTGTGATTTATGGATGTCTCTTATGTACGAGACATAATTACCAACAAGTAGCGCCTGCTGTAGGATAATTGTGTGATACATGTTACCTGGCAACGGCCACAGGCTGAGTCGTTACAAGATCTTTGGCTGCGTGGTTGCCTTGGAGATGCTGGGCTGTCTAAATTATGAAAATATGAGATATGGTAAGAACTTACCCTTGTTATCTCTATTTCTACGAAGTCCATAGGGTTCCACAGGATACCTTGGGGTATAGGTGTGACGTCAGTCGCAGGGCACCAAAGAGTTAAGCTTTCAGCCTCCCAGGATGCACTAGGTCCCCCTCCTATACCCCGCCCCCGGGCCAAGGCACCTCAGTTAGTTACCAAGCCATAGGCCGGAGGAGGAGAAGGAAGAGAGAGAACAAAGATCTGGACACATACAAGAATCACATTCTCACCAGAGGGAGACGGAAAACCGGTGACCAGAGCAAAGCCCATCTGCAGCACAGGTGCGACAGGGCGGGAGTCCTGTGGAATCCTATGGACTTCGTAGAAATAGAGATAACAAGGGTAAGTTCTTACCATATCTCATATTTTCTACTTCAGGGTCCATAGGGTATCCACAGGATACCTTGGGGATGTCCCAAAGCAGTATCCTTTAAGGGTGGGGACGCTCCTGTGCAGAAAGGAGAATCCGCCGCCCGAAGGAAGCATCCTGAGAGGCGAAGGTGTCAAACCTGTAATACCTCACGAAGGTATGGACAGAAGACCACGTAGCAGCCTTGCAGATCTGAACTGCCGAGGCACCACGTCGAGCTGCCCACGAAGGACCCACAGACCTAGTGGAATGAGCCTTCAGAGAAGGAGGGACCGGTAGGCCTTCATGAAGATAAGCTTCAGAAATAGCCATACGGATCCAGGCTGCCAAAGTTTGCTTTGAAGCAGGCCAACCCTTTTTACGGAAGCCAAAGAGGACAAACAAAGCGTCCGACTTCCTAAACGAAGAAGTGCGGTCAACATAAGTCCTTAAGGCCCGCACAACATCCAAAGAGGCCTCACCCACGGAAAGACCCGGTGAGTTAAAGGCCGGAACAACTATTTCCTCGTTAATATGAAACTGGGAAACAACTTTGGGAAGAAACTCGGGCCGAGTGCGGAGCACTGCCCTGTTCCCATAAAAAACCAAGAAAGGGGGTCTACAAGAAAGAGCCCCTAACTCAGAAACACGTCTGGCCGAAGCAATGGCCAGAAGGAAAACAGTCTTAGCTGTTAGCCATTTAAGATCCACTGAGCCCAGTGGTTCAAACGGCGGTCCTTGGAGAGCCCTCAGGACCACAGCCAAATCCCAAGGCGCCACAGGTGGAACAAAGGGCGGCTGAATGCGGAGAACACCCTGCATAAAGGTGCGCACATCCGGGATTGTAGCAATCCTACAATGAAACCAGACAGATAGGGCCGAAACCTGTACCTTCAAAGAAGCAAGGCGAAGCCCATGATCTAGTCCCGCTTGCAGGAAGGCGAGAATCCGAGACAGACGAAACTCCCGCGGTGCATAACCTCTCGGTCGACACCACTGGAAGAACGTATGCCACACGCGATGGTATATCCTCGCGGAAGACGGTTTCCGAGCTCGCAACATGGTACGCACCACAGAGCTGGAAAACCCCCGGGACCTCAGCATGGCCGTCTCAACAGCCACGCCGTCAAAGACAGCCGAGTCAGGTCCGGGTGAAGGCAAGGACCCTGAGACAGAAGGTCCGGTCGTAGCGGCAACCGCAGAGGAATGTCCACGGACAGACCCTGAAGGTCTGAGAACCAGTGCCGTCTGGGCCACGCGGGAGCTATCAACAGGAGCGTCCCTCCTTCCTGTTTGAATTTCCGGATTACCCGTGGAAGAAGGGAGACCGGAGGGAACAGGTATGCGAACCGGAACGTCCACCGGACGGACAGAGCATCCACCAGAGACGCCCCTTCGTCTCTTGTGCGAGACCCGTACACCGGCAACTTGTTGTTGTGCCGGGACGCCATGAGGTCGATTTCTGGAAGACCCCACCTGTCCACCAGTAGTTGAAAAACGTCCGGGTGCAGGGACCATTCCCCCGGATGAACGTCCTGGCGACTTAGAAAGTCCGCCTCCCAATTGAGCACTCCCGGGATGAAGACCGCTGATATGGCCGGAAGATTGCGCTCCGCCCAAACCAGGATCCGAGAGACCTCTACGAGAGCCGCCCGACTGCGAGTTCCTCCTTGCCTGTTTATGTAGGCCACGGTGGTAGCGTTGTCTGACTGGACCTGCACCGGGCGACCCTGGAGAAACCGCTGTGCCTGCTGGAGAGCATTGAAGACCGCACGGAGTTCCAAGATATTTATTGGAAGCTCCGCTTCTGTCGGCGTCCACCTGCCCTGGAACAAGTGTGGACCCGAAACTGCTCCCCAGCCCCGAAGACTGGCGTCCGTTGTCAACAGGACCCAATTTGGAACCCAGAACGGACGTCCCTTGTTGAGGTGGGTCGTCTGTAACCACCACGTAAGGGACAGGCGAACCTCCTGGGTGAGCACAATCGTCTGGGACTTCAGAGACTGAGTCAGTCCGTTCCACTTGGACAGGATCAGGTGCTGCAGAGGTCTGGAGTGAAACTGGGCGTATTCCACCATGTCGAACACCGACACCATGGAGCCCAGTAACCTCAACGCCGAGTGTAAGGACACCCGGCGGCTGTGCAGACAACTGCGCACCCTTGACTGTAAAGCAGAGATCTTGTCCTCCGTCACGAAGATCCTTTGCTGTCCCGAGTCCAATAAGGCTCCAAGATGCAGAATCCTCCGAGACGGGATTAGAGTGGACTTCTGCCAGTTGATTAGCCAGCCGTGCCGTTGCAGCAGTGCAATGGTCAGGTCCAAGTGGCGTAACAGGAGCTCTGGAGATCCTGCCACCAATAACAGGTCGTCCAAATATGGCAACATGCGGACTCCCTGCAGCCGCAGAGAAGCCGCCATGACCGCCATCACCTTGGTGAAAACACGTGGTGCTGTTGCCAGGCCAAAAGGTAACGCCCGAAACTGGAAGTGGTCGCTGCTGATTGCGAACCTGAGGAACTGTTGATGGCGCCAAAGAATAGGGACATGCAGGTAAGCGTCCTGTATGTCCAATGACACCAAGTAGTCCCCAGGTTCCAGCGCCAGAATGATGGACCGTAGGGTCTCCATCCGAAACTTCGGGACCCGCAAAGACTTGTTGAGTGCTTTGAGGTTGAGAATCGGACGATATGACCCATTGGGTTTCTGTACCAAAAATAGATTTGAATAGAAACCCTGGCCCCTCTGGGAGAATGGAACCGCCACTATAACTCCAGCCTGGAGCATAGTGTGCAATACCTTCCGCAGCTCCGTAGCCTTGTTCCGGTCTGATGGGAGACCCGTGGTGAAGAAGCGAGCCGGGGGTCTGTGCCGGAAGGAGAGGGCGTATCCGTGAGAAACCACCTCCAGAACCCAAGTGTCTGTCGTAGTGGTCGACCAACACTGGGCGAACTGTAGCAGGCGGCCTCCCACCCTGGGATCCCCCAAAGGGAGGCCCGGACCGTCAGGCCGCAGGCTTGTCATCTGGCTTGGGGGCCGGACGTCTGGTACTCCATGCCTGCTTCCGGGGCTTGACCGATTTCTTAGGGCCAGCCTGTCGAGGAAACGACTGTGGTTTGGGCCTGCCCTGGGCCCTAGATGACCGAAAGGACGATGGTCCCGAACCAGAAGGAGCAGCGGCCGACGGGAGACAGGCAGATTTGGCTGCCGCCAGCGTGGCCACAATCTTATCCAGATCCGGACCGAAGAGAACTTCTCCGGTAAACGGCAACGCTTCCAGACCTTTCTTGGAATCTGCGTCCGCCTTCCAGGATCGCAGCCACAAGGTGCGACGAGCAGCTACCGCTGCTGAAGAAATTCTAGACACCAGAGTACTAATGTCTAGAGCCGCCTCGTTGATTTAGGTGGCCGAATCACGGAGATTGCCAATCAACTCCGCCTGATCGGCCGGACAGTCGGATTCAAAAGAAGCCTCTAATGAATCCGCCCAGCGCTCCATCGCTCTGGCAACCCAGCAAATGGCCATAGCCGGCCGTGCTGCCCCCCCTGCAAGGGAATAAGCGGACTTCAGGCAGATTTCTACCTTGCGGTCCGTAGCATCCTTAAGGGAGGACATGGATGGCATCGGCAATGTGGCACTACGGACAAGACGGGTCACGTGAGAATCCACCTGTGGAGGGGATTCCCACTTCGCAAAATAATTATCCGCGAACGGATAAGCCACCGCCAGGCGTCTCTGCGGCTGGTATCTTTTGCCAGGTTGTTTCCACGCCTCCTCTAAATGGTCCACCAACTGACCCGAAAGAGGAAAGACTGTGGCATCGCCCTTCACATCTTTGAAAAAGGCATACTTAGATTTAGCCGCTGGGGGAACTTCGTCCTCAATCACCAAGGCTGTGCGGACCGCCCGAATAAGTCCAGGAATATATACTTTGGACTTAGCATCAGCGTCCTTAGTATGGAGAGGTTCCTGATCGTAAGGATCTAGAATCTCCCCATCATCAGACGTCCCTTCGTCATCCTCATAAGGAGCGGACAGAGACGCCACCGGCCTTTTATGAGACCGCATCACAGACTCCTCTTGCAACACATCCGACAAGTGCTGTACAGAACTCGTCAGGGAGTTAACCCACGCTGGCTCCTGAGAACCCGGGAGCGGGGAAATAGGGAGACTGTGGGGTACCACCAATTGTCGTGGGAACCCCTGCATGGGTGACGACACCACAGACTGCTGGGACAAACCCATCGGAGTAAACGCGGGCTGTGGAGCTAACTGGCCCACTAAAGCTGTTAACGCCTGAGCGAAACAAGCCCAGGGCGGCTCCTGTACCGGTGCTGTAACCGTAATAGGCCGCGCCATGGACAAACACTGCCGGCAAAGGCCCTCCGCGCTACCCTCCCCCTCCGCTAACGGTACTTTGCACGTGGTACACTGTAGCCGGAGGGGAAAATCACTTTCAGACATGATGGCACCACGTATGTGACCTCTCTCACCAATTAAGTATTAAATAGGCGAGAGACCACCCTGCAGCACCGCACCGCAAGGGCTTTAGCAGAAAGAACAGGGACAGTAATAAAGCTGACAGTTTAGATGAAGAAAAGATTACAGGCAGCAGCGCTAGCACAGTCACATACAATGCAGAGAAATAACAATTCCTGCACTAACAGCGCTGATCACTCAACTACACAGACACAGGGCCTGGTAGGACACAGCGCTGCATACACAGACCTGACCACAGCGGAGGAGAGGTATGCGGGGGGACCCAGACCACGATGCTTCCGTCCAGCGCTTCCAGCAGCGTTCACCATGCGTTCTGGAGAAGATGGCCGCCGAGGAGCAGAGAGGAGGCTGGCCTGGGGGAGGAGCGCTGCCACAGGACCAGTCGGCAGCATGCAGAGAGAGCTGTGTGCAGCGGGGGAGGCGCCGGCTGTGAGACAGGGAAGGCGCGCTCCCCTGGCATGCATTTAACCCCTGGGACGCCGCAGCGCTACCGCTCTGCTGCGGTCCGCTGTCCCAGGGGGTAGTGGAAGCGCAGGTTGGTCGCCTGGCTCCACGCTGCAGCCAGTCCCCAGGGAGCCCCCTGCCTGGGGACTTAGGACCATGTGATCAGCGGGGACCCACCGCGGGACCCCGCTGCTTACCTCTGTCCCCCTTGAATCCGGCCATGGTCCGGAGCATCTGGGGTCACCGCTAGCTGTGACCCCAGACGCCCACCAGCATCCCCGGATCAGTACCGGCGTTCTGGTACCGGCGGGGTGTAGGGAAGACAGCATGGACGTCAGGACTGACTGTCCATGCTGTACATCCAGTTGTGCAGCCACAGCTGCATGAAGAATAAGCTTCAGGGGCTCTTCTAGCCCCCACTCCAACAGGTGCACCCGACTCCGGCCGGGCACCAAACTAAACTGAGGTGCCTTGGCCCGGGGGCGGGGTATAGGAGGGGGACCTAGTGCATCCTGGGAGGCTGAAAGCTTAACTCTTTGGTGCCCTGCGACTGACGTCACACCTATACCCCAAGGTATCCTGTGGATACCCTATGGACCCTGAAGTAGAAATAACAAATTTCATGAAGGTATGACCCTTCGATAAATATATAGAGAGCGCTGTACAGCTGACAAAGATAATGATTGATAATAAAGTTATTAAAAATGAAAATTCATAAATGATGGTATATTACCCAATAAAAAACATAACACATAATGACAAATAAATGATAAGACACAATAAAAAATTATACAATATTCCAATCGATCAGACAAAAGTACTAATATAAAAATATATTGCACTTCATATAGAAATCATTCATTCTCAGATATCCCTTTTATCAGAGAATAATGTTAGTAGAAAGCATGCGTTTTCATATTAGTATATTCCTTGTATATGATTTGAGGAAAGTTCCTTAAATGCTTTGTTAGTAGGACTAGTAGCAACCAATCAGCCAAAAAAAAATATATATATATAGGATACTCACTTACATCACCTTGATGATGGGTAGATGTAAATCCCCTTTATTAGAATAAATATTTTCTTCAAGTGGATATCCACTATGATAAGTCCTCTCTTGATAAAACACCCCTGTTGTATGTGTATATATATTAAATCCAGCCACCAAAGGAACGGTATACTGTGTCCTTACTCCAGACTCTAAATATAGATGATGCATTTCATACACCTTGATTAAGGAACGTGTGTCCCGAAACGTTGCATCATGTATTGATTGCAATACACTTTTTGTATTTTCTCTACAAGTCCCTGAGTGCCACTGTCTGTTTTCAAGCTGCTTTTATGAGAGCTTTTATGATCACTGGGGCCACAGTTAGGTGTTCATGTTTTATAGTTAATAAAATGTTACAGAGAAAAACAAAACTAATATAATTTGAAACATAGAACTAGAAGGAACACAATAAAGGAATAATTAAAATTTGCTTCCATACATACATACTTTAGGAGTTATGTGTTAATTTGTATCCATTGTAATTTAGTGATGTCATTTAAAGATGTAGAAAAAGGATTAGCGTAGGATTTAACATACTGTAATGACAAAATAAAAATGACAATCTGAAAAAAAATATAATAGTTTGAAATCTCTTGTTTTTCTGGGGAAACAAAACTCGCAGCCATGTTTGATCATGTCAAATTTGATGTTTTAAATTGTGTTTTCACTCATTTCCAATTGTTTTTTATTTTTTATTAAAAATCACAGAAAATAATGTAGTATTTAAATACAGCATTTGTTTTGACATAATAGTGTTATTTTTTGCCCTGCTTGTGTTTATTTTGTATATTAATAAACATTAACCCATGTGTGTAAATTAATAAATACAATATTTTATTAAACTTTTAGGCTAAACACAAACTTTTGGAACTGGTTACGTATCATATCTCATCCATAGCTGCTGTAAGTATATGTGTTTTATATTTCCATAATTCTAGCTTTATGATTTGCAGTAACATTAATGCAACATTTTGACCTCGCAGGATAGGAGTGATTCAGCTTAGGATGGAATTGCAAAGCTGCTGGCAAGCAGTTTTGCAATTCCGTCCTTGCAGATATGGTAATGCAGCAGGAGGCATCACGCCTCCTACTGCATTACTTATCCGAGCTGCGTTGTAGAAGGCAGCATTGGATAATCTGCAGGAACTTCGGAGACCAGGAAATCTCTGTCAGCCGACGGAGATCCTGGCCTCTTCCCTCGTACCCAACGGGGGTAACACACCCCAGTTTTGGGAAACAGAGGTCATCGGCGCCCCCTCCCATCCACAAACGGTAGCAGACTGACGGTCTGCTGCCGATCTGCGTGCAATCACGCAGGACCCCTACTACACATGTGAAGTATGGGTCGGCCACCTGTGCAGATTCCCAATCATTGGGAATCTGCGTTCAGCAGTGCACATACATGCACTGTTGAATCAGGGCCTGAGTTAACTAGTTTTAATGCATCAAACACTATGTAGCAATTATCGGGTTCTAGACTTGATAAGAAATTACAGTTATCGCCACTAGTCATGGCAATAAGAACTTAACATTCGCCTGAATGCATCAAAAAACACATGCAGGGACAGGGGCTCCAGAAGCAGCCCACCCCTATGATGAAATGATTGCGTTAATGGTCATTTTGCTTCTGTTTTGTGCCTTCGCAGCACTACTGTGACTATCTGCTGACCATGCATGTGCGGCAGCCATTGCCGGGAGGGTTCTGGAGAAACCCTCTCCAGGTAATTTTTTCATTGGATGTTGGGCCCAAATTAAAAGCGTTCCGAAGCTTGGTAAATCTGGCAGCATTGCAGCCCCCATAGAAACCTATGTGGGCTGCGACTGCTGTCGGAAATGGAGGGACCACAGCAGATATGTGAGATACTGTAGACCTTAAGAGAGTAGAGCTTCAGACCTTCCAGTATAACCCATACCATTAGGTACAAAGTGCTCTGCTCCTGGACTTCTTTCTTAATTTATGACCGTAGCCACCTGTGTTAAAACACCCTTCTCATCAATTCAACACAGGTGACTGCAATCATAAATTAGGTGGGAAGTCCAGGAGCAGAGCAATTTGTACCTGATGGAAGGGGTCATGTTGGAGGGTAGGTAGCTTAGCTTTTAGGTATGAAAGATAACAGGCTGACTTGTTGACATAATAAGGCCTCAGAGAAGTTATTGCTTTATACTGTATACTCTGAGAAGCATATTTATAATGGTTTGAAAGCGTGCGGTGCACACAGTCCCCTGGGTCCATGTGGTCCCACGCACTGCCTGTACACGGGCCCCCTCCTCGCTTAAAGCGCCTTTGTGTATATTTCAGAACAAAACAGCATAGACCTCTGAAATATAACTTGCCATTCTCCAGATAAAGAGTGATATGGAGAAGCTCGATCTCAGAATGTTAAATGACTTATTCTTGTATGTCTTTTTATTAGGTTCATTTAGACAGACTTATTACAATGCCACATATTCTCACTACATCAAATGAGATTATTAAAATCAATGTGAAAGAAGACGTAAGTACCCATATGGTTATCTTCACTTGTTTCTTACTTTTCTCAGTATATTTCCCAGTTACTCTAGATACAAACTGCAGAAATTGGTAGTTACATTTGTAGAATTCTAGTGGGAATCACAGGACTTTATGTTCCATTAATTATACGGTGCATGACTTGCTATGATATGGTTGCTGTCTGATGCAAGATAGCTTACTAATGTGTCTAATTAATATGAACTGAAGCAATATGTTGAAACTGTGAGTGAAAAAAAGGAAAAAACATATACAGTGTTTATTGTACAAGTACCTGTCCCAGTAAAGGTTTAGATCACCCTCATCCGATGAGAATAATATTTGATGTCACAGTGAAGATTTTTCTTATTGTGCCTCTGTTTCTTCAGTGCTGGGCAATAAAAGGTAAGAATAATAAGAAAATAGTGTACACTGGGCCTGATTCAGACCCGTTCGCAAGCCTAATGCGCTCGCAAGTGGGTCGATGGCCGGGCAGTGCGCACGCGCGTGCGAGAAATCATTTGCTCTGGTGCTCGCATCCAAAAGGGGCGGTTGTCGATGTTGATCGACAGCTCGCCCCGTTTGGTAGGTATGTCAGGGGGGGTGGCTGGCCAAACGGAGGCGTTCCTGAAGGAACGTCTGCCATTCGGGGGCAGCCCCACTGACATCACGAGTGATGTCAGTGGTGAGCTTCCGGCTCTATTAGAGCCGGAAGCTCACTGGGGCTTGCGACAGACGAGACCCTACCACAATGGTCTCGTCGCAAGCCCAATGGTCGCGACCATCATCTGGCCGCTCTCTAAAGCTGTGGGCGGTCACCCACAGCTTAGCGAGCGGCCAGGAGGCCGAACAATAAAAAACATGCGGCAGCCCTGATTCAGAGCGAGCACTCGCTTTTTGCGAGTGGCTCTAAATCAGGCCCACTGTGTGCAGGGCTGACACCAACATTGTGTGAACCTAGCCAGTACCAAAGGGGATGTAGTTAATAACCCGGTGGAAGAGATGCCGGCGGTCGATATACCGCCACCGGACAAACTGCAGACACCGCTATCTCTGCACAAATTAGGATACCGGGGTCGGAATCCTGACAGCCGGCATCCCAATCGAAAGAGACCAGAGGCAGGTGAGTATGAGCTGCGGCGGGGAGGGGGGTTGGGTATAGGCACTACCCCAGGAGTTTTAGGGTTAGGCACCACCAAGGGAGGGTTAGGGTGGGAAGGTTAAGATATCCACCTTCCTGCATCGGGATCTCCTCCTGTCGGGCTTCTGCAGTCAAGATTTGAACCCGCCGGTATTTCAATCCCATTCCTACCAAAGGTTAGGAGACATCTAAAATACTGAGGGGGAGATGTATCAAACTTTTGAAACAGATAAAGTGGAGAAGTTCTCCATAGCAACTAATTAGTAGGGGTGAGCGGGTTCGGATTTCTGAAATCCGAACCCCCCCGAGCCCCCCCGATCCGAGTCCGATCCGAGTCAGGCTCGACTTTTCCCGCCTGACTCGGATCTGAAATCGAGGCAAAACGTCATCATCCCGCCTTCCGAGTCTCGCGGGTTTTGGATCCTATATAAGGTACCCGCGTCGGCGCCATTTTCTCACTCGGCTGTGGACAGTGAAGAGGGAGGGTGGGAGTTAGTGCTGTGTAGTGTAGTGTAGTGTAGTGCTGCTGTTGTCCACTACTTCAAAGTCCATAGGGGCTGGCTGTGTTGTGCTGTGCTGCTGTTGTTAATAGGGGCTGTGTCCACTACTTCAAAGTCCATAGGGGCTGGCTGGACACTGTGTTGTGCAGTCAGTTCTCCATAGGGGCTGTGTCCACTCCAAAGTCCTGTGCAGTGTCCCAGTCCTAAAGGGGTGCTGTAGTGTTGTCCAGGGGGTGCTCTGTCCATCAGGGGTGCTCCCCCCAAGTGCTAAAAAAATAATATATTTTCTGTGTTTGTGAATTGTGTGCGCAGTAGCCGCACGTGCATCAACAATGTAGTGCCAAGCGTGCGCCTGTGTCATAAGTAAAGGGCCGGCTGGCTTGACCGTTAAAGGGTGCTGTAACCCCCGAAAGTACACTCCAGTCCAAACCAAAAAAAAATTATTTTCTGTGTTTGTGAATTGTGTGCGCAGTAGCCGCACGTGCATCAACAAAGTAGTGCCAAGCGTGCGCCTGTGTCATAAGTAAAGGGCCGGCTGGCTTGACCGTTAAGGGTGCTGTAACCCCCGAAAGTACACTCCAGTCCAAACCAAAAAAAAAATTATTTTCTGTGTTTGTGAATTGTGTGCGCAGTAGCCGCACGTGCATCAACAAAGTAGTGCCAAGCGTGCGCCTGTGTCATAAGTAAAGGGCCGGCTGGCTTGACCGTTAAGGGTGCTGTAACCCCCGAAAGTACACTCCAGTCCAAACCAAAAAAAAAATTATTTTCTGTGTTTGTGAATTGTGTGCGCAGTAGCCGCACGTGCATCAACAAAGTAGTGCCAAGCGTGCGCCTGTGTCATAAGTAAAGGGCCGGCTGGCTTGACCGTTAAGGGTGCTGTAACCCCCGAAAGTACACTCCAGTCCAAACCAAAAAAAAAATTATTTTCTGTGTTTGTGAATTGTGTGCGCAGTAGCCGCACGTGCATCAACAAAGTAGTGCCAAACGTGCGCCTGTGTCATAAGTAAAGGGCCGGCTGGCTTGACCGTTAAGGGTGCTGTAACCCCCGAAAGTACACTCCAGTCCAAACCTAAAAAAAAATTATTTTCTGTGTTTGTGAATTGTGTGCGCAGTAGCCGCACGTGCATCAACAAAGTAGTGCCAAGCGTGCGCCTGTGTCATAAGTAAAGGGCCGGCTGGCTTGACCGTTAAAGGGTGCTGTAACCCCCGAAAGTACACTCCAGTCCAAACCAAAAAAAAAATTATTTTCTGTGTTTGTGAATTGTGTGCGCAGTAGCCGCACGTGCATCAACAAAGTAGTGCCAAGCGTGCGCCTGTGTCATAAGTAAAGGGCCGGCTGGCTTGACCGTTAAGGGTGCTGTAACCCCCGAAAGTACACTCCAGTCCAAACCTAAAAAAAAATTATTTTCTGTGTTTGTGAATTGTGTGCGCAGTAGCCGCACGTGCATCAACAAAGTAGTGCCAAGCGTGCGCCTGTGTCATAAGTAAAGGGCCGGCTGGCTTGACCGTTAAAGGGTGCTGTAACCCCCGAAAGTACACTCCAGTCCAAACCAAAAAAAAATAATTTTCTGTGTTTGTGAATTGTGTGCGCAGTAGCCGCACGTGCATCAACAAAGTAGTGCCAAGCGTGCGCCTGTGTCATAAGTAAAGGGCCGGCTGGCTTGACCGTTAAAGGGTGCTGTAACCCCCGAAAGTACACTCCAGTCCAAACCAAAAAAAAATTATTTTCTGTGTTTGTGAATTGTGTGCGCAGTAGCCGCACGTGCATCAACAAAGTAGTGCCAAGCGTGCACCTGTGTCATAAGTAAAGGGCCGGCTGGCTTGACCGTTAAGGGTGCTGTAACCCCCGAAAGTACACTCCAGTCCAAACCAAAAAAAAAATTATTTTCTGTGTTTGTGAATTGTGTGCGCAGTAGCCGCACGTGCATCAACAAAGTAGTGCCAAGCGTGCGCCTGTGTCATAAGTAAAGGGCCGGCTGGCTTGACCGTTAAGGGTGCTGTAACCCCCGAAAGTACACTCCAGTCCAAACCAAAAAAAAATTATTTTCTGTGTTTGTGAATTGTGTGCGCAGTAGCCGCACGTGCATCAACAAAGTAGTGCCAAGCGTGCGCCTGTGTCATAAGTAAAGGGCCGGCTGGCTTGACCGTTAAGGGTGCTGTAACCCCCGAAAGTACACTCCAGTCCAAACCAAAAAAAAAATTATTTTCTGTGTTTGTGAATTGTGTGCGCAGTAGCTGCACGTGCATCAACAAAGTAGTGCCAAGAGTGCGCCTGTGTCATAAGTAAAGGGCCGGCTGGCTTGACCGTTAAGGGTGCTGTAACCCCCGAAAGTACACTCCAGTCCAAACCAAAAAAAAATTATTTTCTGTGTTTGTGAATTGTGTGCGCAGTAGCCGCACGTGCATCAACAAAGTAGTGCCAAGCGTGCGCCTGTGTCATAAGTAAAGGGCCGGCTGGCTTGACCGTTAAGGGTGCTGTAACCCCCGAAAGTACACTCCAGTCCAAACCAAAAAATAAATTATTTTCTGTGTTTGTGAATTGTGTGCGCAGTAGCTGCACGTGCATCAACAAAGTAGTGCCAAGAGTGCGCCTGTGTCATAAGTAAAGGGCCGGCTGGCTTGACCGTTAAGGGTGCTGTAACCCCCGAAAGTACACTCCAGTCCAAACCTAAAAAAAAATTATTTTCTGTGTTTGTGAATTGTGTGCGCAGTAGCCGCACGTGCATCAACAAAGTAGTGCCAAGCGTGCGCCTGTGTCATAAGTAAAGGGCCGGCTGGCTTGACCGTTAAAGGGTGCTGTAACCCCCGAAAGTACACTCCAGTCCAAACCAAAAAAAAATTATTTTCTGTGTTTGTGAATTGTGTGCGCAGTAGCCGCACGTGCATCAACAAAGTAGTGCCAAGCGTGCGCCTGTGTCATAAGTAAAGGGCCGGCTGGCTTGACCGTTAAAGGGTGCTGTAACCCCCGAAAGTACACTCCAGTCCAAACCAAAAAAAAATTATTTTCTGTGTTTGTGAATTGTGTGCGCAGTAGCCGCACGTGCATCAACAAAGTAGTGCCAAGCGTGCGCCTGTGTCATAAGTAAAGGGCCGGCTGGCTTGACCGTTAAGGGTGCTGTAACCCCCGAAAGTACACTCCAGTCCAAACCAAAAAAAAAATTATTTTCTGTGTTTGTGAATTGTGTGCGCAGTAGCCGCACGTGCATCAACAAAGTAGTGCCAAGCGTGCGCCTGTGTCATAAGTAAAGGGCCGGCTGGCTTGACCGTTAAGGGTGCTGTAACCCCCGAAAGTACACTCCAGTCCAAACCAAAAAAAAATTATTTTCTGTGTTTGTGAATTGTGTGCGCAGTAGCCGCACGTGCATCAACAAAGTAGTGCCAAGCGTGCGCCTGTGTCATAAGTAAAGGGCCGGCTGGCTTGACCGTTAAGGGTGCTGTAACCCCCGAAAGTACACTCCAGTCCAAACCAAAAAAAAAATTATTTTCTGTGTTTGTGAATTGTGTGCGCAGTAGCCGCACGTGCATCAACAAAGTAGTGCCAAGCGTGCGCCTGTGTCATAAGTAAAGGGCCGGCTGGCTTGACCGTTAAGGGTGCTGTAACCCCCGAAAGTACACTCCAGTCCAAACCAAAAAAAAAATTATTTTCTGTGTTTGTGAATTGTGTGCGCAGTAGCCGCACGTGCATCAACAAAGTAGTGCCAAGCGTGCGCCTGTGTCATAAGTAAAGGGCCGGCTGGCTTGACCGTTAAGGGTGCTGTAACCCCCGAAAGTACACTCCAGTCCAAACCAAAAAAAAAATTATTTTCTGTGTTTGTGAATTGTGTGCGCAGTAGCCGCACGTGCATCAACAAAGTAGTGCCAAGAGTGCGCCTGTGTCATAAGTAAAGGGCCGGCTGGCTTGACCGTTAAAGGGTGCTGTAACCCCCAAAGTACACTCCAGTCCAAACCAAAAAAAAAATTATTTTCTGGGTTTAGCCGCACGTATATATCAAATCGATATAACATAAATGGAGGACCAAACTTTCTCCGATAAAAATAAAATAGAGAAAGATCAAGAACCACTTCCTCCTAGTGCTGAAGCTGCTGCCACTAGTCATGACATAGACGATAACATGCCATCAACGTCGTCTGCCATGGCCGATGCCCAATGTCATAGTAGAGGGCACATACAATCCCAAATGGCAAAGTTCAGGAAAATGACCTTGAAAAAGACATTTAAATCAGCTGAAGAGAAACGTAAACTTGCCAATATGCCATTTACGACACGGAGTGGCAAGGAACGGCTAAGGTCGATCCCTAGTATGTTCATGACTAGTGGTTCAGCTTCACATGACGATGGAAGCCCTCCTCCCACTAAAAAAATCAAAAGAGTTAAGCTGGCAAAAGCACAGCGAAGAACTGTGCTTTCTAAGAAGATATCACAAATCCCCAAGGAGAGTCCAAGTGTGGTGGTGGTTGCGATGCCTGACCTTCCCAGCACTGGACGGGAAGAGGTGGCTCTTTCCACCATTTGCACGCCCCCTGCAAGTGCTGAAAGGAGCACCCACAGTCCACTTGCTGATATGCAAATTGAAGATGTCACTGTTGAAGTACAACAGGATGAGGATACTGGTGTAGCTGGCGCTGAGGAGGAAGTTGGCGAGGAGGATTCTGATGGTGATGTGGTTTGTTTAAATCAGGCTCCGGGGGAGACAGTTGTTGTCCGTGGGATGAAAAAGCCCATCACGGTCATGCCTGGGCAGAAGACCAAACATTCCACCTCTTTGGTCTGGCAATATTTCTATCCAAATCCGGACAACAACTGTCTTGCCATATGTACCATATGTAAAGGTGAAATAAGTAGGGGTAGGGACGTCAACCACCTAGGAACATCCTCCCTTATACGGCACCTGCAGCGCGTTCATAAAAAGTTACTGTCAAGTTCAGAAACTTTGGCTAAGACCGTAAGCAGTCCAGGGACACCTAAATCCCGTTGTCCTGTTGTATCCAAGCGCCTGCAAACCACACCGTCAACTCCCTCCTCGTCAATTTCCTCCTTAGTCAGGATCGGAAGTAGTCCTGCAGGCCATGTCACTGGCATGACTGACTCTCCTATCCGGGATTCCTCTGGAGGATCCTGCATTGCTACGCCTACTGCTGCCGCTGCTGCTGTTGCTGCTGCTGCTGGGAGTCGTTCATCATCCCAGAGAGGAAGTAGGAACACCACTACTTTTACTAAACAATTGACCCTCCAACAGTCCTTAGCGAGGAGGATGAAGTACGACAGCAGTCATCCTGAAGCAAAACGTATAACTGAGGCCTTGACTGCTATGTTGGTGTTAGACGTGCGTCCGGTATCCGCCATTAGTGCAGTGGGATTTAGACAATTGATGGAGGTAGTGTGTCCCCGGTTCCAAATCCCGTCTAGATTCCACTTCACTAGGCAGGCGATACCGAGACTGTACAGAAACGTCAGAAAAAGTGTCCTCAGTGTCCTGAAAAATGCCGTTGTACACAATGTCCACTTAACCACGGACATGTGGACAAGTGGAACAGGGCAGACTAAGGACTATATGACTGTGACAGCCCACTGGGTAGATGTATCACCTTACGCAGCAACAGCAGCAGCGTCACCAGTAGCAGCATCTCAGAAACGCCAGCTCGTTACAAGGCAGGCTACGCTGTGTATCACCAGTTTCAGTAAGAGGCACACCGCCGACAACCTCTTAGAGAAACTGAGGGAAATCATCGCCCAGTGGCTTACCCCACTTAGACTCTCCTGGGGATTTGTGATATCTGACAACGCCACCAATATTGTGCGGGCATTACATCTGGGCAAATTCCAGCACGTCCCATGTTTTGCTCACACAATAAACTTGGTGGTGCAGAATTTTCTGAAAAGCGACAGGGGCGTGCAGGAGACGCTTTGGGTGGCCCGAAAAATTTCTGGCCACTTTCGCCATTCAGCGACTGCGTGCCGAAGACTGGAGCGCCAGCAAACACTCTTGAACCTGCCCCGCCATCACCTGAAGCAAGAGGTTGTGACGCGGTGGAACTCAACCCTCTATATGCTTCAGAGGATGGAGGAGCAGCAAAAGGCCATACAAGCCTATACATCCACCTATGACATAGGCAAAGGAGGGGGTATGCACCTGACTCAAGCGCAGTGGAGAATGATTTCCGTGTTGTGCAAGGTTCTTCAGCCCTTCGAACTTGCCACACGTGAAGTCAGTTCAGACACTGCCAGCTTGAGTCAGGTCATTCCCCTCATCAGGCTTTTGCAGAAGCAGCTGGAGAAAGTGAAGGAGGAGCTAAGACGGAGCGATTCCGCTCGGCATGTGGGACTTGTGGATGAAGCCCTTCATTCGCTTTGCCAGGATTCCAGGGTGGTCAATCTGTTGAAATCAGACCACTACATTTTGGCCACCGTGCTCGATCCTAGGTTTAAAGCCTATGTGGTGTCTCTCTTTCCGGCCGACACAAGCCTGCAGAGGTGCAAAGACCTGCTGGTGAACACACTGTCAGCTGAAGCGGAACGTGACACGTCAACGGCTCCTTCTTCATTTTCTCCCGCAACTGGGGCTGCCAGGAAAAAACTTAGGTATCCTAAGCAACCCGCTGGCGGTGATGCAGGGCAGGCAGGACCAAGTTTGGACATCTGGTCCGGACTGAAGGACCTGGCAACAATTTCTGACATGTCTACTGTCACTGCATATGATACTGTCACCATTGACAGAATGGTGGAGGATTACATCGGTGACAGCATCCAAGTAGGCATGTCAGACAGTCCATACCTGTACTGGCAGGAAAAAGAGGCAATTTGGAGGCCCCTGTACAAACTGGCTCTATTTTACCTGAGTTGCCCCCCCTCCAGTGTGTACTCCGAAAGAGTGTTTAGTGCAGCCGGGAACCTTGTCAGCGAAAGGCGTAGGAGGTTGCTTCCACAGAATGTGGAGAAGATGATGTTCATCAAAATGAATTATCAGCTCTTCCAGGGAGACCAGCCTCCAGAACGTACAGAGGGACCTGTGGTGGTGGATTCAAGTGGGGACGAGTTAATACTTTGTGAGGATGTACACACTGAAGAGGGTGAGGAATCGGTGGATGAGGAGGATGAGGATGACATCTTGCCTCCGTAGAGCCAGTTTGTGCAGGGACACATTAATTGCCAGCTTGTTTTGTGGGGGCCCAAACGAACCAATCATTTCAGCCACAGTTGTGTGGCAGACCCTGGCGCTGAAATGATTGATTTGTTAAAGTGTGCATGTCCTGTTTATACAACATAAGGGTGGGTGGGAGGGCCCAAGGACAATTCCATCTTGCACCTCTTTTTTTCTTTGCATTATGTACAGTTTGGGGCCTAGTTTTTCTAACTGCCATCCTGTCTGCCACTGCAGTGTCACTCCTAGATGGGTCACGTGTTTGTGCCGCCCACTCGTGTCGCTTAGCATAGTCATCCAGCTACCTCGGTGCAACCTTTTGGACATAAAAACACTATTGTGAGGTGTGAGGTGTTCAGAATAGACTGGAAATGAGTGGAAATTAAGGTTATTGAGGTTAATAATAGCATAGGAGCAGAAAAACCTACAAATTCTGTGATTTTAGCTGTTTTTATGCTTTTTTTCAAAAAAATACAGATCCAAAACACAAAACCCAGAACCCAAAACACGGAAGGGTGGTTTTGGCAAAACCAATCCAGATCCAAAACACGAAGAAAGATCCAGATCCAAAACCAAAACACAAAACACGAAAAGTGGCCGGTGCACACCCCTACTAATTAGCATCTAACTGTCATTTTATAGACTGTACTAGATAAATGATAGCTAGAAGCTCATAGGCAACTTCTCCACTTTATCGGTTTGATGCATCTGCCCTTGAGTGACATGTGACTTATCCAGTGTTTTTAATGCCACCATGGTAAAACACTGGCTGCTTGTCGGCTGCTGCTCCTCAATGGCAGTGGTATCTTGGGTGTGTGACAGTTGGCTCTTATGTCACAAGCAAGTGCTACACTCTCAGTCAGGAGCAGAATATGCTTTCCTCACGCCTGTCTACTAAGTTAAGAAAGGGGAGGGGTTAGGGTTGGCCATTGGATGGCTCATCATCAGAAAACGGTTCATGGTTTGAACCGTAGGAGGTTTGTGCATGCATTAGACACCCTCAAATTGCGGTTTGTCAGTTAGACCATGTGTATGTGTGAGATTATCCACACCTATCACTATCTAATTGGCAGGTGCAACGGTGTGTTCTCAAAATATAACAATTTAACTTTCTATTGGTCAGACTGCCCGTCCATCTCTTTTAAGATGGCTCTGTGATGTGTTACTTTCTGGAAACAGGAAACGTTTAGTATCCCAACAGTCAGGATGCCAGAGCTTAGGATACTGGCGCCGGCATACCGAAGGTAAGTAGCGGGGCTGGGGGAGGGTTAGGGTTGGGCGCGGAGGGGGGAGGGTTAGGTTTACGGTGCGGGGAGGGGAAGGTTAGGTTTAGGCACTAGGGGGAGGTTAGGTTTAGGCATTGGGGAGAGAGGGTTAGGGGTAGGGAGAGGAGGAGGGTTAGGATACTGACCTAGAAACCTTTTCATTATTGCTCATCCCTCCTTGCTCAGACTGGGTTATTATTATGAGACTGTTACGGTTGTCTGGGGGTCCAGATGACCAGAATACCTTAAGTAGAGAGACACCAGGAGACGTAGGGTGAAATCAAAGTGAGTGACTTTATTGTCACAAAAAACAGGCAAGAACGTATAAAACAATAGTCCAAAGTACGAACGATGTGGCTGAACGACGATGGTGCGGCTGACCGTCGATGGTGCGGCTGAACGCCGATGGTGTGGCTAGGGAGCTGATGGTGCGGCTAAGGTGCTGTTGGTGTGGCAAGGTGCCGATGATGTGGCTGGAGAGCCAGTAGAGTGGCCGGAGGCCGATGTTGTGGCTTGGGAGCCGATGATGTGGGTCAGGAGCCGTTGGTGCGGCAAGGTGCTGAGGATATAGTTGGAGTGCCAGTGGTGGCTGGAGGCCGATGTAGTGGCTTGGGAACCGAGAAACAGTCTGTGCGCTGGTGAGGCTTGGAAGCCAGGAGGCAGGCTGTGCAATAGTGTGGCTTGGAAGCTGGAAAACAGTCTGTGCGCTGGTGCGGCTTGGAAGCCAGGAGACAGGCTGTGCAATGGTGCGGCTTGGAAGCTGGGAAACAGTTTGTGTATTAATGTTTAGACAGTATAACCGGCACAGAGTGCAGGGCTGGCTGTAACTTAAGAGAAGCAGTACCCAATCAGAGCCATCTCCAGCAGAGAGTAATTCCTAATCACAGGCTGATGTGCACCTGAGATCTGCAGAGAGGCAGATGATTAGTAGCACCTGAGGAAAAAACACACAGACAGACAGGAATGACATGCTATGAACTGAACACAAACAAAACAGGATTAGATAGAGTCTCCAGTAGTGACCAAGACTGGAAACTGCCACCAGGATGATCCGCTACCTGCGGATCCTAACAGAGACTGAGCCAGTCAATCACAGTAATTACTGTTGCACACTTGCAATGCTTAAGTACTAGTACAGCTTATGTGAGAAGAGACTGTTGGGTCTATGCACAAAACCTTGGAAAGAGATAAATTGGATGGAGATAAAGGCCCTCATTCAGAGCCGTACGCTCTGAGCAGAGCGCACGCTCTGAATGAGGGCCGGGCTCCATTTTCATGGAGCGTCCTCCTGGACGCTCGTATAGCTGTGGGTCACCACCCACAGGCTATACGAGCGTGCATTGTGATGGTCGCGATGGTCGAGACCATCGCGACCATCGAATTTGCGAGCTGGAGCCTGCGGTTGAGGTTTTCAACCGCAAGCTCCGGAGTGATTTTGGCTCTATCAGAGCCAAAATCACTCCCACTGACATCACTAGTGATGTCAGTGGGCCGGCTTCTGACGGGAGGCGTTCCCGTGGGAACGCCCCCGTCAGGGAGGCACGCCCACCAAAGGGGGCGTGCTGTCAATCAACATTGACAGCACGCCCCCTTTGATCGGACACAACGAGCAAAGGACTTTCCTTCGCTCGTCGCGTCTGGCGCATGCGCACGACGGAGCTCCCTCCGTCGTGCGCATGCTCAGTCCATAACATCGACCCACTTGCGAGCGGACAGCCGCTCGCGAGTGGGTCTGAATCAGGCCCAAAGTACCAACCAATCCACTCCTAACTGTCATTGTCCAAAAACACTGCCTATAAAGTGACAGGAGCTGATTGGTTTCTACTTTAACTCCATTTATTTTATCTCTCTAGACCACTGTGTCACTAGAGAGTTAGTAGTAGACTTGGAGCTGGCTAGAAGTGGAACAAAAAAACCATCAGTGCCACGCCACCATCATCGGGACTCAGCCAATGATGATTGAGAAACTTCTGCCATCAATGAAGAAACCATTGTCCAACAGCAGTGATCACAGGTCGATGGCCATCCTTAGTTGGGGGAACAGTGCCCCATTCATTGTTTACATGCATATGCTGTTCATCTGTTATTGAGATTAAGGGCCCGATTCAGAGATGGACACTAATGTGATCACAGACGCTATTTCATACGCAATGCATCAGCGAAAATATGCTAATGTTAGCAAAGATCACCCGAGCATAAAGACGCTCACTGTTGCCTTCTTGCCTGCATGCTACGACGTATACCAACGTAAATATCGATAACATCGACGGCCATCTTGGGAGCTCTTCTGACACGCAGAGCTGCGCATGCACTCACAGTGGCTAATTATGCACACCCATGTAACGGCGTTTAAACGGACAGGCACGCCTGCGTTTTTCTGACCATTCCCCATTACCACCCCAAAACGCTGACAACCTGTCAGTCACTTTGTGATGGGATCCTCTGTGCGTCCGTAATCGCAATCCAATCGCTGTGCCGTGCGGTGCATACTCATGCACAATGGCAAACAATCGCTCGATCTGCGTGAAAATTGCATTAGCGTCCATCTCTGAATGAGGCCCTAAGCCTTCAATAATTTACTGGTCCTTCCAGAGGTGTCTTAGACATTGGTGCGATCGAGCATTAAAGGGGATTTGCCTTATGTTCTACATGTCATACCTGCAAAAAAGAAAATTAGAATGTACTGTAGTGCTCACTAAAGGGGCGTATCTATAATGGGTGCAGGGTGTGCGGGGAACACGGGCACCTGGGTCCAGGGGGGTCCCGCACCGCACACGCTGCACCCATAATATTACTTACCTCTCTGGAGTCCCATGTTGGCACGGGGGTACGGCGCTGTAAAACGACTGGAAAATGGCCGCGGCAGCCATTATCCCGTCGTTTGCGCATGCACAGTACAGGGAAAATGGCCGCCGCGGCCATTTTCCCCGTGATCTGTGCATACACTATAGACTCTGGGCACACTCTAGTGCCCAGAGTCTATAACTCTGGCGCTGGCAGCGCCCAACTCAGAGCGCTGCTGGCCGCCGGGCAGAGAGGAGGGGGCCCGTGTCAGAAACTGCACACAGGCTCCCTCCTCTCTAGAAACGCCGCTGGCTCACTATGTCAAATACATAGGTCAAATAGTGAAATAAAATGTAAATGTTTATGAACTCACCCATTGGAATAAATATCCGGTCCTTTCAGGACAGAAAAATTTTCTTAACATCTTCATTCTGAATACAATTTACAATTAAAGTACAGACGTGTTATATTACTATAGACACAATATTAAAGATTGTATTTATTTAAAAATATAGCACACACGTGTGCAGCTAAACTTGACACAAACATGCTGATAGCAGTTTCCTTTTAGAGGTCTATGGGCCTGATTCAGCACGGATCGCAAGTTTGCAATTGCACGCACCCGCTCGTTGCGGAGATATGCAAATGAATGCGATCGCGATGCGATTGCAGCACTATGCCAAAATTGCCTCCAGCTTATAAAGCCGTCCACTTCCCATTACATACATCCGCAAGACAGTGAAAATATTGGTAACAACGGACCCATACGCAGAGTTATGATTGAGCTTGACTTGCCTCACAACCTGCGAATGTAGAGCTGTGGCTGTGTATGCCGTTGCTGGGGCTTAATTATGCACGCCCCTGTAACTGCGTTCAAATGCACAGGCACGTCTGCTTCCCTTTGACCAACCCCCCACTCCACCCCCAAACGGCACTTGCTGTCACTCATGTCCTTGTGTCTCTGCGTATCTTCTGTGTTCGCATTTGCGATCGCAGCGGCTGGTTCACGCACGCACACTGTGGTGCATACACATGCACAGAATGCAGACATCGACCGGGTACATGTGAACGTAGACATGCGTCCCAACCTGAATCAGGCCCTATGTAGAAGAGAGATAAAGTACCAACCATTCAGTAAGACAGTTAGGAACTGATTGGTTGGTTCTTTATCTCCATCCACTTTATCTCTCTCCAAGGCTTAGAACATAGACCACTTAGGGCCGTATTCATTTAGGTGCGAAAAGTCACGTTTGGCGAAAAGCGTTCGCCGGTGTGAACTTTTCGCTTATATGTGCATATCACGCTATCCAATTGCCGGAGTGTTTGAATGTGCGAAAATTCCATACGGTACTTGGTTCAGAAACCTTTGGACACCCCCCCCCGAATCACAAAACATTTGCTTAATTCTCCCTAATAATGACATGTCAGTTTTGGGGCGAAAGTTTAAAAAGTGTTGGAAATGGGCTTAAAGTAATGGGTCAGGTATTTTGGGGAACTGTATGGGTTGGACAGGTGTTTTTAGAATTGCAGGTGGCTGCAGCAGGTGTATTTTAAAAAAAATTAAAACTGCACTTTATAGACACAAAAATATACTAGTACCCAATTTAATTTACATCCAAGTTACCTACAGCAATTATTTTTTCCAAAAGAAATTGCTTTATATCATTTTTCCACACTGATGCAAATATGGATATAACAAGGCTATTAATACATTTCTATATTGATTTCCAGGGTCAGTTAGGCTTTTTATGGGGTATATACTGATTTCCCCAAAATGTGCTGTACTTTTCACTAGTTTCACCATGCGCAATTATCACACTTATGCGTTTTCACGTGTTTTGCAATTGAATAGGGCGAAAAGCGGGGGCGCGCATTGATAAAGTACGTGAAAAGATTGAACCAAAACTGGTGAATGCGGCGATAACTTTGCCATGTGAACGCTTTTTGCCAAATGCGACTTTTCGCACCTAATTGAATACGGCTCTTAGTCGTTATTAGCAGCAGATCAGAGTCTCTAAGTATCACGACAAATACCTACCTAAACCTTCTACACATGTCATGAGGTATCTCCTCACTTCCTTACAAACTTGGCTTAACTTCGCTATCACATGGTGAGCGTATGCACATCAACATAATATCACACAGAGGGCCTGATTCAGAGCCGGACGCTATTTGCGGGCGGTCGTTCCAAAAAAGGGGCCGGCTATTTAAATTGAGCGCTCGCTCTTTGCGGTTTGTTGACGCCTCTATGTCTGAGCAAATGAACGAAAAATGCGCTCGCTATTTTGTTAAGACGCCCCTTTGCCGTTCGAATCACACGTCATCTCTGGTATTTATTAGATTCAACGGGTACATCGAAAGGCATCTGAACTGCTCGCAGTGCTTGTGGTAGGTTTTTCTTACCGCTATCACTGCGAGCAGTTCAGGCTAAAAGACAACCAAGTGACGTGGGCGATGACGCTCCTTTACTA
Source organism: Taudactylus pleione (assembly GCA_031769625.1). Taxonomy (NCBI): domain Eukaryota; kingdom Metazoa; phylum Chordata; class Amphibia; order Anura; family Myobatrachidae; genus Taudactylus; species Taudactylus pleione. The sequence continues at coordinate 755,490 of JAUIMM010000288.1, forward strand.
ATTATGCACTCCCATTAAATGCCCTTTTGACCGTTGGCACGCCTGCGTTCGGATCTCCACTCCTCCGTTTTCAAGCACCTTCCCCTGTTACCACCCACAAACAGTACATTCTGTCAATCAAATTAACAGCCCCTCGCTGTTTTGCGAGCGCACGATCTCCGACCGCACAACTGCGCATGCGTATGGGTTGTAATGCGCATGCGCATTACAACCCATACGCATGCGCAGTTGTGCAAACATCGCTCAGAGCGAACGAGCGGCCGCTTACGAGCGGCTCTGAATCAGGCCCAGTGTACACTACTTTGCTTTATTGTAGTTGATTAACAGAAACACCTAGGATTAAGTAATAGTATAGCATCCAATCGTAGCATAACATGACCTGAGAGACTCTCTGCTTGCCTATCATTGTGTCACTTGACTGACCCTTTCATCCTTCTCTGTAGAGCCCTTTCTGTTTTTAAATAAATGTGTTTTTGTTTACCATCCTGTCAGGGAAGAATTCTATTTGGAGACCAAGGAATCCTTCTTGACCATAGTGATATCATTGCTTCTAACGGTGTCATCCACACTTTAGATGGTATTTTAATTCCTTCCGGTATACTGCCAATTCTGCCATCTAAGTGCAACGAAACACATAAGGAAGTAATACAGGTAATACAATAGCACAATATATTGTACTAAATCCTCCTAGCCTGTATTAATAACAAATTCTGACTTCCTAGCTTTCTCAAAATATGTAACCCTGGGGTATTGTAAGTCCAAAACGCTTTCACAACACAGCACCCAGGTTCTTTTTTGAAATATATATGTATGTATATTCATAATAATTTAGTTTCCTTTTAATGTAATAAGTTCATTATTTTGCACAGGGTTCATGTTCCAGCTGTGACTCCATTCCACCATGTCCAGAAAATACTACTGACTTGGTAAAATGAAACATATATACTATTTTAAAAATAAATTTAAATTATTTTTTTGCAGCATTATGTTTATTTTATTATAATTTATTTTATGTTGATCTCATGATTATAGACTGATCGGGAAAATTATGTAACTATAATGTCAATTTTTGCCAAAATCACCTTTTATTGTAACTACCACTGAAAACCCACTATTGATTAATCTATTTAAATACAAAATGAGCTCATATCAGATGGAGGACAATTTTAAGCTTAAGTTATTACCTCTAGGATAGGCCAAAGTAGTAGCTTCAAAGCATTGGGTCAAAGTGCAGCATATATTCCTTATGGAAAACATAATTGATCAACTTAATGATTTCTATAATAAATATTTGTGATGACCCAATTTGTAATCTCTGCATTAACAACATGACATGTGCCAATGATCTATACATTCCCATAAAGAGCCTATACAAATGATCTAACCTCCCTAGAAATCAATATAACCAAGTACTGTTTCATATATACAATATACAGTAAGGTGCATAAATATTGGGACATTGACAGCATTTTCATATTTTGGCCTCTATTCACCACCACAATGGCTTTGAAATGAAACAAACAAGATGTGCTTTAACTGCAGACTTTCAGATTTAATTTGAGGGTAATTACATCCAAATCAGGTGAACGTGTAGGAATTACAACAGTTTCTATATGTGCCTCCCACTTTTTAAGGGGCCAAAAGTAATGGGACTATCAACTCAAAAGCTATTTCATGGACAGGTGTGGGCTATTCCCTCGTTATTTCATTATCAATTAAGCAGGTAAAAGGTCTGGAGTTGATTCTAGGTGTGACATTTGCATTTGGAATCAGTTGCTGTTGACTCTCAATATGAGATCCAAAGAGCTGTCACTATCAGTGAAGCAAGCCATCATTAGGCTGAAAAATCAAAACAAACCCATCAGAGAGATAGCAAAAACATTAGGTGTGGCCAAATCAACTATTTGGAAAATTCTTAAAAAGAAAGAACGCACCGGAGAGCTCAGCAACACCAAAAGACCCGGAAGACCACGGAAAACAACTGTGGTGGATGACAGAAGAATTATTTCCCTGGTGAAGCCCCTTCACAACAGTTGGCCAAATCAAGAACACTCTCCAGGAGGTAGGTGTATATGTGTCAAAGTCAACAATCAAGAGAAGACTTCACAAGAGTGAATATAGAGGGTTCACCACAAGATGTAAACCATTGGTGAGCCTCAAAAACAGGAAGACCAGATTAGAGTTTGCCAAACAACATCTAAAAAAGCCATTACAGTTCTGGAACAACATCCTATGGACAGATGAGACAAAGATCAACTTGTACCAGAGTGAGGGGAAGAGAAGAGTATGGAGAAGGAAAGGAACTGCTCATGATCCAAAACATACCACCTCATCAGTGAAGCATGGTGGTGGTAGTGTCATGGCGTGGGCATGTATGGCTGCCAATGGAACTGGTTCCCTTGTATTTATTGATGATGTGACTGCTGACAAAAGCAGCAGAATGAATTCTGAAGTGTTTTGGGCAATATTATATGCTCATATTCAGTCAAATGCTTCAGAACTCATTGGACGGCGCTTCACAGTGCAGATGGACAATGACCCGAAGCATACTGCAAAAGCAACCAAAGAGTTTTTTAAGGCTAAAATGTGGAAAGTTATGCAATGGCCAAGTCAATCCCCTGACCTGAATCCGACTGAGCATGCATTTCACTTGATGAAGACAAAACTGAAGGGAAAATGCCCCAAGAACAAGCAGGAACTGAAGACATTTGCAGTAGAGGCGTCAGAGCATCACCAGGGATGAAACCCAGCGTCTGGTGATGTCTATGCGTTCCAGACTTCAGGCTGTAATTGCCTGCAAAGGATTTGCAACAAAGTATTAAAAAGTGAAAGTTTGATTTAGGATTGTTTAGTTTGTCCCATTACTTTTGGCCCCTTAAAAAGTGGGAGGCACATATAGAAACCGTTGTAATTCCTACACCGTTCACCTGATTTGAATGTAATTACCCTCAAATTAAATCTGAAAGTCTGCAGTTAAAGCACATCTTGTTTGTTTCATTTCAAAGCCATTGTGGTGGTGAATAGAGGCCAAAATATGAAAATTCTGTCAATGTCCCAATATTTATGCACCTGACTGTATGTGCAGAAAATGATAGCAGGTTTAGTAGAGTTGTAATATCACTGCTGTTAAACAATGCAGTCATGGCATATTTTGTGACTCAATCTTAGAGGAGAGGGGGACTGGTAAGCTGGAAATTGTGTATTTTAGTCTGCAGGACACAGCTTATGCCAGATCTGCTGAGTCTATAGCTGCCCATACACGATATGCACCTTGCGACGCGACCTGCGATCCGACATATTATGTGGTCCCCACACACGGAGTGATCGGGTGGCCGACCACCCGATATGCCGGCACTCCCCTCCCCCACCCGCATAGCACTGCATGGGATTGTACATTGCATCCCCAGATCAAATGAACCTGCAGTAAGATATGGAGGTGCGATGTACGATCCCACGGGAGCACGCACTGTCTGATATCATGCCCACACACGATACAATATAGCAGCGATATCGTACCAATCCGTCGGATCGGCTGCTATATCACACCGGATATGGGCACCTTATGTTTTCATTTGAAACTCCTTTTATATTTAAGAGTCTATTTTAAGAGAGCAAAGGGCATTAGAAAGTGTCACCAATGCATATGGGCTGGTCATACTGAAGAAACTGGAGTGTTGCTGATGGCAACAGAGAATTCAGTGGAGGTGGTGACTGTGAGGAAAGAAAATGATAAGCTCTGTTTTGGACATAGTGAGCATTGGGAGATCCATGTGGAGGCAACAGAGAGACAATTGTTACAATAGATAGTACGGGATGTGAGAGTCAGGGGAGGGGAGACAGCTTATGGTATTGCCCAATAGCTTCTTCTTTCAATTTTATAGTGTAGTCTTGGAACCTCATGATGATGTATGAGATGGGCTATGGGCCTGATTCAGAGCTGTAAGTGTGATTGCTCAAACTCACCCTGCTCATACTGGCCTCTACATTAGGGATGTGCACCGGACAATTTTTGCTGGTTTTGGTTCTATTTCATTGTCCGGTTTTGGTTTTGCCAAAATGTGGTGACTGGTTTTGATTTTATTTTTTTTTTTTAAATTACAAAAAAGCTAAAATCACATAATTTGGCCCTTTTTTGTTTCTAGGGTATTATTAGCCTCAATAAAATTAATGTCTAGTCATCAGGGTGGAGGAGGAAAGTCAGGAGCCACAGGGTTGGGGGGATGCTCAAGGGGATACAGGGTTGGAGCGGATGCTCAAGGGGCACAGGACGGGGGAGGGGAGCTCAGGGTGACACAGGGAAAGGAGGGATGCTCAGGGGCACAGGATGGAGGAGGGAAGCTCAGGGTGGCGGAGACAGAAACCCCTAACGCCAGGACCCCCTCTGGCATCTTCTGTCAGCCCACCCCCTGCTCTCTCACATCAAGTGCTGGGAGGCTCTTCTCTGGCGAATGCACATCCTGGCCAGTGCTCACTCCCTTTTCCCCCAGGGTGTAGCCTGGCATGGATGTCATGGATGTCATGCCGGGTGGGGGCAGTGGCAACAGTCACTTTCTGTCTGCCAGATCCAATCAGCTGCCGCTACCATGGTAACAGGCCGCTGGTTGGCTGAGAGACAGCCATTCTCAGCCAACCAGCGGCCTGTTACCATTGTAGCGGCCGCTGATTGGATTCGACAGAGGAAGCTTTACGAACCAAAATACAGAGATCCGACGCGGGTATCTCTGTGTTTTGCCTCGTTTTTGGATCTGACCACGGCAGGAACATTCGAGACGGGACTCAGATCAACTCAGATCCTAAATTCAGATGGGTTCGGATTTCCTAAACTCCAAGCCGCTCATCTCTACTCTAAATGTGAGGCGCATACATTCCTGTGGAGAACCATTGTAAAACGTATGTAGCTTCAGAGGGAAAAAAATTATTTAGACCAATCTTTCTATGATGTATTTTTTTTTTTTTTTAATTGTACTTGTTGATTGCACTTTAAAATGAAACTTTTTAGTAGAGGTGTATATACATATATTGACTTGTACAATCTTTGCCGACTGTAACAGTTTTGTTTATATTTAATCCCCAGGGAATAGTTGACAGAGAATGTAGCTTTGGAGCTCCTGGTAAAACTACAAACAGCTGTGCCAAAAACTGCAGCCGCTCCATTATTGTAGGTACCAAAATATTCAGAATATGTACAAAAATTATAATTATTATGCCTAAATGCAAATTTATGCTGTGGTGTAAAATAATGTATGCATTGAAGATATATTTTAGCATGTTAAATTAAATGTAATCTGATTTTATATGGATTTTTTACTATATGTTTACTCCCAATATTTATTCAAGGGGAAGCTTCTATTTTGAAATATTTTTTTTTTTTCATTTCCTTTATAGAGTATCTGCTTGTGTGTAGTCTGTGACGGAATCAGAACGTTTTCTGTTCTCCCATTTTTTTTTTTTTTTACGTTGGACCAAACTCCCTTTTGTATTTCTTTATTCAAAACATTTTCCAGTTACTCCTAATGGAGCTGATTTTGAGTTTGCAGCAAAACAAAAAAACAACAAAATACTAATAAGTAATTTTGCCTTTGGAACTCACCATGTTGCAATACAAAGGGTAAAAATACATATTTTATATATTAAATATATTTTTGTGCATGCAGGGTAAATACTGGCTGCTTTTGTATGTAGCCCAGAAATACTGGACAGCTTTATTTTTACACAGCACTTTAGATTTGGGTTTGAATAACCAATCTGAAGCTCTCTGCACATTGTACACCTGCCTCACCTGCAGTGCAACATGGTTTTATCAAGGTGCAAAATGACTGTTATTTTTTTTTTTTAGCTTTGCTCCTAACTCAGAAGCAATGCCTCCAAACATTTATCAAACATCCCTTATGTCAGTGTTGGCTAACCTTGACACTCCAGCTGTTGTGGAACTATATATCCCAGCATGCCCTGCCACAGTTTTAGCATGCCCTAATAGCAAAACTGTAGCAGTGCATGCTGGGTTATGTAGTTCCATAACAGCTGGAGTGTCAAGGTTAGCCAACACTGCCTTATGTCATACTTGCCTACTTTAACTTCTCTCCAGGAAATGCCGGGAGAGGAGATGTACCTGTCGGCTTTGGAAAAGGAGGGGGGGGGGGGCTGGCTCTCCAGATCATTAGACCCCATCCCTGTTTTGCAGTGCTAAACATTGCAATTTGCGTCATTTTAGCCCTGTTCCTCAGTACGGACCAGCAAATTTCCTCTCATAATGTGTCCACCCTGCCCATTTCACTAGAAGTGGGTGGGATGTGGGAGATCGCCTACATCTGCCAGGGTTGCAGGTGGCTACCTGGATAATCAGGAGCCTCCCGCCATGTCCGGGACAGTAGGCAAGTATACCTTATGTGTATACATGTTAAATGAGACCCTTCTGATTTTCTACATTTATTTATTTACTAATACCCAAAAGTATCATTATATAGTAATTTTACCTGGTCTGAGGTGTCCCAAGGGTAATAGAGTCTATTTGGCTCAGGACTCCTCCACAAACTTTGCAAAGCAATGCATACTGTATTATAACTGCTGTAAAAGTCAGTGACAAAAGCAACCTACTGAATTCTTATAGGAAAAATAAAACCTTTAAGTACAGCAACGGTAGGCAATCGGTAGTCCTGTTATACTTAGAGAAGGAAATATTGTGCGCTGGGCTGTAAAAATGGCCATATTTATAGTTTGTCTGCCACACTGCAGCTGTGACTAAAGCTGTGTACACACTATTAGACAGAGTGCACCGATCCGATAAATGCTCCGATCCGACTGAGCGATTATTGATCGGTGTGCCCCCGTACACACTGGGCAATTTCTAGCTCAGTGTGTGTTTTCTACAGATATCTTTAACATGATCAGGAATAAGATAGCGTGTGCAAGACACCAGATCCCGACCTCCCGATCTGACCGCTACAGGATCGTTTTAGGTCGTTTATCAGTGAACGATCCTGCATACACACTATCCAATTATCGGGCCGATCGGCCAGTTAGTCCCTACACATGAGTAATAGAACATATCTCACATGCACTCTATGTTGCCAAACACACAGCTCATGCACCAAGCACATAGAATACTGATAAAACATTTGTAATAATCTACCAATTAACATGGACTATAAATAAATAATAAGGTTCTTAGCACATGTTTGGCCAAAAATGAATGTCCATCTACCATGTCAAGGTGAACCTCATCAGTTGGGTCCCTAGCATCCCTAATCCTGACACATTATATAAATGTATCCAGTACTCGCCTATAATAGTGCCCTCTCCAATGTGTAGACTGCAATACAAGTACCTATACTAATTAAAATCCTTCAAAAGCAGCTCAATGGCTTTTACAATTTATAAAGAAAGCTGCACATACCAACATAAAACTTTGCCTCTGCTACCCAGAGAAGCGTCACTGCGTGCTTGTGCCATCAAATGTTTCTCTCAGATGTACAAAGCTGTAGAAATTACATTTATACTAAACAGACAAGAGAATGAATAAGGGCCTGACTGAAATGTGCTCATTATTGTAGGTAAATGGGTGCTGCAGTGGGTTCTATGGCCATGAATGTAAGCCATGTCCTGGGGGATACTCTAATCCATGCTACGGGCGAGGAACTGTAAGTATGCGGCTATCATTTGTTTCTCTTGTTAGATAATGATGCAAAGTTAGTTACCAAAACAATTTATTCTCTTATACTGTAAACCGCTGTCAAATATTCTTCAGACTGAGTTTAAAGAAAGGCTTCCAAAGGCGTTAACTTTAATGATTTGTACCTGTTTAGCATATTTGGATTATTGGATATAACTACTTGGTTTGGCGTTAGCTTTCAATGACTGGACATGTTACATTTTTTTTAAGAGATTCATTTACAAGATGGATGGGTTCATGTACATTTAAATCTCTGGGAAGCATACACTGAGGGGAGCCCACCTCTAGGAAACACCAGACCCCTGCTGATAGCGCTAGGGCTCTGCTCACAGTCAGTTAGGGTAACCGAATGGAAGATATACAGTGTGTAGCTAGGCAGTCAATAAATCGACAGGCAATAGGTCGACAGGGTCAAATGGTCGTTAGTTAAAAGGTCGACATGGATTTAGGATGATAGGATCAATTTGTTGACATGGTCACAACGTCAACACAGAAAAGATTGACTTGTGTTTTCATGATATTTAGGGTTAGGATGAGAGTTAGGCACTTAGTGGAGGGTTAGGTTTGGGTTGGGGAAGTGGACGTTTAGGGTTAGGCACTAGGGGAGGGTTAGACATTACAAGGAGGGTTAGGGTAAGATTAGGTTGTGTCGACCTTTTGACCCTGTCAACATTAGTCCATGTTGACCATTTGACCCTGTGGACCTTTTGACCATATCAACCAATTGCCTGTTGACCTAGTGACTATCTATACACTGTTGGGGGTCTATTCATGAAGAAAATGAAGTGGCTACTGAAAAATATCACTATATATCGCATCACATTGATGCGATATATAGTGATGTTTAGTAGCCATTCATGTACTGTATACACACCTTATATCTTCATGCGCTATCCGGCCCCTCCATGATGCCTGGAAGCATTGAGAAGACAGACATATCGGGAGCCCAATATGCCTGCTTCTCACTACACCTGCGCTGGTGTCCAAGAGCAACAGGTCAAGTCAGACCTGCTGCAATGGACGCTTGGTAACAGGAGGCGGAGCCAGCACCAGGGGTCGGGCACACAGCAGGTAAGTCCTGACAGTCTGAATCCCGACACCTGTAGGGAAGTACTACTAACGCTAACCTCTATCCCTCCCCTAACCCCAACCCTCCCTCCCCGGTGCCTGAACTTAATCCTAACCCCCCCCTCCCTGCACTCTAAACATACCCTCCTCCTCCCTTAGTGCCTAACCCTAACCCTCCCCCTAGTGCCTAACCCTAATCCCTAACCCCCAGATACTTACCTTTGGGATGCTGGCAGGAATCCAGACCGTCGGCATCCAGCACGCCGGGATGCTGACTACATCCCCTTTTATACGACACCCGTCAGATAGAAGTGGGTGTAGGATAATAATCAATGTCAGAAATAGAATTATTATGTAAGCTATTTAAATGACTGCCCGGTCATGCTAACACTTGGAGAACCACAAAGTACCGCTACCACCGGCAGTGCACCTGTAAAAAAAACTGAAATAAAGAGGAGACACACACACTGAATGGCAAAAATATTGATAAAAAAAGAAGTCTCCTATACAAACCTTGTTTACCCATTCATTATTCTCATAAATCCAATGGAATCAACCACTTCAATTGAAGAGGATGGCCACAGTAGATGTACGAGAGTAATAAATGGCCAAAAGAAGGTTGTGTGGGGAGTTTTAACCATTAAAATATATTTTCCATTCAGCTTGTGTATCTTGCCTATTAATGAATTTATTTTTTTACAAGTGCCAGCGGGCCATAGATAACACGGCATATTAGCTCTTGCAAAATGAAGCCTTACTTCTATATAACAATGATCACAAAACAGAAAAAGCAATACTTATGTGCACAAGAGAACATAAAAACTATAGCAATGCAATGGGTAACATCTATGTTGCTATTGCTTTGCACATTACACACGTCTGACTCCAGTTCTATCTCCTGTGCTATACAGTGTAATGACGGCAGTCGTGGGAATGGGAAATGTGTATGTTTCCAGAAGTTTAAAGGCATCGCTTGTCATATCTGCTCCAATCCCAATAAACATGGCCAAGACTGCGAAGAAGGTGAGCGAGCGAGGATGAAAATTTTGGAAGAATTTCCAAATTTTTTCAAATCAGATGAAACAATTCAGATCATTAGTTTGTCTTTAAACATCTCACCTGTATTTTTTCTTTATAATTTAACGGCACATAATTCAGCCAGAAGTTCTTCAGTTGGTCTTTCCAAAATGATACAGTGTAACTAGGACAAATGTAGTTTACTGTAATCCAGTAAGTAGACTGACCATTGTTCAAGTTTAGCATTGAGGGGCGGATAGGTCTTGTTTCCATCAGATAATATTATGGTGTAGGCATAATCTTCTTTATTGAGTTTAGCAAATTAGGGGACATGACTAGATACTCACAAACTATTAAGGGGTCTATTTACTAAGCAGTGTTAGGAGACAGAGTGAAAAGTGATAAGAAAGGAATAAGGTGCCAGCCAATTAGCTCCCAACTGTAATTTTTCAAACACAGCCTGTGAGATGACAGTTGGGAGCTGATTGGCTGGCACCTTATCACTTTTTATCACGTTTCACTCTGTCTCCTAACACTGCTTAGTAAATAGACCCCTTAGTCAGAAAGCAGCCAACAGCACTATCTGGCTTAGGAGGCATGATATAGCACTGCATCAATGGGCTTTGTGGGAAATACCTGCCAGCTGGAGTTATGCAGCGTGACTGACAATGACCTTTATGCTGTGTTGCTGGTAGTGAGTCCTATGCATTGGGGTTTGAACAATGTGCCTGAATATGTGATCTTTGCAGTAGTGTGGTACAGCAATGCGACTCCCAACCACGCAATATATATCGGGCGGTCGATACATACTGCATGATGTGGTATCCAAACGTCCGATATGTCGGGCACCGGCTCCATCCAATATGCCAGCATCGGCATCTGGGTTGTTCCATTGGGCCTACATGCGGGTCGCAGGAGTGCGCAGGGTCACGCATAGTGGGTACACACTGGCCGATGTGGACGATATGTCGGCCCAATCGGCAGGATCAGGCGACATATCGTCTAGTGTGTACCCACCTTTCCTTTACCTGACTCTTCTCCGCATTTCTCTCACCCCTCTTCTTTACCTCCTTCATTCCTGTCACCTGTCTAATTCCATTATCCCCTGTTTATAACAGCCTCAGTAATTTTAACTCGCCCCCATGTACCTGCCTCATTTCTATCATCTAGTTTACCTCTCCCTCTTGTCTGCCCCCTCCAACTTCACCCTGTCCACTGCCCTCTATTTACCAGACACCACCTTCCCCCCTCCCTCAGTCACTACCAATGTAAAACACACACACACACACATTTACTTACCTCCAGGGGTGCCTCGGCAATGCACACAATAAAATAAGCCCAAAAACAAGCAACAAGCTACTTTAAAAAAAAAAGAAGCAACTTGCAAAAAAAAGAAGCCCACTTCCGCTTGTTATAAGCGGACTTGGCAACTATGCTCCATACTAGGAGCTTGGTGTGGGTGCAGCCACAAGCGCCGCTCTGCCCACACCATGCTTCATAACTGGAGGTACTGGCATTTTATGTGCTTCAGGCTCCTCTCAGCAGCAGGTGATCGACACCCCCCCTCCCCCTCCCCCCTGTACAACAAAGACTCGGAAAACTGACTGATCTGTACAATATGGCTGACACTGCAATCTGTGCATGTGGGTAGTAATAAGATTTGTGCAGTATGACTAGCAATGGTGTCTGTTAGTGTGATTGACAGTGGCGTCAATTGGGGTCTGTGCAGACAATGCAGCCTCAGTTATAGCACTTGTACTGTACATTATTGCTGGTAACAGATTGTTAGAAAAGTAACTTGTGCAATTTATCTGACAATGGGTATGTGCAATATAGTTGGTAATATTGTATTGCAATGTGGCCAGCAGTAATATGTGTGCAAATAGGGTAAACACACACATTATCACACACTATTACTTATGCACAAATACTTAAAGATACACCAGGCAAAGAATGCGTCACTTTACTAGTTACTATCTTGGAGGACCTTGAAAAAGTATTCAGTCCTGCAAAGGAGACATGCTAGTTTTCTATTTTCCTCAGTATTAAGTGTTTTATCATATAATAGTGAAGCAAATATGCTATTACTTATTTAATAACTATTTATACTTAAGACATTAATATACTGCTTGCAAAGTTTACCAAGTTTGATAATGTACATGAGCAAATAACATTGCACCCAAACAACAGAAAACAGACAAAAACAATCGTTAAATCCGACAACCATTTTTGTCAGTTTTTTATCATTTTGGAGCAATCGGCCGATTGTCATTTGCTCCAATTTATTATCAGATATTTGGGCCGACTAGTTGGCTGGTTGAAATGATAATCTATTGATGTGTTCCCAGTTATTTTGTCAATTTACATTGAAATCAATACTTTCTCATAAGTGACACAAAATCCTACTTCAATCTAAAGCAATTCTGGAATCTGCAGAAGCAATATGAAAATAAAATGTTGGGGTCTGAATACTTTTTTATGGCATTATACCATATCACTACTGGTGGAAATTATTCTATTTTTGTTTAATTTTTTTTCAACTTAATTTATGAATCATAATTTAATATCTAATGTTTTTCTATATTTTTTTTGTTGGGAATTTTATTAGATTGCAGGTGTATACATGGGATTTGTGATAACCGCAGTGGGAGTCGTGGTGTTTGCCAGGGCGGCCGCTGCAAGGAAGGCTACATTGGAGAATTTTGTGACAAACGATCAGAGCCTTGTGGGCCATTAAACGTGACACAATATTGTCATCTTAATGCAGTCTGTGTATCTACGAATAACATCACTAGGTAATGTCTGGATTTATATGACAATTTTAAAGGAGATGTTTCACTACTATAACTGTTTATTCTGTAACAGTGTTTTAGTACAGGTAAATAGGACATCTAGCTGGTGTCTCAGCTTTAGAGGGACTATGTAGTTACCAGTTCCTGCATATAGGGGCTGCCACTAGGTGAACTAAGCAGTCACTTAAAACACCAAAAAAGTGCATGAATTACATCATATTGTTCATTTAGTGTTATTTTCCCTGTGGCCTCCAAACACTTAGGGGTCTATTTACTAAGCAGTGTTAGGAGACAGAGTGAAAAGTGATAAGGTGCCAGCCAATCAGCTCCCAACTGTCATTTTTCAAACACAGCCTGTGAGATGGCAGTTAGGAGCTGATTGGCTGGCACCTTATCACTTCTCACTCTGTCTCCTAACACTGCTTAGTAAATAGACCCCTTAGTCAACTAAGTATCCTGGGAATTTAAATTAAGCACCCCTTGTATCCAGGCCCAGTGACAGGGGGGTACAACGGTACTCCTGTCCCAGGCCCGGGGCTATAGTGCCGGCAGTGCTGATCACGCCCTGGGATGTGATGTTGCCGGCGGGGATCTGCTGGTGCTGCTGCCGCTGGGTGATGGGAGTTGCTCTGGAGAGTGCCAGCGGCTGCCCTCTGTGGGGGTGGAGAACGGAGGTGCTGGCGACACACACACACCTCTCTTTCTGTGGAGGGGGGCCCTCAGAGACATCATTGTACCGGGCCCCAAAACTTCTATTGCCGGCCCTGCTTGTATCCTTATGGGTATTGGATTGCATTTGATTATTCTAATTTATTTGAGTGTGCTATGTGCTTGACCCTCTCCTCCCCACTTGTAGGCTATGAGTGGCGCTGCTCTGTGACATACCCCTTCTCCACCTGTAGGAGTACTGCTGTACCACTCTTCCACAACACAGTCACTCAGCAGTAGTGTCATTGAGTGTGGTGGGAAGGACTGAGGAGGACGGAACATATGGAAGCAACAGTGTCAAACTCTCAGAATGTACAGTAGCACTCACACTATTAGTTGCATTTACTGAAGACAAGAGACATTCATATAATTTCTGGACAAATATTTTGGATAGAGTCAGACACAGAGGTGGGGCATTGAGAGCTAACACTAGGGTACATGAAATCTTAGCCATATAGAAACACTTTTGGTTTGCCAACCTCTGTTATTATTTGTACTGACATTTACTGATGCATAGCTTTTTTTACTGACAAATTGCTATGTTATATCAACATTTCACTGGAGAAGGTAATACATGGGCCATGCCTTCAGCATCTTAAAATCATTATTTTAGTAATATTTACACAATAGTAATGTTTAAGGATACTGAATTTTAACCTCTATGCGTTCCTACCTATACCTTCTAAAAACCTGCCTATACCTTCTAATATTGACGCTATTTGCGTACGCAGTCATACAGTCAAATAAAGACTTTAGACCTTGAACATGTGTTTCCAAAGTACAAAGTATTATTCAAGTAAAGTACAGTCAGTTACACACTGTGATCTAAGTACAATTTAGCGCAAAGAATTTTACAGACCCAAGATACAGTTATACAAATGCACGCGCTCTGGACCAGATACCGGCATCAGCAAAGAACCTCCGTCAATCAGAAATCAGCAAGAAGACTCCAGACTGGGGTCACAACACACACATTTATACCCTTACAGAAACAGACAACATAATAGAGAGGTTTGTTGCTGATCCCATTGGTTCCCCATCACGGTGCGTTTGTTACAGGGCATTTAACAGGTTGATTCAAATGGACACAGAACAGCCTCTAACAGCTTGTTGCCTCTGTTTTCCTGCCTCATGCAAATCTAGGTTGTTGGTTTCACAATGTACATTTTGGTGCTTTAAGTCTCTACGGTCCATAAGTTGAGAATGCATGTTGCGATCTTCACACCGATGATACCGGAAAGCTGTTGAGAAAGTGCAGATCAGTATAATACCAAACACGGCTTACTTATCACGTATTAAACCTTAGATACCAAAATAGCCTTTATTTCACAGCATTTGTAATAAATGAATAAAACTTGGATCTTATACTTTAAAGCTATGGAACCTTTTATGTGAGTGTGCTTTATGTAAGTATTAGGGGTTTGGGAAAATACGCTAGTTAACTTTGGGGCAGATGCGTGCGCACTAAGCTAATACACAGTGTTTTCATACTGGGCCTTATGCATTCGCTAATATGCGACATGTTAATAGTGCAACTGTGTGTATTAATGTGTATATGTGGTATGGTAAAGGATGCGATCGCCTAATGCTAATAATAGCATCGCCATATGTACTTAAGTGAGAGTTTAGCTAAAATGGCGCTGAGCGGCCATTCGCAAAATGGCGTCTTGCCGATCTCATTTCCAAAATGGTGTCTTGCAGCCATTCGCAAGATGGCGTCATTTCGATCTTATTTTAAGGTGATCTTGTCTCAGCCAATTATCCAGCTTCGACGGTCCACCCTTTGATAGCAAACAACATGCTATCACACTCTGATTTAAAATTAATTTAGGCGTACATTTATATATTAATGTTATTATGGGATGGCACAAGGTGGTTCTTAATCAATAAATAATGTGTCTCTAGGAGGGGACATAAAACTACCATTATACGCACAACGCGGACCTAGGGAGATCATGTGAAAGATGTGGGGATGCACCAGTCCTATAAAGGAAGTTTTGATGGGGAATAGAGACTTACATCATCTAAGATGTTTGAATGAGAAAAATAACACTTCAATAATACTTTTTATGCACATCTAAATATAATCCATTAAATTATGATATTTTCAAGTTCAGGGTTGTAATACAGTTCTATATTTACCTCAGTATTCATATTGTCATTACTGACCACCATCATACTTTCGTTCTTTCGTTCTTTCGTTTTACCTTATTCTTACATTTTCCACACTTCGACACAATAGGAGCACAGTGGACACATATGCCAATTACTATGATGACGACCAGTATAAGGATCAGGAAGTTACCTACATTTGCGATCATTTCCTGGGCCCATTTCCCTAGACTTGAGAACCATTTCACAGGGTTCAACCATGACACCCATTCCTCTACCTTTTCCTCTACTTCAGCCACTGAAGTGTTATGGTTCTTCCGAAATTCCCATTTTAGCTGCAGAATTTCATCCATCTTCCAGTCTATCACCTCCTTGGGGTCGCTGGTATCATTGGTGACATAGGTGCAACACTTTACTCCAAATTGGGTGGCCAAAGTTACGCAGTATCCTCCAGTGACAGCAGTTAAATAAATTAACACTAGCCTGTGTTGCACCAGTTCTTTCGTATACGCTTGCAATACTCTACCTGTATACCTGAAGGTGTCATCATACATCTCGGTGATATTATCTATCAATTTAGCAAGATCCTGAATATATCTAAAATTTAGTGTACCCCGAGCGATCCTGGTGGGATCCAGTGCTACTAAAACTTGAAAGCCAGTTGTCTCACTAATTAACTGAGTGGCTTTATGCAAGTCACCAGGTATCATATTTCTTTTGCCTCTGTGTTCATACTGTGTGTGAAGATATGGTGATGGTGTGTTTTTATGAATACCGAACATTTCAACATGTGTGAGGGTCATAACCTCTGGGACTACTCTTCCCAGGTAACACAAACCTATGGAACTCGGGGAGAGCCACTTATACGCTTTTCTTCCACATATAAAATATACATTATCAGGGAGAACATAAGGAATAGTATGCATCATTATCATTAAACATATTTCCCTTGCAAATATTCCTATTTCAGGTTCTTCCATCTGGTACATGCAAGTTTCTGGTTGTATTATCTTAGCACAATATCCATCTGGTACCTTACCAATAATTTCTTTGGTGGAACTTAATGTATAACGATACCTAAAGTTTCTCCCATTAGATTTAATTGAGCGTAACAGATCATGATTCATGGACTCATTATCAGCTCTCAGTGAGCAGGTCATCGTCTGATTATTCCCCATCACTTCCCAATTCCCTGGTTTATTGGGGTTGGTTATGTTTAAGCACAGAAGTGATCTATCTGCTTGGAATTGATATAGTTTAAAATGAGGTGGTTTGGATGAGAGGAGTTTTCCATCCAATCTTTTCCCTTTTTGCAATTCAAAAGTTTCCGTAATATTCAGCGGAAATGGCACCAACCCTACATTATGTTGACCCTGTGGCTCATGTGAGCACACCCAACAATCAGTTTGATTTAAAACTTTGCCTACCATGCTATGATAATCCTCTAAAGGGTACCCACCCCAGTACGGGTTATATTTAGGTTGGCACCGTTGGATACAGTTCTCATCAACTAGGGACCCACAAAACTCACAAATACAGGAATCTTCAGACAATAACCCTCCACACCATTTCCGAGTATCCGGAATAACAGCTCTCTTAACAATAACAGTACTAAGATTGGTCAGACACTCCCCTGATTGGCATAGCACTCCTCCTGACTCCACTCCATCAGCGCTGCCATCAGCTCCCATCTTTTCTATCGGTCCCCCGTCACAGAAACCGGACATTCCCGAACCAACCAGGATGGTGAACACTCTAAACTAGAATATGAAAATGAACACAGCAGGCCAGTCCATTGCCACGACAAAGACCTGCAAATTTATTTTAGTTCAGGTATCTCACTACGACCTTTTCAATCCTCCCGGAACAAGCTCGCGATCGACAGGTCCATGTTATCAGCCTTGTCTCCGCCTTGTTTCTCCACCGGTTGGTTGACCTTTTTGCAGTGAGTGGAATGGACCCAGGTATCTCTCTCAGCCACCTTCAAAGATGTAGTACTTGTCAGCAGCACCTGGTACGGACCTTCCCACCGATCAGTCAAACAATCTGAATGCAAGAAATTTCTGATCATAACATATTCTCCTGGTTCAACATCATGACAGTTAGTTTCAGGCATATCATGGGACAACAATTGTTGCTGTTTTAACTGTTTACTCATTGATATAAGATACTTTACAGTTACCTCGTTGTTACCTTTCAAGTCTTCCTGTGGACTTATAATCAAATTAGGTTATCTACCAAACAGTGTTTCAAAGGGGGACAGATTTAGAGGGGGTCTAGGAGTGGTTCTTATGCTATGCAGGACCAACGGTAATACTTCTGGCCATCCTAGTCCAGTCTCTGCCATAATTTTACTTAACTTATTTTTAATAGTCCCGCTCATCCTCTTTACCTTGGCGCTGGCCTGCAGTCGGTAGGGGGTGTGAAGTCGACTATTAATACCCATCAGTTTATACGTATTTTGAAAGACATCACCTGTGAAATGGGTACCCCTGTCACTCTCTATAATTTTAGGGATACCGTATCTGCATACAAACTCCTATACTATTTTCTTGGCAGTAAACGCAGCAGTTGCTGCTGGGTAGGCCTGAACCCAATTGGAAAATACGTCAGTGCACACCAATACATGCTTAAGATTCCTGCAGGGTGGTAATTGGATGAAATCAATTTGTATCACCTGGAAAGGTCCGTCAGTCGGTGGAATGTGGGATGGTTTGGTAGAGATCACTTTCCCCATGTTCTTTCTCAAGCAGGTCAGACAGGACATTGCTCTCTTTTCTGCTTGTGAAGAAAAAACCCGGTGCACACCAGTATGCTCTCACAAATTTGCAAATACCTTGGTTTCCCAGATGAGTCAGACCATGTGCTGCCTCAGCCAGGCTGGGGTAATATGCTTTGGGGGCTACTGGCTTACCTTGTCCATCCCTCCAGAGCTCGGAGGACTCTTGCCCACATCCCTTGGACTTCCAGATGGACTTTTCCTGGATTGAACACAAATTTAGCATCTCAATTTCAGCATATCAGTTGTTTGGAAAGACATAATTTGTTCTGTTGGTAAAAACATTTTTGACCCTGCTGCCCATTTTGCAGCTTCATCGGCTCTGTTGTTGCCCAATGACACCGGGTCACTCTCACATGTATGGGTTTTACACTTAATTACTGCCACCGTTTTGGGCAGTTGGATTGCTTTTAGTAATTGTTTTATGTGTCGGGAATGTGCAACTGGTGTGCTTGCTGCTGTCATAAAATTTCTCAGACGCCATAGAGCTCCGAAATCGTGCACCACTCTGAACGCATACCTAGAGTCAGTGTAATTGTTAGCAGATTTGCCTTCTGCCAACTCACACGGTCTTCTTAGTGGCACTAGCTCCGCCACTTGGGCCGAGTGAGGAGGACCAAGGGGTTCAGCTTCTATGATGTCTGTGTCATTTACAACAGCATAACCTGTACATAATTCACCTGTGTCTGTTTGTCTATGACAACTCCCATCCATGTAAAATGTCACATCCACATTCTCTAAAGGCGTGCCACGTATGTCAGGTCTAGCAGTAAAGGTCTGATTCAGATATTCCATACAATCGTGTGTATCATTATGTCCGCTGAACTCACTTCCCACCAGCAACTCGTGTCCTTCCACCCTTTGTACATCATGTTGTACATATGGTAAATACGTTGCTGGATTCAGCGTACTGCATTGTTTAACAGTGATGTTTGCAGGTGCAATTAGAGCTAGTTCCCATTTTGTAAACCTAGCTGAAGAAACATGTCTGGTTTGGGCAGAGTTCAGCAGAGCAGATATAGCGTGGGGGGTGTAGACAATCATATCATGGCCCAATACTACGTCCTCACTTTTACTCACCAATAGAGCCGTTGCTGCTACACTTCTTAAACACGTTGGGAGTGATCTTGCTACAGTGTCCAATTGGGCACTGTAGTATGCTACGGGCCTACTGGCATCACCATGTTTTTGTGTGAGGACATCTGCAGCACAAACATCGGCTTCCGTACAATACAAATCAAAGGGTTTTTCATAATCAGGTATTCCCAATGCAGGTGCTTTTGTCAGACTATCCTTAAGATTAAGGAAAGCCTGCTCTGATTCCTCTGTGTGTAAGACACGATCGGGTTTTGAGGAAGAGACTAAGGACCTCATTCAGAGTCGGTCGCACGGTCGTAGAGGAAAGGGGCCGGATATGCAAATGAAGCGATCACAAGTTGCGGTCCTAAGATGAGATCGTTAGCTGAACGACCGAGGGTAAGAAATGGTCGTAAGACTAAAGCACGCCCCCTTCTCGATCACAACACACTTCTTCTCCTGGGATATAAGGCTTAATCGCGACCATCGGGAACCATCGGAGCTGGTCGTAGAGCTTAAGGTTGACCATACCCTCTCTTAAGCACTACGATCAAGTCAGTGTACAAACCTCCCATGTCACATGTGCCATGACACTACTTTGTTAATTATGCACTCCCATTAAACGCTGTTCGCATAATTAGGCACGCCTGCGTTCGGATCTCCACTCCCCCGTTTTCAAGCACCTTCCCCTGTTACCACCCACAAACGGTTCATTCCGTCACTCAAACTAACGACCTGGCTGTGTTCAAGGAGAGAGAAATTTCTGATCTTAACAGCTAGTTTGCGCACGTGCATTGCGAACTTTACGCATGCGCAGTTTAGCGAACATCGGCTACGTACGACCGTGCGGCCACAACGACCGACTCTGAATGAGGTCCTAAGTCCTGTAAAGGCAAGGCCAAAATAGAAAAACCTGGGATCCACATTCTACTGTATCCACACATTCCCAAGAAGGTACGAATTTGCTGTTGGTTCTGCGGCAGGGTCATGTTCTGTATGGCTTGGATTCTGTCATTTGTGAGATGTCGCAACCCCTGGGTTAGGCAGTGTCCCAAATATTTTACTCTGGATTGGCACGGCTGTAGTTTGTCCTTAGCAACCTTGTGTCCTGTGTGCGAGAGGTGAAGCAACAAAAGTTTAGTATCATTTAAACATGACATAAACGAATCAGAACATAGCAATAAATCATCTACATATTGAATTAGAACAGATCCATTGGCAGGTTCAAAAGATTGTAAACAGTCGTGCAAGGCCTGGGAGAAGATACTGGGACTGTCTATGAAACCTTGGGGCAATCGTGTCCATGTGTATTGTACGCCCCTGTATGTGAAGGCGAATAGGTACTGACAGTCAGGATGAAGAGGCACAGAGAAGAAAGCAGAACAGAGGTAAATGACAGTGAAATGGGTTGCATTTGGTGGGATCTGCATAAGAATGACAGTTGGATTTGGCACTACGGGAAATTGGCTCTCTACTACCTTATTAACACCTCTAAGGTCTTGTACAGCCTATAACCCCTCCCACCACTCTCCTTTACCGGGAAGATGGGACTGTTGGCTACACTAGCTGTACGAACTAAAATTCCCTGTTGTAATAATCGCTCAATTTTTGGATAAACCCCTAATTCTACCTCCTGTTTTAGTGGGTACTGGGGAATTTTTGGAGCTTGCCTACCGCCTTTTAAATTTACCATTACGGGGCTTACGTTTGCCATTAATCCAGTGTCCTGTCCATCCTTGGTCCAAAGTGAATCTGAAATTTAGGATAACATTTGATCTACCTGAGATGGATTTCCATTTACACTGGTAGAGTGATACATTATCATTTGGGGAGTGTCCAACATATCCCTCACCTTGTGCGCAACTCTCTCTGGGGTTTCTAAAAATACACCATCAGGGGTACAGTATATGACACATGCCATCTTACATAACAAATCTCTCCCCAGTAAGTTAGTAGGAGCCGCTGCAGCCAGAAGGAAAGAATGCCTGGTATGCAGCGGCCCGATAGTAACCTCCGTGGATTTTGTTAAAGGATAATGTTGCACTTTACCCGTTACGCCCATTGCTGGTACTGTCTCATTGGTTACCTGTAAATTAACGGGAGATTTTATCACTGACCTGGTCGCCCCTGTGTCCACAAGAAAAGGATATTTAGTACCAGCTACATCAACCATCATGACTGGCTCTTCCCTAGTACCTCCCTTTAACCTGACTATCTGCAGACTACAGGTATGACCTGACCCCTAGCGTTGGCTCCCACTCTCCAATAAGGCATTAACGGCCACAATTGGAGCTGGTGCCTGTTGGACATTTGCTGGTCTCTGTGCATATCCTTTATGGGGTTATCCAGGTTTTCCCTGATTTGGGGGTCCTACCCTTTTTGCCGTACAGTTTCTATTTAAATATCCTGGCTGGTTACAATTAAAACACGTTCGTGGATTGGATGAAGAAAAGGATTGTTGTGTGGGTTGAGCAGGAGGGAGAGGTGGTGGGTATGGGTAAGGATATTGAGGGAAAGGATATGGTGGGAGATATGAAGTTTGTGGGTAGTATGGGACTTGTGGTTTTGTAGGATAAGTGGGATAGGCCTGTGTTTGCTTTGGTGTGGGATTAGTGAGGGCGTATAACTGTTCAAGTGCAGGTCTGTGTGTGGGTGCAGGTGTGTCTGCTGGCTGTGATGTTACCGTCATTCCTTCCAGAGCTTGAATACTGACAGCCATTAGTTTCTCGCTCTGGGTCTCTCTCTTCTTTGAGATGTTTTTGTCATGTTCTATGGCGGATTCTATGAGGGTATCTATTGTGACTCCCCTCCAGCCAGGCTGTGAGGTCTGAACCCGGGTTTTTAGGTTCTCTTTAAGGCCATCCATGAGTATGGTGACAATCATTCCCCTGTGGTGAGTGCTATCTTTAATATCCTCTAACCCAGTGTACTGGGTGATAGCCTACAGAGCCCGGACACAATAATCTTCTGCAGATTCACACTCCTTTTGCTTTATGGTGAAAATTTTGTTCCAGTTAACTACTACTGGAAAATATACACCCTATTGAGTTATAATACGGGTAATGTTACCTTGGTTTACTTGGTCTGTTAAGGGAACGTCACCATCCAATACACAATCCATGATAAATTTTGTCACGTCGATATTGCGTGGTAGACAGGCCCTTAATACCACCCGCCAATCTTTATTGGTTGGCTCGTGAGAACTACCCAAATTTCTCAAAAATCTTTGACATTTGGCTAATTCCTTTTTGGGATCGGGGAAATCATTTATGATGGAATTTAGCTCCGCTCTTGTCCAAGGACAATGCATTACCACTTCCCTTGTAGGCACAACTCCGTTCGCATCCGCATTCCCATTCGGAACAGTTATTGTCCGGATGGGATGCAGACCGGCCGCATTGCTACCTTTGACCTTACTACCTGGCTGGGGATTAGTCTGTTGCTGCAGTGTATAGTATTAACAACTTCCTCCACGGGAGCAGAGGAGTTTAACACTTCCCGTGCTGTTACTGATGGAGATGGTGGCACCACTTGGGCTTGTTGTGGTGCCGCATCTAACATGTGTACAGCGTGGGAAATGGCAGACATAGGCTCATCATCCACATCATAAACATTTTCCTTATGGTTGCTTAAGAGAGGGTACAAATTGCTTGTTACATTTTTATGGGTTTTTTCAATAACTGTACCTGCACCCCCATCCACATAAGGTGAACTGCTGGCAATACCTTCTGTAACGCTACCTTGCCGCACGTGCGTGCTATTTTGCGGCTCGCACGCATTGCAAGTTAGCGCCGCTGGTGTATTTTCTGGCAATGGTTAGTTTGCGTCGTTTGCACATTTTTAAGCCACGCATCCCCTTCATGCTGCCACAACTTTAAACATTCATAATATTTTACCTTTTTCCCTCGAGAGCGCATCAGAATGATGTGATCCCGGACATTATCCAATGCATCTTTATCAAACCTACCAATTCTGGGAAACGGTCTAACACTCTTCATCGTTATTTTAAACCATACGTCACAATACCTTATTGCATAAGCACCGTACTTAGTATGCATAATACGACGGGACGATCCAAGCGGCGCTTCCATTAGCAGCACATAATTGTCTAACATTTCTATTGTTTGCGTGGCTCCCATCTTGGGACAACTCCTACATTTTTCAATAAAAATTTAAACTGGTGAAAGACAATCAAGATACTTTCACTTACCTGCGGACGCCTTTGAAAAAGGGTGTATCCACTAACCCTATGGAGGACCTCTAGACGCCTCCACTCACCTATGGGAGAAAAAGACCGCTCCCACACAGTAATCCCTTTTTGACTACGTTTCAACCGCTAGGGGGCAGCAAAGTACCCTTTGTTTTCCAGTTAATTTCGTCCACCCTCTCACCAGCTCACAATCATAATCTAACCAAAATTTTGCGGTTCAATTATAGTGTTCAAATAAGCCTAACAGATCACACACATTGATTACTGAATACTATAAACATGCTGGGAGCCGAACCCTAACAAAAATAACAACCCATACACCTGCTTTGTGTAAAGTAAACGGTAAGCTGCTACCGAGTCACTAGGCCAACTTCCTGCGCCTAGCACATAAGGGTCCTATGATACCCTTAACATTTAGGTCCCGTGTTACGCCCTAAACAAGTACTCACAGTTACACACTTTTTTCCTGCGCAGAAAAATACACGTTATCCCAGTTTTTGGCAATGATTGAAAAGAATGTAAACCTCAACGGCTTTGTTTAAACACGTGGCAGCACAACCGGAAATACGTATACGCTATTGTGCGACTAGTCGCATACACAATAATGCGACTACCACACAACCGTATGACTTACCCTTTAGCTGCGTACGCAAAAGTGCGTCTATACTGCGCGTGCAAAACTGTGACTCAGCCGTATACGCAATACTGCGGCACCCTTTTAAACGTAAAATACTATCAACAAAGGAAAACAAACTTTTTCCTTTCTTGTCCCTAGATTCTAGTCAGCGTCCCTTGCTCACACGATAACAGGTAGCAATCTCTCAGCACCAAGTGGTTGCAAGTAAACCCTGCGTGTGGTCACTCCACCCTTTGGTGAGATATCGATAACCGTATGTATATCGTGTGAGTAGATTAGTGACCTCACACTACGAGCCCCCAACTAAGGATACTGAATTTGAACCTCTATGCATTCCTACCTATACCTTCTAAAAACCTGCCTATACCTTCTAATATTGACGCTATTTGCGTACGCAGTCATACAGTCAAATAAAGACTTTAGACCTTGAACATGTGTTTCCAAAGCACAAAGTATTATTCAAGTAAAGTACAGTCAGTCACACGCTGTGATCTAAGTACAATTTAGTGCAAAGAATTATACAGACCCAAGATACAGTTATACATACGCACGCACTCTGAACCAGATACCGGCATCAGCAAGAAACCTCCGTCAATCAGCAGTCAGCAAGAAGACTCCAGACTGGGTCACAACACACACATTTATACCCTTACAGAAACAGACAACACAATAGAGAGGTTTGTTGCTGATCCCATTGGTTCCCCATCACGGTGCGTTTGTTACAGGGCATTTAACAAGTTGATTCAAATGGACACAGAACAGCCTCTAACAGCTTGTTGCCTCCGTTTTTCCGCCTCATGCAAATCTAGGCTGTTGGTTTCACAATGTACATTTTGGTGCTTTAAGTCTCTACGGTCCATAAGTTGAGAATGCATGTTGCGATCTTCACACCGATGATACCGGAAAGCTGTTGAGAAAGTGCAGATCAGTATAATACCAAACACGGCTTACTTATCACATATTAAACCTTAGATACCAAAATAGCTTTTATTTCACAGCATTTGTAATAAATGAATAAAACTTGGATCTTATACTTTAAAGCTATGGAACCTTTTATGTGAGTGTGCTTTATGTAAGTATTAGGGGTTTGGGAAAAGACGCTAGTTAACTTTGGGGCAGATGCGTGCGCACTAAGCTAATACACAGCGTTTTCATACTGGGCCTTATGCATTCGCTAATATGCGACATGTTAACAGCGCAACTGTGTGTATTAATGTGTATATGTGGTATGGTAAAAGATGCGATCGCCTAATGCTAATAATAGCATCGCTATATGTACTTAAGTGTGAGTTTAGCTAAAATGGCGCTGAGCGGCCATTCGCAAAATGGCGTCTTGCCGATCTCATTTCCAAAATGGTGTCTTGCGGCCATTCGCAAGATGGCGTAGTTTCGATCTTATTTTAAGCTGATCTTGTCTCAGCCAATTATCCAGCTTCGACATGTTCATAAAGTGGTAAATGTTTACTGACATCTTTTTTTTCTCTACATTTTTACTGACTGATGGTAAATTTACTGCCACTAGGCCATGGATCACATGTTCATATACAGTATCACCATGAAAATGCCCTTGATATTGATATTATACAACAATGCCTGCTTAGTGTATAATGATGACTTTGTCCATATTTCTATCATTGGAAAGACATAAACTGACTGATACACGGTTCTTATATTGTATGCTTTGGCCGTGTCTTTCAGCTGTGTGTGTGAGAATGGATATGAAGGGGATGGGACTCTCTGTCAGCCTATGGATGAATGCAGCAAGCCTGACCGAGGGGGGTGTTCAGAGAATGTAAGTACAGATTGTTACCATATAGAGATTCATATTTTAGACAAGTCATTTAAGCAGCTAAATCCAAATCTATCAAGCCCACACCCAGGCTTTATCCTGAACTAGCTTTAGGCCATTAAAATAGCCACATTTTTAACAGGTTCTAATAATTTGAGTATCTCTATTGTGGGCATCAGGCTGACAATGTAGACCTGATATCTGCTTGGAATAGTCAAGAATGTGAGCAGCGGTTGATCACAATGAATTTTTCCCCTCAGGCCATTTGCACCATTGCACCAACAGGGGGCGTCACATGTCAATGTAATCCTGGCTGGGCTGGTGATGGTATTGAATGTTTACCCATTGACAACTGTGCCCTGGAAAATAGAGGAGGCTGCGATGCTAATGCCAACTGCAACTTTATCCAGCCCGGGAAGGTAACTTGTATGCTTATCATTATCATGACTACTGTGTATTCTAGAAAGCCAGCTAAGTTTTAATTGCACTTTCCTATATACTGCATCTCATCATCCCAGTATAATACGCTACAACTTTTCATTTCGACTGGAGTTGTCCTCCTGATCTTGTAGATGACTTTACCTTTAATGCATGACCACCCAGGCCCAGCATCTATTATTTATTGACAATATGCCTGATTCAGAGATGTATGCAGAACACAACGCTGCTGCGTCTTTGGACACAGCAGCGATATATAAATATGATAATGCTGCAGGAGACGTCTTAAGGAAAACAAGGTCTCCTGTTTGCATCTGTGATTCAAGTGCTGTGTCCGAAGACACTGTATCGGATCAACATCACGATCATCGGTCGCGATGTTTTCAGCATCAGCCATCTGAGTAAGCTGACCCTTACTCGGGCTGGCCACCTCCTGTCTTCTTGCGAGGTCACAAAATCTGCGTCTTCCGATGCAGACCCTGGCCTCAGCACACCCAGGAAACGGGGGGTGACATGCCTCCCATTTCTGGGAATGCAAGCCAAATGGGCTTGGGGGCACTATGTGCGACCACTAAGGACTGTGCATGGGCTGTACATGAACATTTGGGTTTACATACATGTCTGAATCGGACCCATAGTATAATATAACAGTGAAATATTATTCTGCAGAGGTACAGCATTAGTAGCATAAACAATTAGGCTATATTCAGGACCGGCATTACCAGTACTACTACGCTGGCGCATAGGGACTCTAGGGAGCCGTCCAGCGGAGGGCTCGGCCCGTAAGGAACTCATGTTCCCTGCTGTCAGCCACATACCAGACTCCGAAGAAGGTTCCTTCCGGGGCTAGAAAGAGTGCGTGAGATGGAGCTGTGCTGCTACACTCCCCCAGGGTCGCCGCTGCGGGGAGAACATGTGAATGGTAGTTCTGAATGGTAGTTCCTTTGGGAACTGCAGCCGGAGGAGGTGTGCTGTTACAACCTCCCTGAGGGGGCTGACTCGACATGGGAAGTGTGTCAGGACCACTGGTGGCTCCAGAGGTGGGGCTGCAGCACAGTCCAAAATTCAAATAGGTGAACTACACCAACTGCCCTTCCAAACGTTGCAAAACATCGTCAGCCAGGACTCACTGGCAGTTGGTGTGGTCTCCTATTCGAATTTTGGACTGCGCTGCAGCCCCAGCTCTGGAGCCGCCACTGGTCAGGACACAGGAGGCCTGCGTTGAGCTGAGGGGCTGGACAGATACCTTCCTCTGCTGCTAGTCATCAGCCATCTGCAGAAGGGGAGTGACGAGAGGAGCTATCTTGCTGGCAGTATGTGCTCCGTCCTCCTGGGGACAGCAATCACACAGTGGCCGGTCATTACAAGTGTGTAAAGTGCTTGGATTTGTGAGATGTGTGTATTAACAGAAGCCAGGTTGGAACCAATGTGTAATGTGCCTCGTGTGCAAATATTTAAAGGGCGGAGGTCACACAAATAAGTGTTAACCGTTTTCTTTCAGCAGCTGTGTAATATTCTACTTGAGCCTGCAACACCTCCTGTGATCAGCGGATATCTAATAGTGTAGTCACTACATGGTGTGGGGGTCATTACTACTGTACTGTAGTTTGTGAAGTACTCAAGGTGTGGAGTGGCTAATGCATACAGTACACATACTGTATTTCCTCTTCCTCATACTGATCAGACTGGCCTTACTGGACAATATTAATAAGTGCTCGCTAACCAAAAGAATCAGGCTCGGGCTATATTGCCTCATTATATGTTACTGGTGAGTTTATGAAAATGATGTTTGGGTGACAAAACAGCAGAAAACATATCAAGAGCTCAATATATTCAAGGAAAAGTATATATAAGTTACAAACCCCATTAGTAATTACAATTATGTATCCAATAGCAGCACTAAACACTATGGGGTCTATTCATGCTGTTAATTATCGGGGACCCACGAGCATCTTCACTGCTCCTTTTGCAGCATTGAATCTTTTCACTGCTCCTATGCGCACAATGTCCAATGTCCGGCGGAAGGAGCCGGACAGGGGTGGAGGGATCCCTCTTCGCAACCCAGACCTCTTTCCAATAGGGAAGGAGTGGGTTGCAATCCACAAGCGGGAGCATGGCCTCTAAGAGTCGGCCCTGGTGAAGGGGTGTGGCCTAATCACGGGAAACGTGACCACGCCCCTTTCAGGGAAAGAGAAACTAGTCTGGCGCTGCGCGCTGGGGAGGGGGGCACTGTGAGCAAATCCAGGGGGGGGCACGATCAGAATGTTCGCTCCCCCCCCCACAGCAGGGTGTACTGGGCCGCTCAGCTGACAGGAAGGAGTGGCGTTGGACCCGGACCCCTCCAGAAAACCCAGGCCCGGGTAATTAGAAGATGGTGAATTTTCCCGCACTCAAGCATCGAAAATATTATATTTTTGATGCTTGATGAATTCTGTCCCCATATTAGTGTATGGGGACAGCGGGCCATTCCGTCAGAGGAAGGTAAGCAGGAGAAATCTGTGATATCTCTTGCTTTACCCTCTTGATGAATGGCCTGAGTACTTAATTTTTAAAATTGCAGGTGAAAATGTTAATTTTCACTTGCTTTTGTAAAAATTAATTGATGATGAATAGGCATAGGCAAACGCAGGGGGGGTTTCCTTCTGCCTGGAAACCCCCCTCCCCAGCCCACAATAGAAATAGTAATATAATAGATTGTTACTAGTGCTGCATGCTCTTCTCAGTATCAGAAATGAAATAATTAGCACTACCTGTGGATCTTTTAACATGTATCAGCCAGTAATAAATAACCTGTGCACCAACTAGGAGATCTGGAAAACATGCACTGTTAGAGATGCACTGCTATAGAGCCCAATATGTACATATATGTCCAGGGCCATGCTAGGTTCTTCTTCTGTTCCTCCAGGCTCCCAAACTTGCTCTGCTCCAATAGTCTGGAATGGTGCCCATATCTAAAATAAATACGTTCACCTCAGGCAGGATGGCCTACTGGCGCATCTAATGGCTTACTGTGATCACTGGTCCTGTATATGCTGGAATTAATACACACAATACACTTTGTATGACGCTTATTAAAGCTGGTTAAGTACTAATTCTGCCCTCTTCATGGACAGGCCATACTCGCTCTAATATTAAGCATTTGGAAACCCCCCTCTGGAAATCCTGCGTTTGCCACTGAATAGGCCCCTATTTTCAGCGATTTTGACCATGTGATTGAAAGCATCCATTATATTTAAGGCAAGACATGCCAGGTTTTCCTTTAATAAAATTGTCACTTTAAATCCTCCTGCAAAAATTGCAGAATATCAGGAATTTTGAAAAACCACAGCTTAATAAATAAATCCGTATTTGTGACATCACCAAGCTGGTTATAGCCTGGTTGCATAAGCTAATATTTAAATACTGATTAAAACTGACAGATGCAGAGAAGGTAACACTAAATGGAGTTTGAAGTGGACAGGTCGGACAGTCCCAATGCGTCTAAGAAATGAAATAGCAATTAAATGATAGAGCAATGAAATTAAATAGTATTACTCCAGAAAATGACAGGCACTGTTGTATATGCTAAAATAACGTTCAGAAGTATCATATTGTATTGCAAAATATGTAAGATTGTACTTAATTTATTTAATGTAAGCTATGGGGTCTAATTATTATACATCGCATTATGGACACAGGCTCTGATAAGAAGTCTAAAGTGATCAATTACATTACTTTAGTTTTGGGGTCAGACCTGGCTGAGCTAATGCTAAAGTTTTTCAGACCTGCAAATTATTTAAGAACCCAAAGACAAAGAATGTTATTAAATGTCATTTAATATGGCAAATTGTCACAATGCTACCTGAATAAAATGCAGATAATAAATTTACATACACAACTAAAAAGGTGTTTTAGCCTAGGGCGGCCGGAACCAATAATCAGGCTCTGGTCATTGACACTTTTCCAGCGGTTTTTATGGTATTTATTGTTTTGTTCCATTATGTTTCCCTAGGGATCATACACTGAGCTCGGAATGACCCCAAATAGTCTTTCTAAATTATGGAAGTTGAGCCAAGATTTTAGGATTTGTGGACTAGGCAAAAAAATAATAATGATAATTTTCATTTCTGTTTTTTCAACAGAACGATTGCACTTGTCAGAAAGGATACGTTGGTGATGGGTACATTTGTGACTCAGTTAACAGATGTTTAGAAAATAATGGAGGCTGTCACGAAATGGTCAGTAACACCAACTGTAAATTATCTGACATGCAGTCTCAATAAAAAGAATCCTAGGTTGAAAAACAACAATGCGTTCAATAATTAGTGTAATCCTTCACTTGTCTTAGGCTACTTGTAAGCCAACATCAGGAGGAGAGAGGACTTGTACTTGCCTCGAAGGTTTTGAGGGCAACGGCTTCACTTGTTATGGAGATATGTTAATGGTTAGTATAAGGTATTACTTTCAACTCTACTGATTTACAATAAAAATCTAGAACTTATTCACTAACAACAAATTTCAGTATAAAGTTTGCACTAAACTACAGTATGGCAACCAACAAGACACTTGCTTTTATTGTAAAAACATATAAGTAAATGCATATTGAAGATTTATAGAAATTACCAATAGTTTAAGATATAACTATTTTCCAATTTATTGAAATCATGACTATTTAGATCCATGAATATTTAAGACCCCCTGAATTCAATAACTGGACACAAACGGGTACCTCAGGCCATGGAGAATACTCTCTGTAGGAGAACATTTTTTGTCTGTTGTTCATAAACATTTTGAGTCAGATGCAAATTTGAACGGACCAAACCTCTTAATTGGTTCCAGGTTTCTAGATGGCTTACAAATTTTTATCCGCTTCCTCCGGTAGATAGAACCGAGTGGAAAACTCTGCCTTCAGTGGACACCCCCATAGCTCGCCTTGCGAAGACAACTACTACTCCACTTCCTAATGTGACTACACTGAAAGATGCCACTGTTAGGAAGATCAAGTTTTTTCTCAAGTCTTTCATTATGGCAACTGCTTCCGCTTTACTTCCAGCCCTGCTTTCTGTATGGGTAATCATAGTTCTAAAATAAATAGGCAAACTCCTCAGAGCGGTGTGCATTCTGGTACTCCCTGTTCCTAATTGCTTCCGCTAATAGACAATATTAGGGAGGCAGCTACCTACCTCGAGGAGGCTGCAATTTACTCATAGATTTTGTCAGCAAGGGTGTCTGCATCGGCTATCATGATCAGAAGGGCTTTTTGGCTGCATACCTGGCTAGTAGACACAGAATTCAAAAAGTAAAGTCACTTCCTTTCAACGGGTAGGTACTCTTCTGCAAAGAATTAGGAAAGATTATTGCGTCTGTGGTAGCTTCAAAGACATCCTTACTTCCTTTAGCTGACCAGAATCCAAGGGTCCTTCCTTTCAGCCTCAGAGCAGTCATAAATATCAGCCCTCCTGTCGTGGTTAGGCGACCTTCTCTAGAGGCTGGTCTAGAGATCGTCAGGCTTGGGTGGGACAACATCCAAACCCCAAGCCCACATGACAAGCCCAGCCTTTACCTGGAGGATCTTGCTGTGGGGGGGGGAATCTTCTCAGGTTCTGACAACATCGGCTGGTAAGTGGCATTATAACACAGGGCAGGGGTGTATCTTGGGGTCCAAGCACCCCTGGCAAAGTAAGGGACTGGCACCCCCCCTGTTGGCAGTTAGTAAACAGACACCGTGGTGGCTGAATGGGCTTGATCGCCCCTCCTCCCCTCCCTCGTTGTCCGGAGCTGATGCTTCTGACTGAATGATCAGCAGCAGCACAGACTTTATACAGACTGAACTGGCCACTAGTGGTATTGCTGGGTGGCGCCAGCGCGCCCCCACACACCCTTCGAAGCCCCTGGCGAGTGCCATCCTGGCCAATAGGAAGATACACCCCTGACACAGGGGTATGTTTTGGACCTCTTAGTGGCCCCAGAAAGTCCTTGGCTTTGCAGGAGTCCATTCGCTTTCTCTTGGCATCAAGCGTCATTGCCCCTATTTCCTATCATCAGTGTTGCAGGGGTTTCTATTTAAACCTCTTCCTCACGTAGAAACTGGACAGCTCCTTTTGCCCCATCTTAACCACTTGCCTGGCATGGTCGCATTTTTCCAACCACACCAGGCAGTGCTTTATCTGATCTGGTCGCAATATTTCGCCCAGTCAGATAAACAGTGTGGGCGGCTGACCTTCCGGCCACTCTGCTTCCCTGCACCCTCCCCCATTCTCTCTCGTGCTGCCGATCACTGCTAATTCGTCAGCACAACAGGACCCCCCAGCCAGCGGCTGCAGAGATTAGCAGCCACTGAGAAAAAGTTAATTAACCTCCCCCCCGCCCCATAAAGTGTGTCTGATGCCACTGTCGAAATGAAAGTAGCGATGGTCACGATGTTTCCGATGTTCCAATGGTGGTGATCCGATGTTCCAATGATAGGGGGGGAAAAATTACAAATATTTTAAAAATCTATTTTGGATAAGTTTAAATAGATGTTCTTCACCTAATTCACTCATAACAAAACCAACAATTTTTGAGCGGTTTTTAGAAAAAAAAATTGTCAGTTAAGTGGTTAAATCTCAAGTCTCTCAAGTCCCCAGTATCCAGGTTCATCATTCACGCCATGTAACCAGGAAACTACATGGCATTTCTAGACATCAGAGACGCATACCTACTTATTATAACCTAGCATTGACATCACAATCTACTATGGTTTGCAGTCCTCTCTATTCAGTTTCAAGCCTTATCTTTTGGCCTTTCCATGGCTCCTCCAGTATTCACCAAAGTGATGTCTGTTATGGCTGCAATTCTTTGACAGCCTGGCATAAGGATCATCCCATTCCAGGACAACCTCTTAATCACTACAAAGTCTCAGGACACCTTGACCTGCCACTTTCGCCTGGTGATTCGCATGATGAAGTTTCAGTGGTGAATTCTAAGTCTTCGGAAGTCAATCCTTGTCCCACTGCAGAGAATGGTCCACTTAGGGGCTTTGCTGGATACACAGACTCAGTGGGTTTTTTTCCCCACAGAATAGATTTTTTCCTTACTGTTCCTGATCAGATCACTTCTAGGTGCAGTTGGCTTCTGCATCTGAGTCCTAGGCAAATTGGTGTCGACCTTCGACAAGGTGGAATTTCCTCAATTTCATTCATGGATCTTCCAAGGAGAACTTCGGGCCAGATGCAGTAGGACCCAACACCACATCCAGTCCCAGATCTTCCAGTAGTTTCTGAGCGAGACACATTTTCCTCTGGTGGCTGGAGAGCCCTCACTTGACTAGGGGCTGTCCCTTTCATGTTGAGGATTGAGTTCTCATCACCACAAATGCCAGTCTTTTGGTTTGGGGAGCTGTTATCCTACAAACAAGCTTTCAGGTCCATTGGTCTGTGCAGTAAGTTTTGCTGCCCATAAACATCCTGGAGTTTCGGGCCATATAATTGGATCTAACTCAGGCTCAGTCTCTTTTGCAGGGTCTTCCAGTCAAGGTGCAGTTAGACAATTTGATGTCAGTCACTTACATAAAACACCAGTGAAACACATGTGGAAAACAGACAGGTTAATGCGGTTGGCCAAACAGTTTCTTCCAGCGCACTTGGTGTCTACTTTCCAGGAGTAGACAATTTTCCTGCCACCTCAAGGTCTTCCTGCAGCTAGTGGAGCTGTGGGTTCAGCCAGTGGTGGACATGTTGGCCTTCAGGATGAATCACAAGGTGGACAGATACTGCTCAAGAACTTGAGATCAAGAAGGCATTTCTCGAGGACACCTTGTCCATTCTAAGATCATTCACATTTTTCCTCCGATCACTCTCATCCAGTAAGTCTTAGGAAAAAAGAAAGCAAGAAAGGATGATGGCCATTATGCTGGTTCTTGACTGGCCTTGCAAGGCTTTGAATGTGGAACTCCTCAGTATATTGGTTGTCTGTCTCAGCGTCTACCTCTCAGACCAGTCCTCCTCATCTGACTTTAATGGTGTTGCTGTTGAGACAGTCCTCTTAAAAGCCAGGGGATACTCCGAAGTGTTGGTACAGACCATGCTTCGCGATAGAAAGCCTGGATATGCCAGAATTAATTTCTCATGGTGTGAACAGCATGTTTCTATCTTAATTTTTTTTGCCTTTCCAGGATCTTAACCTTTATCCATACAGGATTGGACCTGGGGCTCTGACTCTCTCAAAATGTACATTATGTCTCTTTGTTTTCTTTCAAAAGAGGATTGTGACCCTTTCTGCTATTCAGACTTTTCTCCAGGGGCTTTCACATCTCAAACTTTCATTTGTTCATCCGGTGGTCTCGTGGGACTTGTGCTCCAGATCCTAAGAAGTCTATTTTTGACCCCTTGGAAATGGAGGACCTTCATCTCTTGACATGGAAAACTGTGTTTCTTTTGGCTATCTCCTCAGACAGCAGGTTTTTGGAGCTTAGTGCATTGTCCCACAGGACTCCCCTTCTCATATTCCACTTGCAGACCATGGTGAACTTTTAACCAAAGGTTGTGTCCCTTTACCACATCAATAGTGGTTCCTTCCCTTCCAGACAAGGATCAACCAGATTCTAGGTCCTCCCTATGTTACTTGGATGTGGTTTGGGCTGTTCAAACTAGGGATGTGCATCCCACAGATGCCTTGTATGTGCTCTATAAAGTCCATAGGCGGGACTGTCCAGCCTCCAAGCAGACCATTGCCTGATGGATAATGGTGGTCATAAGCCAGGCTTATTGTCAGAGTTCAGCCGAGGATCGGCCGTCCCTTACCGTCCCGCCGGCTTCCTCTGACTTCCCAGGCAGTCGGGCGGCTGGTAAAGCGACGTGGGAGGTGCTGAGCATTCTCCCTGATGCTGGTGTGTCGGGCGGCCTGGTGCGCGGGGATCGGAATCTCCGTCATGGGCGCCGCCACGACACTTCCTTCTCTGACTAGCCTTCCTTCCCTGACAGTCTGGCCGGTCAGCTGACGCTGTGGACCAATCAGTGGGCTTCCAGGGGTATACATCCGGCTCCTGTGTATCAGGTAGTTGCCTGAACAACCATTGTCGCTGCTAGTGTTACTAGTGGTCTCTCGTTCCAGGTTCCCTTGCTTCCAGTGATCTATCCCTGTGTGCAGCTATATCGTCCATCTCACCAGTGCTTTACCACCTCAGCCTGTGTGCAGCTATATCGTCCATCTCACCAGTGCTTTACCACCTAAGCCTGTGTGCAGCTATATCGTCCATCTCACCGGTGCTTTACCACCTCAGTCTGTGTGCAGCTATATCGTTCATCCACCAGTGCGTTACCACCGATGCCTGTGTGCAGTATACTATCCATTTCACCAGTGCTTTACCATCACAGCTTGAGTGTAGGTATACGTACCCACCTCTCCAGTGTCATCATCTCTGACTGGCTCCAGCACAACTACCCACCTCGTTACTGGACTCTGTGGTCCCTACCTACGTGCTACAGTATTGCACCGTGGTGCACTCCTTCTGACCGGCAACCCAGTAGAGTGTGTCTGTAGTGCACACTTCCTTGTACCTCAAGTACAGTATCCCGAACTAGGGGTTCCACCCCTGTCCTTACGTGCCTCTTACTGGCACTGACCCTTTGGGCCACGAGTGTTCATCTCTCCTTTTTCCCGCAGGCTTTGGTCACCTAGTGAAAGGACCGCGACCTGGCGGGGTCACTGGCGAACACCATCTCGTGGGTTAGATTCCGCACTTTTGACTAGGTCTCGCCAACGGTCGTACATTCAGGCGGAGGTCGTACATTCAGGCCCCTCGCCTCCGTTTCCTCCCGCAGCCTCGGGCCTCAGCTTTCAGAAACCCGCCTCCCAGCGTGACACTTATGCTTTGGCAGCTTAGCCTGTTTAGGACATGGTAAGAGCTCATCTGACTAGGTCAATGGAGATCTCCTGGCTGGCTAGACAGAACGTTTTAGTGCAGCAGCTCTGCAGGGCAGCTGCCTGGTCCTCAGTGCACACCTTTTTGAAATTCTATCACTCTAACACCTTAAGGGATGCTAGTTTTAGAGCAAAAAGTGTTATGTACAGCACAGGACTGTTTCCTCACTTATGGACAGCTTTGGACATCCCCAATGTCTCTAGTGTCCCCATGGATGAAAGTGAAAACGTGATTTTTGTAAATCACTTTCTCTGATTCCATGTGGGACACTGGCTGCTCTCCCTGATGCTCCCGATGGTTCTGAAAGTTCTTCCCTGACTAGATGCTTCCAGTGATGTGTGCATGTGTGTGTATACCTTTCTCCTCTTCTATCATTTGGGTTTGATTAGTTAGGGAAGGGGGTAGGGTATAGAGGAGGAGGAGCCTGTGCTATTAGATTTTTTAACCTTTTGGTGCTCAGACTCCTCCAGCGCCATCTATACCATAATGTCTTAAGGATTTATCTGGTTAGAACAAATATTCTGTTTTCTGTTGTTTATCATGTCAATACTGGTGCAAAACTCTCAAATAATATTGCTGTTTGGTGGCTAGGTGATATTGTGTTATCATGTATTTTAAAATGTTTTATATCTTTTTAGGAACTGTTGCGGATGCCAGATGTGAACACTTTCAATAATTTTTTAAAGGTAATATTGTGTTCCCACCTATGGAGCGACGTTACTCTGCAAAAGCTACTTTCCACCTTCCCCTTGTGTACTAGCATGATCCTGAATATACAAGCACTGAAACACCCACTTTCAGTGCTGCTGCGTGGTGTAACACCGCCTGTGATTCAAACACCCCACCACGTGCAGCAGCAACACTTGCACCTGTCCTATGGCAGAATATTTTGCGCATGGCAGTAGCAAATAATCGCTTTACTACATGAACATCGACATTGCGTGCACTTAGCGTGAACCTCTGCATCTGGCCCTGTATGATTCCAATCCTGCTCCATCATCCGCTTTAATGGCACTAGTGTCATACTTGTCAGCTCTGAAAGTCTCCAGAGAGTAGATGCAGCTGATCACTGTGGGGCACGGGGCCAGGTGCTTCTTGTCATTTAGGCAGCATAATGCTGTGCATCTAGGGTCGCTGAAGAAGTGACCGGGCCAATATGCCACAGTTCTCTGATAATCGTGCCATCGTACCCCCATCTCACCCACTTCACTGGGCAGTCCCAAGATGTTCCATGAGAGTAGGCAAGTGTGGCTAGTGTTTCCCCATCCAATCAATGATCTTTATGTGAGTATCCATATCTGCTTTGCTCTTCTAAGAATAAATGTAAGAGGAAAATAAATGAATCCTGTGTATAAATAGCTATTGGTCATGTTGATAAACCATGGCAAGTAATCCAGTCTCAAGTCGGGGGCAGCATTATTCCAATTACTATACTCAATATTAACTTTAATAACAAAAATAGCTTTTGTAAATGGATTGCTTACTAGCTTTATAAGTTCCTTAACAGAACATGTTTTCTTCATTTTTTGCATGGAGTCATGGTGTGCTTGTTTAATATGCAATGCTTTCAGATTATTAACCTGATTTTGTTGGTAGGCAGTAATAGGCAGTGGTGGACCTGGGCATGAAGGGCCCACCGTGGGAATGCAGTGGTTAGGGCCCATGCTTAAAGGATGTGGTCATCCACCAGAGGGGGTATGGCCAGCTACCACAGACGCTTGGCTAACCATCAGGCAGGGCGGACCACCGGGGATTTCCCCTGTACCCCTGTGGGCCAGTCCAACCCTGGTAACATGTGTATAAGTAGGCTTGTCATATACTGTAATCCCTTCTGGACACATACAAATTATACATTTTCTGTTTTAAGTTTTATGTCTTCATTTCTCCTGGTTTTAATCAGCCACATAACCTATGTAATTCACATGTGTCCCGAATTAAAAGGATGATATAACAAGCCGATGTATAGGTGTATTTGTCATTGCAACCTCTATCATTGCATCCTCTATCATGACAAGAAGTGTGATTATTTGTCACCATGATTTATGAAGAGAGGCATTCATTTACTGCTTCTCCGGTCCTGTCTTTGTGGATGTGTGCAAGTTTAAGCTGGTTTACAGGCCCAGATTTGGACAGTTCCACTAATGAAAGAAAACAAAAACTGTTTTTTTTTTCATTTCCTAATTAATTTTTAATTAATTTAATAATTAAAAAAAATTTTAAATTGTAATTCTTTTTAAAAAAATAATAATTCTGTGAATAAAGATTTTTTGAAAGGTTCTGTCATCACCATCCTGAGATGGTGATTTGTTTTTGCTTACTGTTGTCCTGGATGTTCTCAATCGGGATGGGTACGGGATGCCTGCGCTCGGGATCCTGGCGGTCAGAATCCTGACGCCGGCATCCCGACAGGTTTAGAATACCGACACTTGTCGGTCAGTATTCTAACCCTCTCCCTACCCTAACCCTCCCTTTTGTGCCTGACCCTAACCTTCCCCCTAGTGCCTAACCCGGGATTGCAGCTTGAGTGACTGCAACCCACACTACCCTTCTGGTGCCTCCCCCCAGCTGCTCCCCTGCCCATTGGCCATGGCCTCCTAACACCAAAGATAATATTGTTGCCTGATTATAACATGTTTGTTATATTTCCTGATAAAACAGTTGTCGAAATTCAAGATTCCAAACAATGTTACTGCCCTTGTCCCTTCTGAAGCAGCCTTTGGAGCCCTGACACAGAAGGATATACAGTTTTGGACGAATCCTTACAGGTTCCCTTTTTTTATGAGGTAAAATACTCCTAGTTATGAAATTAATTAATTAATGGGTATGCTATAGTACACATAGCCCACGATTTGGGGTACTTGGACCAACTGTTTTGCCTTTAAACTATCTTGGCGGACTTGCACCGCCTCCTGCAAATCGTGGGCTGTTACATTTGGCCCATTGTCTTTTTGTATATAATAGTAACGTTACATTAAAATTATTTTAATATGTTAACTGATATGTGTTCTGTGCATTTTTTGCGTTCATTTATATGTCTAATACCAGTAATGTGTACGATCACCACAGAGCACACTTTCTACGGCAAGCTTTCACCTCTGATCATCTGAAGCAACACAGTGGCCAGGAATTAGCTACACTTGACCCCAGGACAAAGTGGGAGATAAAAATAATGAATGGGGTAAATATTTTCCGCAATCCCTCAGTACACAAAAAGCCCAATGCCGCATATCCACTTGTAGACATGGAAACGACAGCACGATTACGACATTGTAATCGTGCTGTCGTTTCCATGTCTAGTGATGTGCCTACACTGAACGTTCACTTGTTCAGTCTAGGCACATCCATCATCCATCATCCCCGCACATGCTGAACCTGAACCAGCACGTACAGGCGATGATAGATGTCAGAAACGACCAGCGGGCACGCGCATCGCTGTTTTTTTCCGACCAAAACATGCTCGATGCATGCGAGATGTATGCGCGATTTGCAAGCGATTGCACGATAAGGACGTTATCGTGCAATCGCTTGTTAACATCGCTAAGTGGATACCCCCCTTAACATAACTAACTGCATCTTATCTATAAGTCATATGATAACGTATAGTAAAATTTACTCACCCACTCTATAGCAATGACTTTCACTGCCGAGGAAATTCAGGCTTTGTTCATTCTTTATTTCAGAATCTAACCGTTAACAACGCAAGTGTCATTGCTGTTGACATTCCAACTACAAATGGGTTTATTTTCATTATCAACCAGGTTAGTAGTATAATAATAGTTCTGAATTAACAGGGAGTGTGTGATATAGGGGGGAATTCAAATCAAAGCGATGAATTCAATTCAACGAGACGTTTGGACAGGCTAAAGGATTTCTTTTCACACCCCCCTGGGGATGCGAGGAGAAATCCGTCAAAAGTGCCGGCCACGCGTCTGTTTTTTGGCTTAGCGCGGCGCTAACAGCCTCGCAGTCGGTACTTTAATTGGAGAATGTCGGTTCTCGCGACTGAACACCCAGGTGAAGTCGCGAGAACCGGCATTCTCTGACTTAACAGCGCGCTGAATTGAATAGCCCCGGGAGCTCCCTTCCGGGGCTATTCAGCATCACGCTGAATTGAATTACGTCCACAGAGAGGTTGTGTGTCGAGAGGTAGAGATGAATGTCCTTGGCAGCCCCTGGCAGCTGGACTTTCTTCTGGTACCGTAACATCACTTACCTGCTGCCTAGGGGTTCTAGGGTGAGTTACCCTGGATATTAAAGACAGGAGGGAGGCCCTGGGTGGTGTTTGATGGGACTCAGATTGGTAGATCTTTGTTGAAAATATGGGCAGCAATTGCATTGGCAGGGGTATTTGTGTAAAGTCAGACTGGGGCATAAAGTACCTAAGGAGGAATGCAGTGGTAGGGGTCCATGCTTAATGGGTGTGGTCAATTACCACAGCGGGTGTCACCAGACAGTGTTGTAACAGAGCGGCAGTGTGCCCTGTGCCGCCCCTGAGTGCATGACATCATGACCTCGAGTTGAGGAGGCAGGCCGCCAGGACTGGGAAGCATGGATGGCACTGCCTGAAGACACTCCAAGTGGATGTACAGGCTGCAGGGTGCCTGTCTAGAGCGTTCAAAGGATGCTCTGGGCAACACTAAAGCCGTGATACTGGCAGCAGGGTGTTCCAGGCACCCTGCTAGCCAGATGCAGGGGCCATGGGGCAGCGATGGTGCCTCCAGGGCCCTGCCACTGCACTGCTTGCACACCCCTTGTTACAGCCTTGCCTACCATTAGAGACATTAGAGAGGGTATATGTGTATGTATGTATGTACAGTATGTATTTATGTATGTATGTGTATATACCACATTAATGCACTCTACATTTAATAAGGGATCCCCGTAAATACATGCCTTTATGTAAAAATAAAAAGGTTCAGTTATCTAAGTTATTACCACTGATGACGTAAGTGTCGGTTATTTATTTATTTATTTGAATTTTTTTCCGTCTACTTTCTTAGTTATCAATATGCTATATTTTAAATGTTATTTTCACACAAGAAAACAGAAGATCTGTTAATCTACCTACTAATTTTGATTGTCACGAGGGCGATGCTTGGTGTAGTTTCTATAGAAGCGTAATAATCACCCATGTTTATCCATGTGCCTGCTCTTCCAGATAACTGACCCTCTAATTGAGAAACGATGTATAATTTCAGTGCATGGTTTGGAGCTTGACATTAAAAGATGGAGTGGGGCCCTAAGGCAGGTGGGCCCATCGGGGCTTTCCCCTGTACCTCTGTAGGCCAGTCCGATCCTGGTGGCCAGATATCTGTGAAATATTTGGCTGGCAGTAATCTCTGTGAAATCGTGAAATGGGGTATTTTTGTGCAGTATACTGAATGCCTGTATGTCTGGAAATGGTATCTCTGTGCAATGGGCTTATGTCGGTGGAATATACAGTATAGTAGGCAATTCATCTTGAGGAAATTTATCGTTTGTGGTGCTATGTATTGGTATCAATCGTTGGTTGTGGTCCCTACACACATTAATTAGAAGATAAGGTCTACTGTATATGTATTTACTGTATAGCTCTCTTAACCAAAGCTTATATGTCTGGTATAGGTTTTTTCAGGATACCATCATCCATCCGTGCACTACATATATGTTTGCTGTAATGTAATTCTAACACTTCCAATCTCCGCAGCAGGTTTTGTGTAACAAGCTAATTTTACATATTCGTGTAACCGTTGTACGCATACTTTGCCGTGCCCCATTAATGTGCATTTGGCTACAAATGGTGTGGTTAAAATATAGATTTACAGCATAAACGTTCTAGTTCTATAAGGTCATTGCCATTTGAAAACAGATTATAGAGTAATGTCTCATACACTTGATACTTTTATATCACCATATCTTAAGGGCCACATACATCTGCCGGCCGATTCACCGTTCTCCCGATCGGACCTGAAACCGCGATCCGCCAGACGGAAATGCCAACCGGTGGCCATCAATGATCGCTGGGGCATCAGTGAAATTCTACATGTTAAAAAACCCTGATTTGCTGATCGCAATCATATTTTGATCGTGATCTACAAATCAGTAAAATTTAACATGTTGAATTTCACTGATACCCCAAAACTGACCTCTGGGGATCGGAGAATTGTGACCATCTGTCACTAGTGTATTGGGGCCTTGTACGTCCCATGTAACTTATGTATTATTTGATTGGGCAAGAAGTGATGTAGGCCTTTAATGATGTATTTTAATTTTGGATTCCCTCAGCACAGCATCATTTCAATTGCTATCTAAGGCAGACTCATGCCTGACCCAGCAGTTTGTTATGTACAGTACATATGTGCATACTACAATATATGGGGCATATTTATCACAATCCACATCTCAGATCAATGGTGTTATTATCACAGGGCTTTCCCTGGTATTTTTTTTTACAATTTATTATTAGTAAATTTCAGGCAGATTTTATTACATGTATGGGAAATGTGATCTGCTTACTAAAAATATGTGAATTGAAGGGATTGGAGTAGTTTTTCATGTAAAAAGTGTGTGAAAATAGCCATTTTCACATTGTTTTAGTAAAAATAATGGTTATAAATACGCCTCTATGGGCTCGATTCAGTTCAATGCGAGTCAAATAGCGCGGGGAGGGAGCACCCGAAACGATTCAATTCTGTGCGCTAAGTCGGAGAATGCCCGTTCTCCCGCCCCTCGCGCCTTAAAAAGGGTGTTTAGTCATGTGAACAGGCATTCTCTGACTAAACTTCCCGGCGCGATGCTGTATCCGCCACGCTAAGGGCAGAAAACAGCATCGCGCCTGTACTTTTGTCGGGTTTCTGCTCGCATCCTTGGAGGGGTGC
Source organism: Taudactylus pleione (assembly GCA_031769625.1). Classification (NCBI taxonomy): domain Eukaryota; kingdom Metazoa; phylum Chordata; class Amphibia; order Anura; family Myobatrachidae; genus Taudactylus; species Taudactylus pleione. The sequence goes on from JAUIMM010000288.1 coordinate 798,523, forward strand.
GAGAAGAAATCCTTAATAGCGCGCAGTGTTGAATAGCTCCGGAAGCTCCCTCCCGACGCTATTTAATTTGCGTTCAATTGAACTGAGCCCAATATGTCTGATGGATTGCATTTTCATTGCTGTTTTTATTCTTATGTTGCTCATTTATGTACATTGCTAATGTTTTGCTTGTCTGCAAAAAGTTAATTGTTTGTTTTATAAAATAAATAAAGAATATTTAAAAATGTATGCAGATTTACAATTTCACATGGGGAACTATAGAAACATATGTGAAATATACATCAATACATGGATAATAAGTAAAAATGCTCTTGATTGTTTAGACCTATAAAAGAAACATTTTGTTTCCTCAGGTTTTGATCCCACCACTTGGAAATATACCTCCGGAGCTACCAGGCCTTTACCAAAAATTAGACCAAATTTCTGCATTTCAACAGTTTAAACTAGAAATCAAGGTAGGTCTTTGTCTGACTGAACCAGGAAGAAAAGTGAAGCAGGATACTGGAGGATGTATGATTTATGGATGACAGGAAGTTATAGTGGATAACAGGAGGTAGTGTCATTCATAAAATGCAGATTGCCTGACTTAAACAAAATGCAAACTATCATAAATGATGGCACAAGCTTATACCATACAGATCAGTGTAAGATTTTAGCAGGTTCCTAGGTAGAGATTGTGTACATAACCACAATCAGAAAATAAGCGAGAGACAAATCCCGCAAAGCCACTGGAAGCCATTCCAGCAGCAGCTTGTGTGTAATTGTGTCGGCACCATAGAGAATAAACATACAATACAAGGGATAATTTTCCCTCTACTGTAGATTGAAGTTACTTGTAAATGTACAATCATTTGCTGTACGTATTGGTTATTGCTTATAATAAAAAAGGGAAAATACAATTTTTATTGATAACTAATAATTTGTAGATATTAATGTCTTGTTTATTTGTAAATATTCCACAGGTTATCTAGTAAAAGCTAAAAATAAACTGTATATTTCTTGCAGCCAATCCATAATTAAACAGTAAGACCTGTACTACACTCCGCTATCCATTCAAATGCCGTTGTATAGAGGGGAGGTACAAAAAGGTCTTGTGAATGCAATATATTTGGGTTCACGAGAAGCTGGATTGTGGATCATGTGATCCATGACATCACAAGTAAACCAACCCTGAATGGCATGACTGTGATTTCTATTATATTAGCTTTGATGTGACCTACTATCTGATTAAAAATAGTGAATGCATAGCTATTAACTGTCCTGATTTATGTCCTAATCAGGACAGCTTTCTGAGAGGTATGTATAAATTCCTAATGATTTATACACCTTAAATGTCACTATTTAGCGTTATAAGTCGCACAAGAAATAATTGCTTTCCAGACTTGGAATGTGGTTCCTAAGCACAAAAAGATATTATTCACCAAAAAGCAGATAGTTACACGCTATGATCTAAATACAATTAGCACAAACAAATTATACAATCACAAGGTACAGTCAAATACATACGCATACGCTCTGGATCCAGATTCCCAGCATCAAACGTGAAGCCTCCATCAAAGAAAGAAAGAAGATGACTAACTACCAGATTCAGAGCGCTTGGTTATGTACTCTTCCAGAGATAGGCAATACAATAGAACTAGTTGGCATAATCCCATTGGTTCTTCTTCCTGGTTCTTCTGTTACGATACAGTTCATAGGTCAGTTTGTATTGTTATAGTCCAGCCTCCAACAGCTCTTTGTGTCCATTTTCCAGCCGAAGAACAAGTCTAAACTGGCTAATAAACATCACATTACAGGGTACATTTCAATGCCTAACTCTCTATGATCCATAATTTGCAGACACATGTTGCAATCTCCCTGCCGATGGAACCGGAGATCTGCAAATAAACAGTGGTTTAGAATAGCACCAAACACGGTCTGCTTATCATGTACTAAACCTGAGATCTTAATAATGAATAAAACCTTGAATATTAACCTTAATGCTAGGGAACCTTTTTATGTAAGTGTGCAGTGTGTAAGTGTATGGATATTAAGAAAAGACGCTAATTAGCATTGTGCGTCTACGTGTTTGTGAAGTACACCGTGGTACGTGTTTTGCAGGGTTGTTCATATTATGTTTTAGTAAATGTATGTATTTATATAATGAGAACTTTTAACATTGTTCTATTGCGTGGGAATCACACGACGCTAAATAATAGCATCGCCGTATGCACTGATATTGTGTGAGATTCGCTAAAATGACGTTGAGAGGCCATTCGCAAAATGGTGTCTTGTTGCCATTCGCAAAATAGCGTTCTGCAGATTTTCATTTTAACAGATTCTGTCTCAGCCAATTATCCAGCTTCGACAGTCCACCCTTTGATAGCAAACAACATGCTATCACACTCTGATTTTAAAATTTAATTTAGGATTACACTATGACATATTATTTAATGTTATATTATGGGATGGAACAAGGTGGTTCTTAAACCATCAATAATGAGTCTCTGGGAGGGACATAATACTACCCTTATACACACACCGTGGATCTTGGGAGATCATGGGATAGATGTGGGGATGCATGTAACCTATAAAGGAAGTCTTGGAGGGGATAGGGACTTACATTATTTAAGATGTTTAAAAATAACATTTCATAATACATTTCATGCATGTCTAAATCTATACATCATCTGATGGTACATTCTAGTTCAGGGTTGTAATGCAGTCCTACATTTACCTCAGTATTCATATTGTTACTACTAATAACCATCATAATTTCATTCCTTCGATTTACCTTATCTTTACATTTTCCACATTTCAACACAGTAAGAACACATTTGACACATAAGCCAATTACTATGATGACAACCAATATGAGGATCAGGAGTTTACCTATACTAGCAACCATTTCCTGGACCCACTCTCCTAGACCGGAGAACCATTTCACTAGGTTCAACCAAGAAACTCATTCCTCTACCTTCTCCTCTACTTCAGCCACTGAAGCATTATGGTTCTTCCGAAATTCCCATTTTAACTGCAGAATTTCAGCCATCTTCCGGTCTATCACCTCCTTGGGGTCACTAGTATCGTTTGTGATGTATGTGCAACACTTTACACCAAATTGGGTGGCTAAGGTCACACAATAGCCTCTAGTGACAGCTGTTAAATAATTTAATACTAATCTATGTTGCACAAGTTCTTCTTATAAGCTTGTAACTCCCTACCTGTATACCTGAACGTGTCATCATACATCTCGGTGATATTATCTATTAATTTAGCAAGATCTTGGATATATCTGAAATTTAGTGTACCCCGAGCGATCCTGGTGGGATCCAATGCAACTAAAACTTGAAAGCCAGTTGTTTCACTAATTAACTGTGTGGCTTTATGTACATCACCAGGTATCATATTTCTTTTGTCTCTATGTTCATACTGTGTGTGAAGATATGGTGATGGTGTGATTTTATGAATACCAAGCATTTCACCATGTGTAAGGGTCATAACTTCTGGAACTACTCTTCCCAGGTAACACAAACCTTCAGAACTCGGAGAGAGCCACTTATACGCTTTCCTTGCACATATAAAATATACATCATCGGGGAGAACATAAGGAATAGTAAACATCATTATCATCACACACATTTCCCTAGCAAGTGATCCTATTTCAGGTTCTCCCATTTGACTCATACAAGTTTCTGGTTGTAATACCTTGGCACAATACCCTTCTGGTACTCTACCAACCATTTCTTTGGTGGAACTTAGTGTATATTTATACCGGAAGTGTCTTCCACCTAGTCTAATTGTGCGTAAAAGTTCAACATTTATAGGTTCACTATCAGCTCTTAGTGAGACGGTCATTATCTGGTTATTCCCCGTCACCTCCCAACTTCCTGGTTTATTGAAGTTGGTGATGTTCAAACATAAAAGTGATTTATCTACTTGGTACTGGTGGAGTTTAAAATTTTCCATCCAGTGCATCCCCTCTTTGCAGTTCTAAGACCTCAGAGACATTTAATGGGAACGGCACTAACCCTACATTATGCTGTCCCTGAGGCACATGAGAACACACCCAACAGTCAGTCTGATTTAAAACTTTGCCCACCATAGTATGATAATCCTCTAAAGGATACCCACCCCAATACAGGTTATACTTAGGCTGGCACGGTTGGATGCATCTCTCATCGACTACGGACCCACAAAACTCACACATACAATAATCCTCAGACGATAGACCGTAACACTGTCTCCGACTTTCCAACATAGCAGATCTCTTAACAATTACTGTCCTGGGTTTGGTCAGAAACCGCCCTTGTGACTGTATTGCTCCTTCTTTCAACTCCACTCCATCGATATCACCATCAGCTCCCCTCTCCGTCCTCTGTCCTCCATCACAGAAACCAGAGATCCCGAAACAACCCAGGATAATGAGAACTCTGGGAGAAAACACAAAGATAACCACAGCAGACCACTCCATTGCTGAAAACAATGATCTACAAATTTCTTTAGCTCAGGTATCTCACTGTAACCTTTAATCCTCTCGGAACAGACTCGCAATTGACAGGTCTACGTTATCTGCCTCGATTCCGTCTTGTCTCTCCACCGGTTGGTTGACCTTCTTACAGTGAGTGGAATGGACCCAGGTGTCTCTCTCTGCCACTTTCAATGAAGTTGTACTCATCAGCAACACCTGATACGGACCTTCCCACCGATCTGTCAAATAACCTGAACGCAAGAAATTTCTGATCAAAACAAATTCTCCAGGTTCAACATCATGACAGTTTGTTTCAGGCATATCATGTGACAACAATTTCAAGTTATACTATAACTGCTTTAACTGTTTACTCATTGTTATAAGATACCTTACAGTAACCTCGTTGCTACTTTTCAAATCTTCCTGCGGACTTATAATCAAATGAGGTTGTCTACCAAACAGTGTTTCAAAGAGGGACAGATTGAGAAGTGGTCTAGGAGTTGTCCTGATACTATGAAGGACAAGTGGTAGTGCTTCTGGCCAACCCAGTCCAGTTTCCGCTATGATCTTACTTAATTTATTTTTAATAGTACCGTTCATCCTCTCCACCTTGGCACTGGCTTGCGGTCGGTAAGGGGTGTGAAGTCTACTATTAATACCCATCAACTTGCACATGTTTTGGAAGACATCACCTGTGAAATGAGTACCCCTATCACTTTCAATAATTCTAGGGATACCATATCTGCATACAAACTCCTGAATTACTTTCTTAGCAGTAAACGCAACAGTATTAGTGGCAGCTGGGTATGCCTCAACCCAATTAGAAAACACATCAGTGCACACTAATACATACTTGAGATTCCTGCAGGGTGGTAATTGGATGAAATCAATTTGTATTACCTGAAAAGGGCTGTCGGTCGGAGGAATGTGGGATGGCTCAGTAGGGATTGTTTTCCAAATGTTTTTCCTCAAGCAGGTCAAACAGGACATTGCTCTCTTTTCCACTTGAGAAGAAAAACCCGGTGCACACCAGTATGCTCTCACCAATTTGCACATACCTTGCTTTCCTAAGTGAGTCAGACCGTGCGCTGCCTCAGCCAGCTTGGGTAGTACACCTTGGGAGCCACTGGTTTACCTTGTCCATCTCTCCAGAGTCCTGAGGCTTCTTGCCCACATCCCTTGCATCTCCAGACTGCCTTTTCCTGAATGGAACACAAATTTTGCATCTCAATTAATTTCTGCATATCAATTGTTTGAAACATCATTTGGTTAATTGGAATGTTCACTTTTAACCCTGCTGCCCATTTGGCAGCTTCATCTGCCCTGTTGTTGCCCAGTGATACCAGATCGTCCTCACATGTATGGGCTTTACACTTAATTACAGCCACTGCCTTAGGCAATTGGATCGCTGTCAGTAGTCCTTTTATATGTTTTGAGTGTGCTACTGGTGTGCCTGCTGCTGTCATAAAATTTCTCAGACGCCATAGAGCACCAAAATCATGTACTACCCCGAAGGCGTACCTAGAGTCAGTGTGGATATTAGCGGATTTGCCTTCTGCTAATTCACACGCTCTTACTAGTGCCACCAGCTCCGCCACTTGGGCCGAGTGAGGTGGACCAAGAGGTTCGGCTTCTATGATGTCTTCGTCATTTACAACAGCAAAACCTGTACATAACTCTCCAGTGACAGTCTGTCTATGACAACTCCCATCCGTGTAAAATGTCACATCTACATTTTCTAAAGGTGTATGTCAGGTCTTGCAGTAAAGGTCTGATTCAGATATTCCATACAATCATGAGCATCAATATACCTGCAGAACTCACCTTTCGCCAGCGACTCACCTCTTTCCACCCTTTGTGCATCTTGTAGCACATATGGTAAATACGTTGCTGGGTTTAACGTACTACACCGCTTAATGGTGATGTTTGCAGGTGCTATTAGGGCTAGTTCCCATTTCGTGAACCTAGCTAAGGAGACATGTCTGGTTTGGGAAGAATTTAGCAAAGCAGATACAGCATGGGGAGTATAGACAATCATATCATGGCCTAATACTACATCCTCACTCTTACTGACCAATAGAGCAGTTGCTGCTACACTTCTTAAACACATTGGGAGTGATCTTGCCACAGTGTCCAATTGTGCACTGTAGTATGCTACAGGCCTACTGGCATCACCATGTTTTTGTGTGAGGACACCTGCTGCACAACCATTAGCTTCCGTACAGTACAAATCAAAAGGTTTTTCATAATCAGGTATTCCCAATTCAGGTGCTCTTGTCAGACTATCCTCAAGGTTAAGGAAAGCCTGCTCTGTTTCCTCTGTGTGCATGACACGATCGGGCTTTGATGAAGAGACTAGGTCCTGTAATGGTAAAGCCAAAATAGAAAAACCTGGGATCCACATTCTGCAGTATCCACACATTCCCAAGAAGGTACGTATGCGGCAGTGTCATGGTCTGTATGGCCTGGATTCGGTCAGTGGTCAGATGTCGTAACCCCTGGGTTAGGCAATGTCCCAAGTATTTAACCATGGACTGGCATGGCTGTAGTTTGTCCTTAGCAACCTTGTGTCCTGTTTGTGAGAGATGAGGCAATAAAAGTTTAGTATTTAAACATGACATAAACGAATCAGAACACAACAATAAATCGTCCACATATTATATTAGAGCAGATCCATTGGCCGGTTGAAAAGATTGTAAATAGTCGTGTAAGGCCTGGGAGAAGAAACTGGGGCTGTCTATGAAGCCCTGGGGCAATTGTGTCCATGTGTATTGTACCCCCCTGTATGTAAATGCATATAGGTACTGACAGGATGAAGAGGGACAGAGAGGGACAGAGAAGAAGGCAGAACAGAGGTCAATGACAGTAAAATGGGTTGCATTTGGTGGGATCTGCATGAGAATGACAGCTGGATTCGGCACTACGGGGAATTGGCTCTCTACTACCTTATTAACCCCTCTAAGGTCTTGTACCAGCCTATAACCCCTCCCACCACTCTTCTTCACAGGAAAGATGGGACTGTTGGCTACACTTGGGAGCTATGTTTGCCATCAATCCAGTGTCCTGTCCATCTTTGGTCCAGAGGCATCCCGGTATCTGAGATAACATTTGTTCTACTTGAGATGGATTTTTATCTGAAACAGTAGAGTGAAACATTAATCTTTGGGGAGTGTCCAATATATCCCTCACCTCATGCGCAACTCTCTCTGGGATATCTAGAAATATACCATCAGGGGTACAATAAATGACACATCCCATTTTACATAACAAATCCCTTCCCAGTAAGTTAGTAGGGGCCGCTGCTGCCAGGAGAAAGGCGTGCCTGGTATGCAATGGACCGATAGTACCCTCTGCAGATTTGGTTAAAGGATAGTGTTGCACTTTACCCGTTACACCCATGCTGGTACTGTTTCGCTGGTCACCTGTAAATTAGATGGAGATTTTATCACTGATCTGGTCGCCCCTGTGTCTACAAGAAAAGCATGTTTAGTACCAGCTACATCAATTAACATTACAGGTTCTTCTCTAACATCCCCAGTTAACCTGACTGACTGTAGACTACAGGTGTGACCTGACCCCTAGAGCTGACTATCTTCTTCCAGCAAAGCATTCACTGCTGTGATGTGAGCAGGTGATGGCTGGAATTGTCCTTTCTGTTGTGGGTGTCCCTTCTGTAGGTATGTCAGTGTTACCTGGTTTGGTGTTTCCCATTTCTTAGCCTTACAGTACTTATATGGCACTCCTGGTTACACCTATAACACCTTCGTCGTTGACGAGTTGTGAAAGGTTGTTGTTGTGTGGATTGGGGAATGAGGAAAAATTGTGGTTGTGTATAGCGATAAGGGTTTGGAGGTTGTATGGGATGAGTGTATTGTGGCTGAGTGTGGTAAGAATTCTGCGGTGATATTTGCATTTCTTCCAGAGCTGATGTTTTTATCATGTTCAATTGTAGATTCCCTGAGGGTGTCCACTGTAACTCCCCTCCACCAAGGAAGTGAGGTCTGAACCCTGGCTTTTAGAGTGTCCTTAAGACCAACCATAAGCACTGTGATTGTCATTTCCCTGTGATGAGTGTTGTCTTTTATGTCCTCTATACCTGTGTATTGGGTAATAGTCTGCAGCGCTCTGTTAAAATAATCTGCTGCAGACTCACTCTCCTTCTGTTTTATCGTGAAGATTTTACTCCAGTTAACAATTAATGGGAAAAATACAGCCAATTGGGTAACAATGTATTGTCCTGATTATGTGCATCAGTTATGGGACTATCTCCATCCAATACACAGGCCGTGATAAACTTGTTCACATCAGTATTGTGTGGAAGACATGCCCGTAATACCACTCGCCAATCTTTATTGGTTGGCTCATGAGCATTACCTAAATCCTTTACAAATCTCTGGCACTTTGCTAGTTCTTTCCTAGGGTCAGGGAAATCTGTTATTATGGAACATAGTTCTGCTCTTGTCCATGGACAATGCATTGCTACGTCCCTTATGGCTACTACACCATGTGCATCCGGATTCCCGTTGGGAACAGTTATTGTCCGGATGGGATGGATGCCTGCCATAATGCTACCTTTGACTTGATTACCGAGTTGAGGGTTCAGCCTACTGCTACTATGTATGGTATTAGTAATCTCCGCTACTGTTAAAGCGGGGGTTAGTACTTCCTGTACAGGTGGGGCTACCTCCATTTCTGGTACTAGCAGGGCGGCTACCTTTGCTTGCTGTGGTGGTACATTTAACATTTGTGCAACATGGGAGAGAGCGGACATCACAACAGGTTCATCATCTACATCATAAACGTGTTCCCTATGGTTAATTAGAAGAGGGTACAAATTACTTGTTACATTTTTATGAGTTTTTACACCGACTGTACCTTCACCCCTATCCGCATAGGGCGGCGGTGGTGCGCGTGAACTACTGACATTACCTTCTGCAACGCTACCTTGCTGTGCGTGTGTGCTACTTTGCAGTGCACACACAATGCTATTTGCATGCGCACTCCCTTGCGTCGTGCACGAGACGCTAGTTTGCGTCGTGTGCACACCGCTAAGCCACATATCCCCCTTGTGCTGCAACAACTTCAAGCAATCATTAAACTTTACTCTTTTCTTCAGAGACTTCACTAAACATATACTGTCTCTGAGATTGTTCAGAACCTCCGTATCAAAGCTACCAATATTAGGAAAAGGTGTTCTACATTTCTTGGCCATTTTGACCCATATGTCGCAATACGCTGTAGCGTATGCACCATACTTTTTAAACATAACATACCTGGCCGATCCTTCCATCTGCAGCGCATCATCAACCATTACTAGAGATGGCTTCGCACCCATCTGGGAAAACGCTTAGCAATCTCTAGAGAATTTCGACTGGTGAACGATTTTCAATGAGCAACGTTCACTCACTCCCACCCATTATACCCAGCTAATCCGCCTGGCATTACAGTCGGCTTGCACAACGAGGAGCAGACTAACCACCTATTGTAAATTATTCTACTTGCGGCTGTATTAAACCAAGCTTCAGCCGCTCGCTCCTTCCCGCTATACCCCACTTTACCTCTACGTTATGATCCGTGTGTATTACACGAAGAGTAAAGTAACCGCCTAGCGTATTATTTTACTTGTGATGAATTTTACCCCAAGCTTCACCACTAGCTTCCTACTTCGAGTTTACTCCCAACTGGTAGCATTTAGAAGTTACTACAACTAACCTTGCCAGCAGTTTCACTCCCACGACACCCACTTCACAATCACAATTTAAATAATCATGCGGTCTGATCGCGCTGCCCATGGAACCTAACTGATCAATGGACTTTGCGATTAATGGGTGTTCGGACCGAGAAAAACCCTTGTTTCTCGATAACCTAAACCACAATGTACAGTCAGGTGCATAAATATTGGGACATTGAGAGAATTTTCAGATTTTGGCCTTTATTCACCACCACAATGGCTTTGAAATGAAACAAACAAGATGTGCTTTAACTGCAGACTTTCAGATTTAATTTGAGGGTAATTACATCCAAATCAGGTGAACGGTGTAGGAATTACAACGGTTTCTATATGTGCCTCACACTTTTTAAGGGGCCAAAAGTAATGGGACTATCAACTCAAAAGCTATTTCATGGACAGGTGTGGGCTATTTCCTCATTAATTCATTATCAATTAAGCAGGTAAAAGGTCTGGAGTTGATTCTAGGTGTGACATTTGCATTTGGAATCAGTTGCTTTCGACTCTCAATATGAGATCCAAAGAGCTGTCACTATCAGTGAAGCAAGCCATCATTAGGCTAAAAAATCAAAACAAACCCATCAGAGAGATAGCAAAAACATTAGGTGTGGCCAAATCAACTGTTTGGAACATTCTTAAAAAGAAAGAACGCATCGGAGAGCTCAGCAACACCAAAAGACCCGGAAGACCACGGAAAACAACTGTGGTGGATGACAGAAGAATTATTTCCCTGGTGAAGACAAACCCCTTCACAACAGTTGGCCAAATCAAGAACACTCTCCAGGAGGTAGGTGTATATGTGTCAAAGTCAACAATCAAGAGAAGACTTCACAAGAGTGAATATAGAGGTTTCACCACAAGATGTAAACCATTGGTGAGCCTCAAAAACATGAAGACCAGATTAGAGTTTGCCAAACAACATCTAATAAAGCCATTACAGTTCTGGAACAACATCCTATGGACAGATGAGACAAAGATCAACTTGTGCCAGAGTGATGGGAAGAGAAGAGTATGGAGAAGGAAAGGAACTGCTCATGATCCAAAACATACCACCTCATCAGTGAAGCATGGTGGTGGTAGTGCCATGGCGTGGGCATATATGTCTGCCAATGGAACTGGTTCCCTTGTATTTATTGATGATGTGACTGCTTACAAAAGCAGCAGAATGAATTCTGAAGTGTTTAGGGCAATATTATATGCTCATATTCAGTCAAATGCTTCAGAACTCATTGGACGGCGCTTCACAGTGCAGATGGACAATGACCCAAAGCATACTGCAAAAGCAACCAAAGAGTTTTTTATGGCTAAAAAGTGGAATGTTATGCAATGGCCAAGTCAATCCCCTGACCTGAATCTGATTGAGCATGCATTTCACTTGATGAAGACAAAACTGAAGGGAAAATGCCCCAAGAACAGGCAGGAACTGAAGACATTTGCAGTAGAAGCCTGGCACAGCATCACCAGGGATGAAACCCAGCATCTGGTGATGTCTATGCGTTCCAGACTTCAGGCTGTAATTGCCTGCAAAGGATTTGCAATAAAGTATTAAAAAGTGAAAGTTAGATTTAGGATTGTTTAGTTTGTCCCATTACTTTTGGCCCCTTAAAAAGTTAAATCTGATAGTCTGCAGTTAAAGCACATCTTGTTTGTTTCATTTCAAAGCCATTGTGATGGTGAATAGAGGCCAAAATATGTAAATTCTGTCAATGTCCCAATATTTATGCACCTGACTGTACCTGCTTTGTACACTGGCCCAGTAGTTTGTGCTGCCCCGTCGGGCACCTACCGAGTTTACACGGAGGTTTAACAGACAGTAACCTCCACTCACACTTAGGCTTAACAGACAGTAGCCTCTACTCTGTAATCACATGTTTCAATTATACACTCCTTTTCTGTACAGAAAATAAAACCTTTTTCCCTTAATATAGCAGTATAATTCAGAGGTCTTAGCAAGCAGAGGTCTTAGCAAGCAATCACGCTATACATACAATGACCGTTGAACACGTGGCAGCAATACAAGAAATATGCATTGCATATGCTATTGTGCGACTTCCCCTTTTTAACACGAACCTTTATCAACGAAGGAAAACAAACTTTTTCCTTCCTTGTCCCTGGATTCTAATCAGCGCACCTTAAACTCACACAATAACGGATAGCGGTCTCTCAGCATCAAGTGGTAGCAGGTATTCAAAGGCACAATGCGTTCTTTCCTGATTATGGCCCCTAATCTTTGCTGAGAAATCGATAAACGTGTGTTAGCGTGTAAATTGGCAGCGTGATCTCACTCTACGAGCCCCCAACTATAAATTGCTAATGATTTATACACCTTAATTGTCACTATTTAGCGTTATAAGTCGCACAAGAAATAATTGCTTTCCAGACTTGGATTGTGGTTCCAAAGCACAAAAAGATATTATTCACCAAAAAGCAGATAGTTACACGCTGTGATCTAAATACAATTAGCGCAAACAAATTATACAATCACAAGGTACAGTCGAATACATACGCATGCGCTCTGGATCCAGATTCCTGGCATCAAACGTGAAGCCTTCGTCAAAGAGAGAAAGAAGATGACTAACTACCAGATTCAGAGCGCTTGGTTATGTACTCTTCCAGAGATAGGCAATACAATAGAACTAGTTGGCATAATCCCATTGGTTTTTCTTCCTGGTTCTTCTGTTACGATACAGTTCATAGGTCAGTTTGTATAGTCATAGTCCAGCCTTCAACAGCTCTTTGTGTCCGTTTTCCCGCCGAAGAACAAGTCTAAACTGGCTAATAAACATCACATTACAGGGTACATTTCAATGCCTAGCTCTCTATGATCCATAATTTGCAGACACATGTTGCGATCTCCCTGCCGATGGAACCGGAGATCTGCAAATAAACAGTGGTTTAGAATAGCACCAAACACGGTCTGCTTATCATGTACTAAACCTGAGATCTTAAATACAGTCGTTTTATTACATACTTAATAATGAATAAAACCTTGAATATTAACCTTAATGCTAGGGAACCTTTTTATGTAAGTGTGCAGTGTGTAAGTGTAAGGATATTAAGAAAAGACGCTAGTTAGCGTTGTGCGTCTATGTGTTTGTGAAGTACACCGTGGTACGTGTTTTGCAGGGTTGTTCATATTATGTTTTAGTAAATGTATGTATTTATATAATGAGAACTTTTAACATTGTTCTATTGCGTGGAAATCGCACAACGCTAAATAATAGCATCGCCGTATGTACTGATATTGTGTGAGATTCACTAAAATGACGTTGGGTGGCCATTCGCAAAATGGTGTCTTGTTGCCATTCACAAAATGGCATCGTGCAGATTTTAATTTTAACAGATTCTGTCTCAGCCAATTATTCGGCTTCGACATATGTTCCGTCCACTACAATTAATCTTAACAAACCATCTCACTTATTCTGTCTGCAGAAATCTGGTATAATTCAAGAAATTGAATCCTCTAAACAGAAATACACGATTTTTGTACCGGACAATTCCGCCGTGGCAAAGTTTTACAATCAATCTGGATCTAACGAATTGGTAATTATGTATATAGAAGCTAAATATTACAACCTTCCAAAGTCTTGTGATGATATATATTTTTTACTTGACGTAATGCCCAGTTCATTGTCTCAATATTATTCCTGTTACCTCAATCAGATATGTGTGAGAGTATAAAATGTATCAAAGCTTATTACGACTCATTGCAGTACCAAACAAACACTGATTCGCATATACAGGGCCAGTGCCAGCGACCTGTGCATACTAGGTGCCTCTTACCCTGGCTGTATGGTGATGTGATAACAGTGCTCCTTGCCTCTGTTGCTCTGTGATACAGGGAGTGTTGCGCGGTGCTGTGACATCACCACTCAGCACTATGCTCCAAACCTGTCACTCACATTGATGATACTGATAAGCAGAATCATAGTGGGTTATCCCCCATCTCTACCAGCCTGTTCCACAAGGTTAGAAACAACAGTGATGATGGACGCAGAGAAGAACAAGGTTCAAAGTTTTCTATACTTTAATGAGGGGTATCCACTAAGCGATTTAAACAAGCGATTGCACGATAACGATGTCGTTATCGTGCAATCGCTTGCAAATCGCGCAAGCATCGGGCATGTTTTGATCAGAAGCGACCAGCGATGCGCGTGCCCGCTGGTCGCTTCTGACATCCGACATCGCCCGTACATGCAAGTCAACCTGACGATCTCGTCAGGTTCTGCATGTGCGGGGATGAGGGATGTGCCGGGACTTAACGAGTGAACGTTCAGTCTAGGCACATCACTAGCTATACAAACGACAGCACGATTGCAATGTCGCAATCGTGCTGTCGTTTGTATATCGCTAAGTGGATACCCCCCATAACACACACTCCATCTCTCCCATTGTTATCCAATGAAGAAGGGGTTTAACAATGATGATGATAATAATGGTAGTAATAATAATAACTTCCATTAATTCTTTGGATGCTTGCCCTGGACACAGTCAGAATCTCTGTGGGCCCGTCCACTTGATCCCCCGGGCTCTGCCTGCTCAAAAGGAAAGTTATATATATATATATATATATATATATATATACACACACAGTGTTATATACATTTAAACCACTCTACCTTCCTCCATGTGATGTGGGCAGCCTGGGAATTTTATGGCACAATTCGCATTCAATGGCGTCAACTGTACAATGGAGTAAACCTTAGATTTGCACAGCAGGGGGCTTAGCCACGATGACACGATCATATCCCCACAATTTAGATGAGACCCTCCCGTAGAGGGCTCTTTAATAGAAGGCAAGTATGAATCACTCCACACCCAGCTCCCTAACATGGTACAGGCTCTGATCAACTGAAACTGCATAAGCTGCCCAGTCTGTTAATTAGGGGTTTATGTATTAAGCAGTGAAAAGCGTGGAGGCATGGACCAGTGGAGAAGTTGTCCATTGCAACCCATCAACTTTGAAGTAGCATTTATCAAGTACAGTCTATAAAATAGTAGGAGCTGATTGGTTGCTATGGGCAACTTCTCCATTGGTCCACTTCTTCATGCTTTTACTGCTTAATGCCTGATTTATCAAGGAGTGACATTCTTGTTATCACTCGTTACTAATCATAAATGGTGCACCAACCAATCAGTTCATGTCTTATGTTTGAAAAATGACAGTTAGTAGCTGATTGGTTGGAGCACCATTTAACATTAGTAACAGTGATAACAAGAATATTACTCGTTGATAAATAAGGCCCTTAGGGCCCCATTTATTAACGAACGTAAATACCAGTGGCATTTTTTGTTTAGTATTCCTGTGATACAAAGGAAAATGCCACTAGTATTTATCAATAATTACCCCTCCGGTGAGGTCCAGCAAAGTCCTCCTCATCTGCGAGGTTATCCACTCCACTGCTGGCAACCTAACGCTGCCAGTGGTGGGGGTCTTGTGTAATGCGCATGTGCGACGGCCCATGCACATGACACAGGGATCCGGCAGTGTCTAGAAGGCTTTGCTGAAGCCGGAAGGGCAGTATCGGGTCCCCATTGCCATCAATGAGGAACTTATCGCTCTCGCCATCTAAAGATCATCTAAAGATGGCGAGAGCGATGCTGTGACAAACAGCGGTAATATTAGATTACTGCTGTTTGTTGAATACAGAAAGGATGACATAACCCCTTTAGTGAGCGTTAAAGGGGCTATGCATCCTTGATAGTGTGGAAGAGCAAAAGACACAGTCAGTTTATCATACAGAAACATTTGCACAAATATACCGATATCATTGAGCTGGAACACCAGAGGATGGATCGCAGGAGAGGGGGAGGGATCGCAGTACTGTACTCTGACAGGCTGTACCGGATTAATAACAGGGCAGGTGTGGCAGCCTCCATACACTGAAGGAACCTCACATATAACTACATCAGCAGAATAGGGGGGTATTGTGGCACATGTAAACAGGGGTTTCTGTATGGCATAATGTGAACTGGGGGCACAACAGTGTGTTTAGCACCAGTATATCATATTAACAATTTTATTGGTAGCGGCCTCCACAAGTTAGTCACCTCAGGGCCCCCCCAAACCTTAATCCAGCCCTGGTGACAAGCTTCCCTACACGGGTTGGGGATATGAACTTTTAGTGACTGGCAGTGGGCCCCTACAAAATCCGAAGGGGCCCCAATATGGTGCGCCTGCTGCACCATTGGTTCCGCCATTGTTCTGTTCAAGGTAACTTTCTCCTCTCTGTAGAGTCTCCTTACGCAAAGTAGTGTTAAGTTCTTGTCTATAAATTACGGCCAGTAAAACATAGTACAAGTAATAATCAGTGTTGGTCTGGCCAACAAGAGTTGGCGGTAAGTACTCTGTGGGCCTCACTACACATAGTGCCCACACAAATATTGTGCCCAAGACTTTGTCAAAAGCATGTGAGTGTGGTTTTATGTATATGGTTGGGAAAAGTGTATTGAAGGCACCAGGGGCACTAGCTCAAAAAAAAGGATTTCTCTTTCAGTCCCGGCTGGGTTTACTGATGACCAAGACTGGTTCAGGTGTGTGTGTGTTAATGAGCAGACAAGCTTAGTGTGTGTGTGTGTGTGTGTGTGTGTGGGTGTGGTGGTGGTTTTGTTGAGTGCTGACAGGGTAACTGTATGTATAGGTGTAATGAGTGCTGACAGGGTAACTGTATGTATAGGTGTAATGAGTGCTGACAGGGTAACTGTATGTGTAGGTGTAATGAGTACTGGCAGGGTGAGGAGTGTGTAGGTGTAATGAGTCCTGGCAGGGTGAGGTATGTGTAGGTGTAATGTGTACTGGCAGGGTGAGGTGTGTGTAGATGTAATGAGTGCTGGCAGGGTGCGGTGTGAATAGGTGTAATGAGTACTGGCAGGGTGAGGTGTGTGTAGGTGTAATGAGTGCTGGCAGGGTGAGGTATGTGTAGGTGTAATGAGTACTGGCAGGGTGAGGTATGTGTAGGTGTAATGAGTGCTGGCAGGGTGAGGTATGTGTAGGTGTAATGAGTACTGGCAGGGTGAGGTATGTGTAGGTGTAATGAGTGCTGGCAGGGTGAGGTATGTGTAGGTGTAATGAGTACTGGCAGAGTGAGGTATGTGTAGGTGTAATGAGTGGTGGCAGGGTGAGGTATGTGTAGGTGTAATGAGTGCTGGCAGGGTGAGGTATGTGTAGGTGTAATGAGTACTGGCAGGTTGAGGTATGTGTAGGTGTAATGAGTACTGGCAGGGTGAGGTATGTGTAGGTGTAATGAGTCCTGGCAGGGTGAGGTATGTGTAGGTGTAATGAGTACTGGAAGGGTGAGGTATGTGTAGGTGTAATGAGTGCTGGCAGGGTGAGGTGTGTGTAGGCGTAATGAGTGCTGGCAGGGTGAGGTGTGTGTAGGTGTAATGAGTGCTGGCAGGGTGAGGTATGTGTAGGTGTAATGAGTACTGGCAGGGTGAGGTGTGTGTAGGTGTAATGAGTGCTGGCAGGGTGAGGTATGTGTAGGTGTAATGAGTGTTGGCAGGGTGAGGTGTGTGTAGGTGTAATGAGTGCTGGCAGGGTGAGGTGTGTGTAGGTGTAATGAGTGCTGGCAGGGTGAGGTGTGTGTAGGTGTAATGAGTACTGACAGGGTGAGGTATGTGTAGGCGTAATGAGTGCTGGCAGGGTGAGGTGTGTGTAGGTGTAATGAGTACTGGCAGGGTGAGGTATGTGTAGGTGTAATGCGTGCTGGCAGGGTGAGGTATGTGTAGGTGTAATGAGTACTGGCAGGGTGAGGTATGCGTAGGTGTAATGAGTGCTGGCAGGGTGAGGTATGTGTAGGTGTAATGAGTGCTGACAGGGTAACTGTATGTGTAGGTGTAATGAGTGCTGGCAGGGTGAGGTATGTGTAAGTGTAATGAGTGCTGGCAGGGTGAGGTATGTGTAAGTGTAATGAGTACTGGCAGGGTGAGGTATGTGTAGGTGTAATGAGTCCTGGCAGGGTGAGGTATGTGTAGGTGTAATGAGTACTGGAAGGGTGAGGTATGTGTAGGTGTAATGAGTGCTGGCAGGGTGAGGTGTGTGTAGGCGTAATGAGTGCTGGCAGGGTGAGGTGTGTGTAGGTGTAATGAGTGCTGGCAGGGTGAGGTATGTGTAGGTGTAATGAGTACTGGCAGGGTGAGGTGTGTGTAGGTGTAATGAGTGCTGGCAGGGTGAGGTATGTGTAGGTGTAATGAGTGTTGGCAGGGTGAGGTGTGTGTAGGTGTAATGAGTGCTGGCAGGGTGAGGTGTGTGTAGGTGTAATGAGTGCTGGCAGGGTGAGGTGTGTGTAGGTGTAATGAGTACTGGCAGGGTGAGGTATGTGTAGGCGTAATGAGTGCTGGCAGGGTGAGGTGTGTGTAGGTGTAATGAGTACTGGCAGGGTGAGGTATGTGTAGGTGTAATGAGTGCTGGCAGGGTGAGGTATGTGTAGGTGTAATGAGTACTGGCAGGGTGAGGTATGCGTAGGTGTAATGAGTGCTGGCAGGGTGAGGTATGTGTAGGTGTAATGAGTGCTGACAGGGTAACTGTATGTGTAGGTGTAATGAGTGCTGGCAGGGTGAGGTATGTGTAGGTGTAATGAGTGCTGGCAGGGTGAGGTATATGTAGGTGTAATGAGTGCTGGCAGGGTTAGGTGTGTGTGGGGGGGTTAATTGGTGCTGACATATAATGGGAAACAGATGTGTAGCATAAATATTTATTGGGGCATAGATGTGTGGCATAATGTATTGGAGGCACAGCTGTATAGCATATAAAGAATTTGTGGCACATGTGTGGCATATGTATTAGGGGCATTTTATAGCAGAATTCACAGCTATGAGGCATTGATGTGTAGTATAATTATGAATTGGGTCTCTGCTGTATGGCATCTTAGTTGGTGCACTTCTATATAGTATATTATGAATTTGGAACACTACTGTGTGGCATATTATAAATTGGCGTCACTAAAGTGTGGCATAGCATTGGAAGGAGCAGTAGATGAAATGTTGCCAAGGGCGCCCAGACATCTTGCACTGGCCCTGGATCTATTTAAGCGTTCTGACTCCAGAAATTGAAGCATTTTCTCTGGATGTGTTTCTAGGATAACCGTACAATAAAATACCATATTATACTTGGGGAGAAATTGTTACCTTCAGACGTAAGGAATGGGATGCACAAAGGCAGCATGCTGGGATCCTCTTACTGGCTGATGTTTTACAAAAGGTACAACCAGGTACAGTATAATATTTTAATAGGCATCAATCTAATGTTTGAAGTACACATGAAACATTGTTACAAACAGTCCTCACCACAACACAGGAATTCACAGAAGTGAAAGACAAGAGGTGAACAATTGTAAAAATATGTAAGTGATAAATACAGATGCGTCCAGTAACATTGTGGCTGATCGCACCACAAACATGCGCGCACATCGCGCCATGCAATTCCCCACGACTCCATATGCTACGACACGATATGGTGCAAACTGTGATCGCACCATTCATTCCTATGGAGGCGCGGTCACGTACGTAGTGCTCGCACCTGATCGCAGGCGTGCATCTCGCGCTATGCGAGGCGAGATTTACCTTGCCATCGGCAACACTAGCGCTGGGCATATCTGTACCTGTTATCTGCACATGCTCATTATATGTAGTTAAAAAGGTAGAGAAAAAGGACTCCATCAAAGTGGGGCACACCCCGGACAAAACAGAGAACAGTAATAAAGACTGTATAGATGAAAATGGGATAAAATTAATCTTTAATTGGTATTCCTAAAATAAATTGAGAATCTGAAGGCAAAGCTCAAAAGACAAACACATAACAAATAGGCTAGAGACAGCCAAAAACACAATAACTCAGATCGTGCTACATAACAAGTCTAATGGTACCAATAAGGTAACCACATTAGTGAAACATGATACATATGGTCATGCAAACAAGTAGATCAAAGAATATATTGATTTGGAAATATCACCAATCAGCTCTAAGGTGATATAAATGATTAGTTCTCACTAATAACATACTGTGATCAAATATGTATAGTTGGCACATATACGTAATAACTCAGATACAAAATTGCGCATGAGTGTATCAGAATGACTCATAAGTTATGAGTTATTCTGATACACTCATGCGCAATTTTGTATCTGAGTTATTACGTATATGTGCCAACTATACATATTTGATCACAGTATGTTATTAGTGAGAACTAATCATTTATATCACCTTAGAGCTGATTGGTGATATTTCCAAATCGATATATTCTTTGATCTACTCGTTTGCATGACCATATGTATCATGTTTCACTAATGTGGTTACCTTATTGGTACCATTAGACTTGTTATGTAGCACGATCTGAGTTATTGTGTTTTTGGCTGTCTCTAGCCTATTTGTTATGTGTTTGTCTTTTGAGCTTTGCCTTCAGAGTCTCGATTTATTTTAGGAATACCAATTAAAGATTAATTTTATCCCATTTTCATCTATACAGTATTTATTACTGTTCTCTGTTTTGTCTGGGGTGTGCCCCACTTTGATGGAGTCCTTTTTCTCTACCTTTTTAATACACTGTTACTACTCCAGGGAGCACCCCCTGACTACTCTATATCCCTATTGTAGATTGACTCCTGTGCTATTGTTTTCCTCCTTCCCCTTTCCTTCCTCTCCATATATTACATGCTCATTATATCACATTTATCAGATGATTGTCTTGTGTGTGTACAAATCACTCAATAACATGATTGAGAATAGATCTTTTGATTAAAAAAAAAACATCAGTTGTGTGTGGGTAGCCGACAGATATATGGCAGTGTGTAGTCTATGTAATCTGCAGTAAAGGCCCACAAGTAAAATGGCATGCACCTGTTTTGTGCATGTGTCTGTTATTATGGGAACAGTGTGAATAAAAAAATGGATTGCAAATAGGTTTTCCATGCAATATAATTCTAATATACTGTTGTTGCAGTAGCTTGGTAAAATTATATCAGAGTATGGAGGAAATTATTATATTTAATTTAATAACATAATTTGAGGTGTATTGGAAGTGGAAATGGCACATTTAATAAACTCTTTCTAGGTTAGTCACTGATTTACACCAAAGAAATATAATGTATTTAATTTTGACTTTATCCCTAAGAATTGATATTTGTGCAGTTGCATATCTAAAGAATCAACAGTTGTATAAATGATATGTCAAAATGTGGGGTAATATATTTTATACGGTAAGACCGCCATACAGTAGGTTAAATGCAGGCTATTGATGTATATACTGTATGTACATATATACAATCACTCTCTCTCTCATTCTCCAGAACAGGCAATTGCAATTTGAAAACCCTCTGGGCATTTCAAAGATGGATGTTGACACTGTCAACAATTTGTA
Source organism: Taudactylus pleione (assembly GCA_031769625.1). Taxonomy (NCBI): domain Eukaryota; kingdom Metazoa; phylum Chordata; class Amphibia; order Anura; family Myobatrachidae; genus Taudactylus; species Taudactylus pleione. The sequence continues at coordinate 820,055 of JAUIMM010000288.1, forward strand.
CCTGTCGACCTTCTTACATGTCGACCTTTAGTGTGTCGGCCTTTTGTCCCTGTCAACCTATCGACTGTCTAACATCTGGTGCCTATCTAGACATTGTCTACCTTTTTTACTGTAGATCTTTCAATCCATATCCATCTATGTACGGGCATTTTAAACTGTGTAATGTGAAATAAATTATTGTGTTGTGGTTGTACATCATTGCACATTCGTTTGCATTTTGAGGTACATATGAATTTACCAACTAGAGTCAGGAGTGTCATCCATATTTGTAATGCCCAGAGAGTTTTCAAATTGAAATTGCCTGTACTGGAGAATGAGAGAACACTCCAAAGAGATCACTAACATTTGAGATTGGTTGTTGCTAGATCCAAGTTAGAGAAAGGACCTCTGATGTCACAACAATGTGACCGTTGCAGCAGTTCCAGACCACTACCAGTGTTACTATCCACATGGGCATAGAGGGGGGATATAGACCTGTGGCGAACAAAGCGAGCCATTGTGCCCGAAGCATTGCGAGCGAAGCTAGCCCATGAGGAGACACTTTTGGCCCACGTTCTGAATCTTGCCCCTCCCCCTCTTGCCGCAGGTCATGTGGTTGTGACGTCAGAGGTCCTTTACAGCACCTCGTTCTAGACCTAACCAGGAGGGATTGATCAGCACGTTTTCATTACTCTGTGGTACGATGCATACACGTTTGTGCGATTACCTAATTGCTGATGCGGGGTACGTACACGTCAAACCTGATGTTCACAGCATGCACCCAGCTTCCACTTTACACGCCATGCACTTTAGGTGTGACGTGCATGTACGCGCAGCACCAATGGCAGAGAAGAGGATTGGTAATGGGGGTGATTAAGTACAACGGGATGGGAGGGACGGGAATGGGCTTCGAAGAGAAGGGACGGGGACAGGGGGAGCTGCTGAGGGGGTTGGGCAGCTGAGTGACATATATATATATATATATATATATTAGGGGTGAGCGGGTTCGGTTTTACTCGGATTTACTCGGATCTTTCAACGGTATATATATCCACAATGTATACAGTATTGATATGTAGTGGCTGTGTTGATCTACAATGTGTTGCAAAAATACATAATTTACTTATTGTTTACTTAGACATTTGTTCATGAAGTTCTGCTGAATGGCACCTTTTTTGAAACAAATAATGGAATGTTAATGGCAATATCGGAAGTCCTAACAATCCTGAAAAATCGTTGTGATACCACTAATATAATTGTGAAAAAGGTAAAATGGTCCAATAATAAGAGTTTGCAAACTAACCACAGTGTCAATTGCATGAATTGAAGTAACAGCACAGTATATCTTAAATGCATGTTAATGGGTTAAATAATGCAACTCATTCTATATATTATCATATCACTACCTGCTGAGTTTGACCAACTCTGCCTCAGCATATATTATGAAATTATAGGAGAAAATGTCGGCCGCAAGAAACCAGGGCTGGATTACGGTTTGTGGGGTGACCTATTAATAAATGCAGGGAACATAAGAATTCTGCAAGGCTGCAGTCTAGGTGCACTCATGGCTCAGACTACATTGCTGCCAAGGGTCAAATGCAGGATTTGTGGGTGGTCGGGGTATCAAATATTAAATAATAAAAACATAAAAATATTTGTCAGCTATTCTCTCATGGCTACCGCTGCTTCACAGTTTTTTTTTCTTACATGTCTTCCCACCAATTTTTCACTCACATGTCAATCTGCCCACCAGCCTTTTTCTTACATACCCTCTGCCCACCAGCCTTTTTCTTACATACCCTCTGCATACCAGCCTTTTTCTCACATACCCTCTGTCCACCACTTTTTTTCACATGCCCATTTACCTACCACCTTTTTCCTCAAATGTCCCTTTGCACACTAGCTTTTCCCTGATTTGCCTGCTTACACCTCAGTTTTTGCTCATATGCCACTCTACCCACTAACTGTTCCTTACATGCATATCTGCTCACCAGCTCGTCTCTCATTTGTCCTCTTCTGCTGAAAAGCATTTTTCTCAAATTCCCCTCTGCCAACCAACTGCAGGGAATAGTTGGGCAACACTATACAACTAATATGCTAATGCAGCAGGAGGCATCTGGTGTAAATAGTCACCTCCTGATAGCATCGCAAACCCAGTGCTGTGTCCTAAGATGCAGCATTGGATCTTCTGTGAGACCATCGGCAAACTGAGTAACCCTGAGGTTTTTTTATTGGAAAAAGCAGTCTTTATGTACATAACGATAGCAAAAACCACACATAAGACATTACATTCAAGTGTACTGTATCGCAGCACAGACAACACGCAATACACCGCTAAACATGAATCATTCCTACATTATAGCACAATACTAGACATATGACATAAGATATCCTACACTATACATCATGTACTGCACTATTCACTCATTACATAAACTATATAACAGTCAACAAGGACAATGGGTGTGTTAGGGGAAAATGGTGAGGGAAGGAGTCACATGCCCGAAGCTTTATTGGGAAGGGTAAATAAATAGAAAGACATTTCAATAAAACGTCAAGCAATGTGAGAGGGATGGGGGTCGCAGCCCAGACTGTATTTGAAAAGCTGTCACTTATAGGGAAACAGGGAGAAGAAGAGGGGTTTAATCCTCTACTACATCAGTCGACCATGTCTCTGAGTAGGGCAAGGCTATCTGCAATCTTGCAGCCAGGAATGCTGCAGGTCTGGTCTGGGTGAATGATCCGTCTGATGATAGCCTTTAGCTAGTTGGCTAGCACCTTGGCGAGGTTACTCAGAATCCCCCTCGCAGCTACGTAGCTGGTGCCAAGAAATTTGCATCGGAAGACACAGACCTTGGCCTCGGCACAATGGAGGCTAGCCCTGCCCACTCCTCGCCTCCAAATGGCCAGGCTGTGGCTTGGGGGAACTGCAAGCAATCTCATAGAGGAAGAGCTGGCACATGTGCAGTACAGTTCCTGTGCATGTGCACTGGTCTCTCACAATCAGTGTTTTATGCAAACCATCAAGTATGCATCCAACACTGAATCAGGCCTTGTGTGGTGTACTCCTGTGTCCTGCTGCATCTGTGGTCACATGACATCAATGAATGAGTCAGACACAGCAGCAGGAAGTACTACCTTTTTTTTTTTTTTCTTAAAGGGGTGTTTTATCAAAGCTTGGAGAGAGATGAAGTACAGAGTGATAAAGTACCAACCGATCAGCTACTAAAATGACAGTTTTAAGCTCTCCAACCTAAAAATAAATACATTTCCCCCATTATCTTCAAATGCTGACCCGGCATCCAGATCTTGTGCCCTCTCTTAAGCCAGCTCTGCATATATTGTACAGTCAGGATGAAGGGCAACCACCCTGACTGTCTTGCCAGGAATCTGGGAATGCAAGGAACACTGCTCTCCTTCTTCAGAGACATTCCCTCAATGCATTGGCATATCTATAATGGGTGCAGGGTGTGCAGTCCAGGGGCCCACACTCGGATTTGCAGCCCCCAGGCTCTCCGTACACTGGTGAACAGATGCCGTGCGCATGCACATGGCATCTGTTCTCCTTCTGCTTACCCGCTGCTCTGCTATACAGAGCAGCGGTTTGTGCTCCACCCAACTTCCCCCCCACCATGGGACACTGCGGGTAGGACAGCGTGTCTGTCTCAGAAATAAGGGGCTGTCCTGCTGAATGTGGGATAGTTGGGAGGTATGCACACCGCACACCCTGCACCCATATAATTATACTCACCTCTCCAGAGTCCTGCGTCAGCCAGTGCTGCAGACAGAAATCATTTGCGCATGTGTAGCAGAGAAGTCTCCGGGAACATAGCCAGAGTCTGCTGCACTGCCGGAGAGGAAGGGGACCACGTGGAGCTGCACACAGGCCCTCTACTCTCTTAAACCGCCCCTGCCTCAATGTAATATGTATTTGAAGAGTTATCTAAATCACAGGTTCTCAAACTCGGTCCTCAGGACCCCAAACAGTGCATGTTTTCCATGTCTCCTCACAGAATCACAAGTAAAATAATTAGATCACCTGCAGATCTTTTAAAATTTGTGAGTGAGTATATACCTGTGCACTAATTGGGTGACCTGGAAAACATGAACTGTGTGGGGGTCTTGAGGACCGAGTTTGAGAACCACTGATCTAAAGCCTCAATGTGTACTATTTACAGAAAATTATGTTACATGACATGTCTGTATAGATATTTTGGGGTAAATTTACTAATAAGATTCTGCTTAACATTTAACTAGCACCTTCTAGAAGATAATTGCTAGAATCTGGTTGGTTTCTATGGGCAACATCTCTTCTAAAACTTCTAAAAACTCTCACTTTAGTAAATTTACCCCCTTGTTTTAATAACTTCAGGTTGTATTTCATTATTTAATTACCTTATTTTTGTGTTGCTATGTAACACTCTTATTCTTTCTGCTGCAGACAAAATGCAACTCTTGTAATAAAGGGATTCAGTGTCCAGAGGGTACAGTTCTGCTGGTGAGTGTCATGTTTGTCTTCTGCTTAAATTCGGCTCTGCTGCAACCTCTTGTACATTGAAGGTGTACTAAACCTACGTGAGACTCATACGGGGATGAAAAGGGCTAATATGCTAATGCAGCAGGAGGCATCTGGTGTAAATAGTCACCTCTTGACAGCATCGCAATCCGATGTTTCCTCCCCGTGTGCAATGTCAATGTCCTAACTGACTATCTCATTATGGCTGTAGCACAGTTCATATTAAAACACCAACTGTCATCCCAAGTGCTGCCAAACATCACTGGCAGTTGGTGTGGCTCCTCTATTTGGATAGTGAGGGAGGGAAATGTGTTACTACTGAGGTGAGAGAGGAAAATGTGTTACTACAGGTGAGGCAGTGGAATGTGTTAGTATACAGGTGAGGGAAAGTAATGTCTTACTATAGCAGTGAAGCATTACTATAGAGGCGAAGGATTAATGTGTTTTTGGAGTTGTGAGATGGAAATGGAGACAGTAAATATCTAAGGTCTACCAGGGTGAAATTAGCTAGTATGCTTATAAAGGAGTCTAGCTATTGCAGTATTAGGACGTATGCATGGATTAGGGAATTCTATACACAGATAAAGGGGTATGGTTGTAGGAATGTTAGAAGATATTTATAAGGGATTGATAAAGGAATGTAGATACTGGATTGTGGGAAAGCATGTATGGATTAGGAGACCAGCAATACATAGATAAATGTTCATAAAGTGATCACTAAAGTAGATAGTAAAATATGTATTTTTTCCCACAGGAGCCACTGGGCAAAGGATCATGGAATTGTACGTTTAAAAGGAGAAATAATGTGATTCAAGGATGCAAATTCAACTGCATTGACTCAAAAGTCGTAAGTACTGTACATATCAATTCAGGATAGATACATCATGCACTGGATGAGGTAGAGACTTTTCACTGGATGAAGAAGAAGCTGGGTGTTGTAGTTCAGTAGTAGGCAGGGCTGCCAAGAGAAATCCTGGGCCCCAGTACAGCAACCTCCCGGGGCCCCCCTGGAGGGGGTGTGGCCACAGCATATTGGGGGCATTGCTGTACCTCTTTGGGGGCGTATCTCGCATGCGAGTAGCGCACACTTACAAGGCATTGGCATAGCTCCCAGCAGCTGGGCCAAAAGTATTCACTATTACTCTGGGTAAACCTCTGCACAATAACGTCCCGATTTGGCAAAGTCAGACTGACAAATCGGGTATATTGTGCTATGTGTATGCCCGATTTGCACACTCCCGCAGTCGAATGCAAAATCTTCTGGTTGGCCATACTGCACGATCAATCAGAAGATATCTCCCCGGATTTTAAAAATGTTCAGACAGACACCAACTGTATCATCGTTTCAGATGTATTATAACATCTATTATCCTGATGATGTATGTGATAATACATCTGAAATGTTGATGATACAGTTGGTGTCTGTGTGAACTTTTTTCAAATCCGGGGAGTGCCGCCCTTTGTTGGAAGTATGGTACTATTGGAGTCTAAATGATTCCCGGGAGAGCACCCAGGTTTTGTCCAGCTTTGGATTTGGATTTGCCAAACCGCCGTGACTGGTTTTGGATTTGGATTTTTTTTACAAGAATGTACAAAAAAAAGCTAAAATCACATCATTCTGACTTTTTTTTGTTCCTATAGTATTATTAACCTCAATAACATTAATTTCTAGTTATTTACAGTCAATTTAGACCACCTCACAGCTTATAATATTGTTTTCACCATTATTGGCCAAAGGCTGCAGTGAGCTGGCTGGTTACTAAGCGACAGAGCAGCGGCACAGACACTGCAGTTTAAAGCACATCTATGAAACATTGCCATTCACTGCCACTCACTACTGAGTCACAGTACTTGTGTGTTATGGACACACAGAGGGCTAAGGCCCAAGGAGTCATGGTGCTTGTATACACAGAGGGCTGTGGCCCAAGGAGTTCCGGTGCTTGTATACACAGAGGGCTAAGGCCCAAAGAGTCACAGTGCTTGTATACACAATTGGCTAAGGCCCAAGCAGTCACAGTGCTTATATACACAGTGGGCTAAGGCCCAAGGAGTTACGTTGCTTGTATACACAGAGGGCTAAGCCCCAAGGAGTTACGGTGCTTGTATACACAGAGGGCTAAGGCCCAAGGAGTTACGGTGCTTGTATACACAGAGGGCTATGGCCCAAAGAGTCACAGTGCTTGTATATACAGTGGGCTAAGGCCCAAGGAGTTACGTTGTTTGTATACACAGAGGGCTACGGCCCAAGGAGTCACAGCGCTTGTATACACAGTGGGCTACAGCCTGCAGACTAATAGTACTTGTATACACAGTGGGCTACAGCCCAAGGAGTCACAGTGCTTGTATACACAGTGGGCTACGGCCAACAGTCACAGTACTTGTATACGCAGTGGGGTACAGCACCAAAAAATTATTATTTTTTTTACTTTTAACTTTCCTGAAAGTTTTTTATTTACTTTTTTAAACTTTTTTTTATTTTATTTTATTTTTTTTACACACAGCCACTTGTGAGTCTGGACACTTTAATCAGCAGAGTATAGCGCAACATACATCAGCATGCAGTGTGCTCCTATACACAGTCACTTTACCAGTACAGCCACTTGTGAGTCTGGACACAGCGCTTAATCAGCAGAGTATAGCGCAGCATACATCAGTGTGCAGTGTGCCCCCTATACACAGTCACTTTACCAGCACAGCCACTTGTGAGTCTGGACACAGCCACTTAATCAGCAGAGTATAGCACAGCATACATCAGCGTGCAGTGTGTCCCCTATACACAGTCACTTTACCAGCACAGCCACTTGTGAGTCTCTGGACACAGCCACTTAATCAGCAGAGTATAGTGCAGCATACATCGGCGTGCAGTGTGCCCCCTATACAGTCACTTTGCCAGCACAGCCACTTGTGAGTCTCTGGACACAGCCACTTAATTAGCAGAGTATAGTGCAGCATACATCAGCGTGCAGTGTGTCCCTATACAGTCACTTTGCCAGCACAGCCACTTGTGAGTCTCTGGACACAGCCACTTAATTAGCAGAGTATAGTGCAGCATACATCAGCGTGCAGTCTGCCCCTATACAGTCACTTTACCAGCACAGCCACTTGTGAGTCTCTGGACATAGCCACTTAATCAGCAGAGTATAGCGCAGCATACATCAGCGTGCAGTGTGCCCCCTATACAGTCACTTTACCAGCACAGCCACTTGTGAGTCTCTGGACACAGCCACTTAATCAGCAGAGTATAGCGCAGCATACATCAGCGTGCAGTGTGCCCCTATACACAGTCACTATACCAGTACAGCCACTTGTGAGTCTGGACACAGCACTTAATCATCAGAGTATAGCGCAGCATACATCAGCGTGCAGTGTGCCTCCTATACACAGTCACTTTACCAGGTCAGCCACTTAGGGCCCCATTTACAAACGAACGACATACCAGCGGCAATTTTCGTTTAGTATCACTGTGATACAAACGAAAATTCCACTGGTATTTAGTAATACTTACCCCTCCGGCGAGGTCCCGCGAAGTGCAGTGCAATCCTCGGCGAGGTCCTCAGCTGGGCTGCTGGCAGCCTAACATTGCCAGCAACAGGGCTCCAGTGTCATGCACATGCGCGACGGTCCGTCTGCACATGTGCACGACAGGGAGACCCGGCAGTACCTGGAAGGCTTCGCTGAAGCCGGAAAAGCACTGCCGGGTCTCCATTACCGGCCATGGAGCCCGCATCGCTCTTGCCATCTAAAAGATGGTGAGAGCGATGCTGTACAAACAGCGGTAACCTAAGATTACGGCTGTTTACTAAATACAGAAAAGCGGCATAACCCCTTTAGCGAACGTTAAAGGGGTTATTTTTCGTTTGTGAATGGGGCCCTTAATAAGCAGAGTGTAGCGCAGCATACATCAGCGTGCAGTGTGCCTCCTTACACAGTCACTTTGCCAGCACAGCCACTTGTGAGTCTCTGCACACAGCCACTTTCAGCAGAGCAGTGCGCAGCGTGCGAAGCGTGGGAGAGAAATGGCGCTGAATCCCGATCACGGCGCCTTAGAGTCGAACTCTCGCGAGAATCCGACGTCGGGAGGATGACGTTCGGCCTCGCAGTGGGATCCGAATCAGGCTGGAGTCGGATCCCTGCTGTTCGGAGCCGTTCGGATTCCACAGAATCCGAACTGCTCATCCCTAATATATATAAACACATACACAAATATACATACTTATACACACACATGTGTGTGTGTATATGTGTGTGTGTATATATATATATATATATATATATATATAAATACACTAATGGTGATGAGTGCTTTATATTTATAAATTCATTATATAGAAATTATACATTTACAGCTTTCAGCAGCAGAACCACAGTGTCAGAGACAAGCATGTCATTCACATAGACTCACAGTTAGGGGTGCGCTCAGCTCTTCCCTCAGTGAGTCATACACAGTTCCACACTCCATTATTCTTACTGACTGCATCTGGCCACGCCCACTGTCACCCAGCCTGCCTTTCTGTAGTATCTCCCAGTCCACGCCCGGAGCTTGGTGCCTGTTGAAGAGAGAGCCTCGCGAGATGATGATGTCATCATCTCGCGAGACAATTAGCTCCGCGGCGGCCGGCGGCTGCAGTGACTGCAATCGAGTGACACACTGTATGTGCGGTAACTGATAGCCACCACACCCCACCCTCCCAACTACCGCTGGCCACCTGCCAAAGTTTAGTAAACATTGCTGAAAAAAAAAAAGTTGGGAAAAATAAAGGCTACTTTTGTGCTGCGGCCCGGGGGCCCCCTGCCATGCCCGGGCCCGGGTAATCTGTACCCGCTCCCCCCCCTCTCGGCACCCCTGGTAGTAGGTAGAGATCCACTAGTAGTTTATCCTGTTATATTCTTCTACATCGAGGCAAAATGGGCTACTGATTTAAATCTAGTGATTGTATTATCATCTAATATCAATTAACAAAAAAAAGAAAAAACAATCAGAAGAAAATAAAATTTTGTTTCACTCTACATATATCTATTTAGGCAATGTTTAGAGAGATCACATAGAGATTAATTGAATTATAGGGGGTAAATTTACTAAATTGAGAGTTTTTAACATTTAAATAGTACCTTCTAGAAGATAATAGCAAGAACCTGATTGGTTGCTATGGGCAACATCTCCACTTTTAAAAACTCTCACTTTAGTAAATTTACCCCTAGGTGTCATCAACATTGTACTGGACCCCGAGTGGCACATCTGCTGCAGAGACACCTGCGGCCAGCAGAGGGTGCACATGTTCCCATGGCCCTATCTAACTTGTAATAACATGTTATTTTTGGTTATTACGTTTATCAAAAGAGTAATATTTTTCAGACTCCAGGATTAAAAGACCCAATCCACAATAATTTTATAGATCACCCACGTTATACCCATAACACAGGTCTACGAAATTTAAGGTTTTGAAAGCTTTTTTAATAATACTTTTATATTCTTAATTATACTCCTGTGTACATCAAGAAATAGTATATTAAATAAAATGACCACATCACATTTACCTATAAGGGGGTTACATACATTTTTAAGAAAAAAATAGAAGTTTAATTGTTTTTGACATATTTATTGTGAAATACGAAGAAGTGTAGATGATATGACTGTGTTTTTGTCTTAATTACATAATAAAATAACAATAAAATCAAACAATAATAGAAACGAAACCATAATTATTGAAAAAATCATTAATATCTTGGGTTTTTTTGTCTTCAAACTTCGTTTTGTCGCTTTTCACATATAAGCTATTTCTGTGTCGTCTCTGTGTATCATCCAGCAGTAGTCAGCCATCATGCTGACGTCCCAACGACCCTGGTATCTTCTTTCTACATCTTTAACATCTTGGTGGAACCATTCACCCTGTTCTTCACTGTAGTCTCTGAGATTATTCGGGAAATGCTCAATATGGGAATTCAAAAAATGTACCTTTAAACTCATATTGCAGCCAAGGTTTGTGTAACTATTAAGCATTTCCCTGACAATTTCTTTGTAGTTTGGATCCTTGACATTACCTAAAAATTTTGAAATCACTTGTACTGTATGAGTGGTGTGTACTGTATATGTACTGTGTGTGTAGTGTGTACTATGGCCCTCATTCAGAGCCGCTCGTTAACAGCAGAACACTCGTTGCGTTCCGATGTTGTGAAACCGCGCATGCGCCGGTGTAACACTGCGCATGTGCATACGGCAGATTGCGAGCTTTTTTTCACTCGTTCGGCAAATTGCGAACAGGAAGTGACATGTCAAATGTGATTAACAGAACAGGCCATTTTGGGCGTTGACGGGGGTGGAGATGGGAAAACGCAGGCGTGGCGAGGCGTTTTTGGGGCGTACATAAATTAGCTCATGCGAACGTCCAATGTGTTCGTACCAACTCATACATCACTGGCTGATCCTCTTTCCGTTCAAACTGCTCGCACAGTTTAGGGTCTGGATTACTCGACCACAATGGCGATGGCCTTGTCCTTTTGCCCGGGCCTCCGCGATGTTTCATCGATTTATCACGGCTTGTCAGATAAACAATCAACTTTGGATTTTGCTTGTAATGTTTTTTTTTTTTTTTTCCCTTTGTAATAGCACAAAACCATACGCAGCTGAAAATCTCGGCTGCTAATTTCAGGATTACACAATAAATTAGCGTTTTTTTGTAGGAATGTATTTTACAATTTGGTTAGTATTTTTGCATTTTGTAACAATATTGTAATCATGTTTGTGTGTATTGTGACCTTTTGCATTGGGCTGCTTTTTTTTTTTAAATTTATTCCAAAGTGTTCCTTAAAGTAACATTTTGTTTTAACCCTTGATTTTGGGAAAGTCCCAAACTCAGATTTCGTTTTTCCCTTGTGGGACAGAATTAACTATAAACCAATTGTCAATTAATGTCACAATACAGTTGAGAACAATTTGTAGGTTTTATTTGCAAAACACATTTTAAAACAAATCATGTGCATTGTCACGTACATTTTTGGGGTCCTTGTTACCCACTAATATTTGGCACATATTTTTTTGAAAAATGATATTTTTGGAACACAAACGACAAAATTAAAAAAAACAATTCACAAGAAAGGAGAGGGAAGTTTTGGCCAGAAAGGAATATGGGGCAAGCACAGAAGGAGTGTGGGCAAAGTAGCCAGTGCTGTCATCGTTTCTTTCCCCGTTTGGCTGGGGTAGGGTGGGCGCCAGACCGGCTTCGGGATGTCCTCTGGCTGGCCTGTCCAGAGGCAGATGTTGTGGCCTCTGGACTAGGCACAGGGCTAGGCACATTTGGAGGAATGGCTGTTGTTGTGCCAGAGGTGGAGGATCCTGATGTTCCGGCAGGAAGGGAGGTCAGCTCCACCATGTGCTGGCGAACGAGCTGCTCCAGGGCATTGGCGATTCTGATGTTGGCCCTGGTATTTTCAGCCAGGGCCTGACCAATGGTCACGTTGACCGCCGCATTTTGCTCCAGGGCCTCAGCCACCCGTAGCAGACTGGCGTCCATCCTCTGCAGAATCTCCGTATGGGAATCCGATTTAAAATTGAGTTCTGTGAGGAGTGCCACTGCCTGCGAGGGGGATTGCCCAGGACTGGCTTCTGCAGGGTCCTCAGCCAGATGTACTGGTTCCTCCCCTGCAGAGCCAGCAGAAATTCTGCGGCCAAGGCTCCCCTCTGGAGCAGCTTCATCCGCCTGTGTCTCTGTGAGAAAAAAGAGAAAATAGGAACATTACAATCTACATATTGTCACATTAACATTTCAGAGTTGGTTACATCACAACATTTACCTGGGACAACATGAGGAGCCTCAAAGTCTGGCATGTCCGTATCCATGTTGGACACACCAAACACCTCCACATCCTGCACACACCCCTGTGCCAGCTCTTCCAAATCATTAAACTCCAATGACACAGGGGTGGGCCCCCCACCTGTCCCCCTTGCATGCCTAGCCCTGTCAGCCATTTTTTGTTTCAGGCGATATTTGAAGTCTTGCCATCTGTGGGTGAAAAAGTAGCCATTATTCCTGCATTATTTCACCCTGTTTTTTTTGGGTGGTCAAGTTTTTACTTACCGCCATTTGACATCCCGGGCTAGACGGACATAATCACCCACCCTATTGACAGCACTGGCTATCTCCTCCCACATTCTCCACTTCTGGCTTGCACCCATATTCCTGTCTGCCTGTGGCAAGATGTCCACACACTTCTGAACCAAAACCTCCATCTCCTTTCTTGTGAATTGTGGCTGCCTTTTCTTTTTCCCTGCTTTGCCCGGAATACTGGGCCCAGCATCCTCTTCCCTGTCATCCTCCACACCTATTTTCAATAAAATTGTGAAATTTTAGCTTGCAAACTTTCACTATATTCGTATACGTTGGTCGGAGTGGATTGTTGGCGGGAATTGTATTTGGCGGTGTTTGGCGATTTTTTCAGTGCGTTTTTTTTTTAGTTTATCTTTCCGTTCGCTTTTTTTGGTGTGGTTCTTTTAGTTGTGGTGTATTTTTTTGGTAAGTTTTTTGCCGTCTTCCTTTTGTTCAATTTGGCTATCCTTCTTTTATTTAGTTTTTGCTCGCTAAATTTTTCAAAATTCTCCTTTTGTAGGTTTCTTTTGGCTCTGCCCCAATGACCTTTTTGTCCGGTGACTTATATATCCTGTATTGGTAAGTTTGGATTTTCACTTGTTTGTTAAATGTTCATGTAATTTTTTACGCAACTTTTGTGCACCTTACAGTTTTTACCTTTGGTTTTGTGTTTCCTAAATGTCTGAACTAATTAGCGCATTTTTGTCTGCTTATTTTCTGTAGTTAAATTGCGAACTAATTAGCGCATTTTTGTTTGCTTATTTTCTGTAGTTAAATTGCGAACTAATTAGCGCATTTTTGTCTGCTTATTTTCTGTAGTTAAATTGCGAACTAATTAGCGCATTTTTGTCTGCTTATTTTCTGTAGTTAAATTGCGAACTAATTAGCGCATTTTTGTCAGCTTATTATCTGTAGTTAAATTGCGAACTAATTAGTGCATTTTTGTCTGCTTATTTTCTGTAGTTAAATTGCGAACTAATTAGCGCATTTTTGTCTGCTTATTTTCTGTAGTTAAATTGCGAACTAATTAGCGCATTTTTAGCTTATTTTCTGTAGTTAAATTGCGAACTAATTAGCGCATTTTTGTCTGCTTATTTTCTGTAGTTAAATTGCGAACTAATTAGCGCATTTTTGTCTGCTTATTTTCTGTAGTTAAATTGCGATCTAATCAGTGCATTTTTGTCTGCTTATTTTCTGTAGTTAAATTGCGAACTAATTAGCGCATTTTTGTCAGCTTATTTTCTGTAGTTAAATTGCGAACTAATTAGCGCATTTTTGTCTGCTTATTTTCTGTAGTTTAATTGGGTGATATTTACCGTTCCCAATCTTGGTTGTTGTTTGGGCCCCAAATTGTGGAAGTCTGCGCACTGTCGGTTTGCTCTTTGGAGAAATGTGTGTTTATCCCCTTTTATGTTTTGTCTTTTACCAAATTAAGAATCCTAAACCAAACATTTTTTCCTTGTTCGGGTATTTTGTTTTTTAGGCTTTGTAAATCATGACAATACCCCGGCATGTAAGCATCATTGGATTGTATCGTAAAGATAAGTATTTTTCGTTATTTTTGGGGCAAACAAACCTTAAATTCAATTCTTGCCATTTCAGGTTGATCTTGGCCGGATTGTTGTGGCCATGCTCCCGGAAGCCGACCAACCTCAATCTCGTCCCAGGCGTAGGCATCGTAGGCGTGCAAGGCCCCAGATATATAGAACACGTGTCACCCTTTTTGGAATGCCCGATGATGAGGTGTTAAGACGCTACTGTCTTCCGCCCCAAATCATCATAGACACTCTCTCATTAATAGAGAGTGATCTGGAGCTGCAAATTGACAGTCCTACAGCAATACCACCACTTACGCAATTTATGGCGGTGTTACATTTCTGTGCCTCAGGATCCTTTCAAACCACGGTGGGAATAGTTGAGGGAATATCCCAATCCTCCCTTTTCCAGGATCCTGAGGGCAGTGATGGAGGCCCTTTTCAAGCACCTCCATCATTTTATTAAAATGCCTTTGGATATGGGTGCCCTTAGTGTGGCCAAGGCCAATTTTTACCAAATAGCTGGCTTCCCACACATCATAGGGGTTGTGGATGGTACTCACATACCACTTCAGCCTCCAGCACGGCTGGAGGCCATTTTTAGGAACCGCAAACACTATCACTCACTGAATGTAATGGTGGTATGTGATGCCTCCCTCCAGATCCTGTCCCTGAATGCAAAATTACCCGGGAGTGCACATGACTCATTCGTCATCCAGCAATCAGGGATATGGCAAAAATTAGACAACCTACAAGCTGGTGATGCGTGGCTTCTGGGTAAGTGGAGATCTTTAGTACATACCAATGCTAAGCTTGATACACAGTGTTCCTGATGTTGTCACTTCTTTTTCACAGGAGACAGTGGCTACCCTTGCACGCCCTGGCTGCTCACTCCTTATTTGGCTCCCACACCAGGACCACAAAGTAATTTTAATTCCGCACTTACAGCCACCAGGCAAGTGGGGGAGCACTGTATCGGCCTTTTAAAAGGCCGATTCAGATGCCTCCACCGCTCTGGTGGCGAACTCATGTATTTGCCGGATATGGTTTCGAAAATTGTGGTCCTGTGTGGGATATTTCACAACATCGCCATAAGGAGTGGTGTCCCAATGCAGCCAGAGGATGCCTTGCCTGAGGATGGCCCCCCCGAGGTTGGCCGGAGGTCAGTATGTGGGGGGGCCATACGCGATGATGTGGTGGCCCGATATTTTAGGTAATTATTGGCACAAAAGAAGTTCTTTGACACAATGTCGTAAGGATTTTTTGAGACCATAAAATTAATTGTTTTTTTATTTCCCATCTTGTGTTTTATTTCATAATCTTTTGGACTGAAACGATGACTACTTCCTGCTACCAAAAAATGACTTCATGGGGACACATTGGATATATATTCTGGACCCAATTTTGAAACGCAACATTTGTTGAATCATGTTGGCATGCTCATTCGTCAACCAGTTCTTGATTTTTCTTTTAATTTTTCTTATGGTGTTTGCTGGTTTTTACATTTTGTTTTCACTGTGTGTATTGTTTGTGAACCAACACTTTTTTTTTTTTTTATGTGGTGAATAAATTTTTTCCTATTGTAATCCCAAAAAATTTATTGTACATTACAAGCAGGTGTAAGCAGGTTCACCCAGGTTAAATTTGCTTAAGGGTTAATCCTGTAATGTGGCAATTTGCACATTATTTAACTATGCTTTGTGGGTCCAAACCAACACCAAAAGGTATTATGTAGAATCAGTATGCTTTGGAATCTCGGCCTAAGCAGGTTTCCCACAAAATTGTAACATGTAAATTTTTTAAAGTAAAAAACAAAAAAACTGTAAACTCGCAAAACCTATTGTTAGTGTTAGCTGTTTCATGTGCCTGCTTTAAAAAAAACAACATAACACAATCTTAGTGACATTAGTTGCAAATACTTGCTGCAAGAGTCTACTTATGTAAGTTTAAACAATGTAAGATTTTGAGACAAGGAATGAGACTGAACTCAAAATTTAACTTTTTAATTAGGAAAAATAATTTGCGGGTTAAAACAAAATAATTAGGGACGCAGGATCCCTGCCATACGATCCAGGACCACCAGCAGGCCGATCACGTGCCCCCGCATAACTTGGACGCACCCGGCTAGGTCCGCCAAACGCCTCTGGTCCTCTGTAGGTTAGAAAATGGTGGTGCTTACTACAATGAATCCATAATTTATGAATCTCAAAAAAAACACAAGCAAAAGAGAGTTATCAAAAAGTGACAATAGTGTTGCAAAAAGCACATTTTAACAAAAACCCAGAAGCCAAAAAAAATGGACAAACAAAAAACCATTAAAAAAAAACAACCGTAAGCCAGACATACAAGTTTGACTGTTTGGCCATGTGGGATATGTGTATGGGGAAATCAGCTGTGAAATGTAAATACAAACAGATATTTAACAAAACTTTTGGAAAACCAAAAAAGGCAAAGGCACAGACAAAGGATTAGATCAACACATTTTCAACAACAAAAAAGGATAAAAGGGAAACATACCGTTATGAATGACGGCTGGCCCCGAAACAACTCCCTCATCCTCCTCGGAGGTGGTCCAATTTCCCAAGGAGGTGGGAGGGGTGATCACCGATTCCGGAGATGGGGTGGTCAAGAGAGGGGTGGGTTGAGGTCGAGGGGGAATTGGGATGGAGGGGAACTAGCACAGAGGGATGGGCGACAGGGTCTGGGCAGGCTGGGGAGGAGGAGGAATTTTGGGTATTTTGGGGAGAGGAGGTTTGGCTGGGGGTTGGGGAGAGGGGACGAGAGCGCCGTCTTTGCAGGCGATGACGCCGTAGTCTTCGCTCTGCCCCTAAATGATGGAAAACAAATTGAGGTTAGTTTAGAACATCACCTTGTTAAACGCTAATTGTTTAACCCAAAAAAATGAAAACATGCACATGCAGATATGAGTACAAAGAATAAACAGGCCATACAAGAAAACATGCACACGCAGATATGAGTGCAAAGAATAAACAGGCCGTACAAGAAAACATGCACATGCAGATATGAGTACAAAGAATAAACAGGCCATACAAGAAAACATGCACATGCAGATATGAGTACAAAGAATAAACAGGCCATACAAGAAAACATGCACACGCAGATATGAGTACAAAGAATAAACAGGCCATACAAGAAAACATGCACACGCAGATATGAGTACAAAGAATAAACAGGCCATACAAGAAAACATGCACACGCAGATAGGGCCACAAAGATAAACATGAAAACCAAAGACAAAAAAACGTACTTTCCGCTATCCGCATGCGAAAGCATGCCAGCAAGCGGGGCATCCGTCGTTGAAGGTCGGACCACCTGTGCTCCAGCTGGCCGATCTGGCAGCGTGAGCCGAAGGAACGCAGGCGTCCACGAACCTCCGCATAGGCAACACGCTTTTCACGATTGGTGATTGGGGGAGGCTGGCTGGTGATCCGCCTGTCCATCACCTCTGTTAAAACCAGGAGCTCGCGCTTGGTGAATGCAGAGGCTCTCATGATGGCAGTGGTGTATTTTTAATAAAACAGTTTTAATAAAGACCAGAAAATAATTTTGATTGGCTAATGTAGTTGGGAAATTAACAGGAACCATTCTATTGGTTAGTGTATGAGTCATGTGTTTGACAGGGCCAAAAATCTATTGAGAGTTATGATAGGCTTGATGCAGTGACATGCGTAAGCTAATTTAAATAAAGAAATGAACCCAGTAAAATATGCGTGGGTAAAAACACAGAAAACAAATGGATAATTGGCTCAAACATGTATTTTGGCAAAAGAAAGCTATTGTTTAAACCGTACGTATTCTGCGGGAAAACACAAACACGGACAAGAGTAAAGTTTATTGCAATTCAAAAAAAAAACACATGTGAAGAGCAATTAAGCTAATTGATATATTGATTGGCATGATACGATTGAGGGAGGTAGGCAGAATAAACGAGCAGGTAATCGGAATCTGACAGGCCCACTTCCGGTTTGTACTTGTGCGTACATTCCCTGCAAGCCACATTGGGGATGTACGCTCGCTATTTGGCTCGCTCGTTAGCTAGAGGAGGGGTCAGTAGACTTTGGAGTGTAATTTTAGGTGCGTTCGAAATTACGTGCGAGCGCTTAAATTTACATATTTCGGCACGTACGCCGAACTTACGATCGCCCACTTGCGTCCGGGTCTGAATCAGGGCCAATGTGTGTATGTGGTGGTAGGGAGGGGTTTAAATGAGCCGGCACAGGGCTAAACTGTGTTGCATCTGTTATATTTGGTTCCACCTTTGCCAGCTCACCTTGTAGTTGTGGTACGTGTGTGCAATGTTCCTTTAGACAGTATGGGGTTTAGGCTTTTTGTAAATTTCAGCTCCAGGACCATGTGGACCTTAATCTGGCACTTGGCGGGGGGAAGATTTATGACGAGAACTGAATTGCAACATTCTGTACTACTGACTGAATTCATTTAAGACAATGTTTTATAATAAATGTAGGCATAACACATTTATTACTTTAAAGAATATGACAAAAATGACTCAGAATGATTCATAAATACACGTTTTGCAGAAAAGCGTGATGTGATATGCAAAATCGGGAGTAATTTTTGTGTTCAGAAGCCAAAAATCTATAAGTATAACATAAATTTGTTAAAAAAGCTTTTTCATCGCAGACCTGTGTAATTATTGCACAGATCATATATTAAGCTTATTTAAAAGGATTCCATTATTGTATGCTATGTTTGATTCAGTTTTATATGAAATGTATTAATACCATAGTTCTGAAATGTTTATTTCCCTGTTCCAGGTTCCCATGTGTTGTGCTGGATATTATGGACACCAATGTTTAGTTTGTCCGGGGGGGCTGGGCAATGTGTGTTCCAATAATGGAAAGTGCCAGGATGGAATTACTGGAAGTGGAGAATGTATCTGTAAAGAAGGCTTTCATGGAACCGCTTGTGAATCCTGTGAAGCCGGGAGATATGGGACAGACTGCCAATCAGGTCACCTTAAGTTCCATTGTGTTATTATGAATGATATCTTAGTGACACTTCCGATCATAGGCCGGAGCCCATTATTAATACTACTATTTTATATTTTGCTTCTAAATGTTTCACTGGTGTCTTTTTAGTGGATTCATTCCTAGTGCCTGGAATTATCTAAAGCCAAGAAATCTAAGATATTTAGGGGTCTATTTACTAAGCAGTGTTAGGAAAAGTGAAGAGTGAAAAGTGATAAGGTGCCAGCCAATCAGCTCCCAACTGTCATTTTTCAAACACAGCCTGTGAGATGGCAGGTAGGAGCTGATTGGCTGGCCCCTTATCACTTTTTACTCTTCATTTTTCACTTCTCCTAATGCTGCTTAGTAAATAGGCCCCTTAGAATGTTAAAAAATATGAAAGTTAAAAAAATTAAATGCACAAATTATTTAACAATTAGCTTGGTCCCCTTGTGGCAGCACGGTTGCACAGTGATTAGCAGTGATGTCTCACACCACTGAAATCATGGGTTCCATTCTGATCAGAGCCCTATTTATATGTATTAAAATTCTATTATTTATATTTAACCACAGAGGAAGGGATGTAATAGAGATCGAGTCTGTCAGAGGTGCGGGATGCAGACTGATCTCAATCGTTTTTTTAAAGTTGTTGTCATTTACAAGGCAAAGCCAGTACGACTTTACCTTGTAAATGACGGCAACTTTAAAAAAACGATCGAGATCAGTCTGCATCCCGCACCTCCGACAGACTCGATCTCTATTACATCTCGCCCCAAGTGTCCATAGCGCCTACAGGGAAAAAACAATGGTATGAACAAACGATCTATATAAAATATATTTTTTTCCCATCTCGGATATGCACAGTGGGACTGAGGGAGAGGGTCCTAGTTATTCTGCGAGTTTGCGCTCGCCAAGTCTCACTGTCAGTGTGTTGTGATTTTGCTCCGAAACTTGCAGCGTGTCGTAGCATGCAAAGCTAAAGGTTTATCCGCACTGACCTATATAATGATATAATGTCCTTCCCCTATATGATATTAATATATTTATAATTAGTTATAGTTTAAAGGGGGGTGCACCCAGGAGCAAAAAGTACATACATTAAAGACAAAGGAAAAGTGCTCCACAAGGGGCACTCACGGACTATTAATTATGAATACATGTTGCTATGATTCTCATAATTGGTGGCCCAAAATAATAAATCGTAAAAATTAACTTTTATTATGCCTATTAATATTGTAGCGAAATATAAAGTGCCAAGTGTTAAGGTGCTTGTATTGTGAGACAAACTAACATATATATAAAAATAAAATGTCCTGTCCACTACCAGTCTAATTAATGTTCCTAATAAATAGTTTCAATAACTGCACAAATCAAAACTCCTTCACAATGTGAATGTTCAATCCTCAATATATTATAAATTAATTGGGGTATTGTAAATGTCAATAGTGATCTATTATAATATAATTGTTTGATCTGAGATGTGATCGTATCGTCACTAAATATGATTTATAGTCCTTCAATCACATTAGTGTCAAATTACATACCATATTAGATTACGTGTCCCAATATATATCACTTCACAACAAAACTGATAATACAAAGATAATCGCAAAATTATCAAGTAGTGAATAGATAAATCTAGAAAAGAATCTTATATACCGATATAATATTCAAATATAAGAGCTTAATACCGAAATGATTTGCATATAAATTCAATCTAGGATTGATATTATTATAATTGATCTCCACAATCCACAGTCGACCTATTTCATGTCAGCATGGGTGATTTATAATAAGAATAATCACACCATTCACCAAAATAATGATGAGTTGTCTATTGAGACTTATATAGGTCCAATCTCAGGTTGATATTATTGTGATTAATCACCACAACCCACAGTCGACCTAATTTATGTCGACATGGATGATTTATAGTAGGGATAATCCCACAATTCACCAAAATAATGATGAGTGACCTATTGAGACTTGTATAGCACTAAAATAGCAGCAATATTGTGCAATATAAAACTAATTACACCCACTGTTTTGAGGTAAAAATTCCTCTATACAAATAGTATCTATGTATCGAATAGTATGATGTAACCACAACAATGTATATTTCACGTGTGCATTACCCCTAATCAGTATAGAGGCTTTATGACCTTTAGTCTGGTCTGATCTTAGCATTCACAACGTATAATGTCATTTTTATTTATTTGACAAAATCGTCCAACAGTATAATCTGTACGGAGGACGCGGAGTGGACAAACAACAGATTAAAACCACCGGACACGCGGGTCCACGTGTGGCGTGCTCCTAACGTACGTTTCGCTTTACGCTTCATCATAGGATCAACCCGACAAGTGGGTTGCACGGGGCTATATTCTCACTGATTACCAATCAGTATGCTTCTTCAAGATTGACAGATCTCCCAGGCTATCAGTCTTACCTGTCAGTTTATTACTTGTAAAATGACTAGGAGGGCCATTATGATCGCTGTGGATGACGAGTATCATCAAGTATTATACTTAGTGATAGTTAGTGGATCTCTAAGCCTGTCAATATAGCTTATTAGCTAATGCCTAAAAAATATTATTACGATCCTCTTACTCTATTACAGAGGGGCTATTGCAATTACTAAAGTGGAAGATTTTAACTCATTCACTACCTGGACTTCCAATTTAGGAAATAGAATAAATATATATATATATATATATATATATATCTCTATACCAATGGAAAAATATCCATTAGATAATCAAATCCATATATATATAGAGAAATCTCTTAAAAATAAATTAAATTATATAAAATAACCAATCATTAATATAGTTGAACTAACACAATAATTTCCCAATATTACTAAAATAAAAAATCAATATAAAGTCCGTTGTTTGTCCACTCCGCGTCCTCCGTACACATTATACTGTTGGACGATTTTGTCAAATAAATAAAAATGACATTATACGTTGTGAATGCTAAGATCAGACCAGACTAAAGGTCATAAAGCCTCTATACTGATTAGGGGTAATGCACATGTGAAATAGTGTGTTTGAGCGTCTGTGTTAATCCAAGCTTATCCACGTACCTTCTTTGGGCAGCATGATTAGTTAATTATGAATTCAGTGTGCTGCTAATATGAAGCCTTCAGTAATAACGGATTTCATCAGCGGCAGAGCTACTTATTAGCCTGTGCCATTATTAAACCCTTGCGCAACATGTAACAGTAATTGTGTTTATAAATTATACATTGTTGTGGTTACATCATACTATTCGATGCATAGATACTATTTGTATAGAGGAATTTTTACCTCAAAACAGTGGGTGTAATTAGTTTTATATTGCACAGTATTGCTGCTATTTTAGTGCTATACAAGTCTCAATAGGTCACTCATCATTATTTTGGTGAATTGTGGGATTATTCTTATTATAAATCACCCATGCTGACATGAAATAGGTCGACTGTGGATTGTGGAGATCAATTATAATAATATCAATCCTAGATTGAATTTATATGCAAATCATTTCGGTATTAAGCTCTTATATTTGAATATTATATCGGTATATAAGATTCTTTTCTAGATTTATCTATTCACTACTTGATAATTTTGCGATTATCTTTGTATTATCAGTTTTGTTGTGAAGTGATATATATTGGGACACGTAATCTAATATGGTATGTAATTTGACACTAATGTGATTGAAGGACTATAAATCATATTTAGTGACGATACGATCACATCTCAGATCAAACAATTATATTATAATAGATCACTATTGACATTTACAATACCCCAATTAATTTATAATATATTGAGGATTGAACATTCACATTGTGACGGAGTTTTGATTTGTGCAGTTATTGAAACTATTTATTAGGAACATTAATTAGACTGGTAGTGGACAGGACATTTTATTTTTATATATATGTTAGTTTGTCTCACAATACAAACACCTTAACACTTGGCACTTTATATTTCGCTACAATTTTAATAGGCATAATAAAAGTTAATTTTTACGATTTATTATTTTGGGCCACCAATTATGAGAATCATAGCAACATGTATTCATAATTAATAGTCCGTGAGTGCCCCTTGTGGAACACTTTTCCTTTGTCTTTAATGTATGTACTTTTTGTTCCTGGGTGCACCCCCCTTTAAACTATAACTAATTATAAATATATTAATATGATATAGGGGAAGGACATTATATCATTATATAGGTCAGTGCGGATAAACCTTTAGCTTTGCAGTTGATTTTTTGAGGTCTTTTCTCAAATTCTTTTAATACTGCACGACCTTAGTTCATTAATTTGGTGACCTTACAAAGTAGGGGCTATACTATACTTATCCTTGACAATGGCCAATTTTAGCCTTTCAGCTGAAGTAAACAGTAGGAGAGAGCGGTGGAATAGTGATTTAGGAATGATATTCCCTGATAATATCAATGAAGGCATCAATCAGAGTCAAAGTTGGAATGAGGATTTGATGCAATTAAAATATAACTTATTAAAACAAAGCAGGACCTGGTGGGAAATGACCACCTTTGAAAATTATATGAAAAATAAAATAACACCGAGGGGTCTGCGACCTAAAATATATCCATCATTTGACCTGGCAACAGAAACACTGAGAGTTGAATGGGAAGACGTTCTTAAAAAATGTTCACATGATCTCATGTTGGTCCTTGTTAAACATGATAATTTGATGTTAGACCAATATACCAAGGAGATTGAACGATTGACAAACAAATTGCAAATACATGAACAGGAAATACAATTTCAACAGAAATTTGAAAAGATCAAAAAAGAATTGGCTGAATTTGAGAATGAGATAGTGGAACGTAAAAAGAGGAAATTTGTACGTGATAAAAGACACTATGTATTGAATCAAGTCTTTAAATGGACCAATAGAGGGGGTAAGAACTGGAGAGAAGAGAAAAGACCCTCACAGGGACATACCTCCACGGATCAAGAGTCTTCGGATACAGAAGGATCTACTCACTCGTTTCGTTTGAGAGAAAGTATACCAGGACCTTCCACAAGGGATTTTTTAGATCTTCCCCAAGGTCCATTATTGGACCAAAGACCTCAAAGAGGAAGATTAGGAGGGGGCAGAAACACCAGGTATCGAGAAAAATGGGATTCACAGGATACCCCTCAATACCAACGCAAATCACAGAGGAGGAGATAGACCCTATTAGGATGAGGGAGGACAAATTGAGGGTTATTAATTTAACATCTAAGATATTGAGTGATCAACACATTGAGATCCTAAGTAGGGGTTTGACCTTTTCCCCCACCAATCATTTTGATCGGTTTAAATGGGAAAAGAATCTTCGTCTTTTTGGGAGGAAACTTCTCCTTAACAAATTTTATTCAACTTCGACTGATAAAATCTTACCATTAGAAGAGGGGATTAATGATGAAAGTAACAGTAATCTTACTGTGGAAGAGACTGAAGCACTGACTATATTACAAGAGCTAAATGAAGAACAAGTGACATCACCATCTAACTTGAGACCTATTTGTAAAAGGAAAGGAACATTTTATCCACAAAATCAAGTTTGTCCTGTAGTAGGAACGTTTATGGACTTAGTCTCAAGGGATTTAGATTTATTATGGAAAAAAGGACCCAGATATTTAAAACAGATGGGTAATCTCAAAAAGGAAGAGATTGAAGCCCTTAGAGAAATTCAATCATGGGATGACATTATTATCAAACCCTCTGATAAGGGGGGCAATGTGGTCCTATGGGACAAAGAACTTTACATCTCTGAATCTCTCAGACAACTTAAGGATAAAACAACTTACAAATGTTTACCTTTCAGTCCATCTGAGGATTTTAAAAGGCAATATAAGAACATCATCACATCTGCTTATCAACAAGGTATCATCATTAAAACAGAATTTCAGTTTTTGGAGGTGGGTGACCCAGTGGTCCCCACCTTCTATTTTTTGCCAAAAATACATAAAAATGAGAAATCCCCACCAGGGAGACCGATAGTATCCGGTATCAACAGCCTTACAGAACAGGCAAGCAAGTTTCTGGATATTCACCTGAGGAAATATGTAATTACCCTACCCTCATATGTGCAGGATACATTGGATGTCCTGCGGAAGTTAGATGAAATCCATATTGAAGAAGGGGTTCTGCTTGCAACGTGCGACGTAGAATCGCTATACACCAGTATCATACATGATAGGGGAATTGATGCAGTTAAATTTTTCCTTGAAAAGGAGAGACTTACTTCGTTTGGTGAATTCCTTTTGGATTTATTGAAATTTGTGTTGACTAAAAACTTTTTTGTTTTCAATGAACAATTTTTCTTGCAGGTGAGGGGCACAGCTATGGGAGCGGCTTGTGCCCCCACCTATGCCAATATCTATTTGGGATGGTGGGAGGAGTCTATCATCTTCAGTGATATACATGAGGAGTACACTAAATGTATTTTAGTGTGGATGAGGTATATAGACGATCTTTTCATCTTGTGGGATGGCCCCAGACACAAATTTGTTGAATTCATTGAGATTCTGAATACTAATAGTCTCAATTTAAGACTTACATTTGAAATCAGTAACTCTGATGTTGCTTTTTTGGACTTAAAAATACAAAGAGGAGAAGATGGAAGATTATCCACTGACTTACATAGGAAAATCACGGCAACCAATAGCGTTCTACATAGAACTAGTGCCCACTTCCCTCCAGTTCTTAAGGGAATCCCGAAGGGTGAGTTTCTTCGTATTAAGAGAAACTGCTCTGATGATTTACAATTTGAAATTAGAGCAGATGAACTTGCTGAAAGATTAATACAGAGAGGTTACAGCAGAAGAGCTGTGAAAAGAGCAAGATATGAAGTAAAACAGAAAAATCGGAACTCCCTATTATACCCCAATAGAAGTATGACAGAGGGTAAACCCGAAATTATAAGATTGGTGGGAGATTTCTGTTCAGAATGGAGGGATATCCAAAATATTATCAACAAACACTGGCACACATTGTTGTTAGACCAGGATCTTGCCAAAGCCCTGGGTACTAGGGCATCGATTAGTTGGAGACGCTCGGTCAATCTCAAGGATCAATTGGTCCATAGCCATCTCTCTAAGTCAAATAGGAGGAAGGCCATTGTGGAAGGAAGCTTTAGATGTGGGGAATGTAAGGCATGCAATTAGATGCAAAAAAACACCTATTTTATGGATAAATATGGAAAAAAACATCAAATACGGGATTATATCAATTGTAAAACAATGGGCGTAATATATTGTATCACATGCCCGTGCGGGATGAGGTACATTGGTATGACAACAAGAGCCCTGAAACAACGTATTTTAGAGCATATTGGTTCAATTAGAAATTCTAAAACTGATAAGGAAAAATTTAAACCATTGACCTCTGTGGCAAAACATTTTATGACTACCATGGAGGCAATCCTAGTGGATTAACAGCTTTTGGAATTGAGAAAGTACACTTGGGTATAAGAGGTGGCAACCTCACCCAACAATTACTTAAGAAAGAAAGCCAATGGACTTTCTTAATGGGAGGTTTACAACCATCAGGACTCAATGAATATATAAATTATGGGGTTTTTCTTCAATAAAATCATATACTAACATGAAACAGGGAATCATTTTGAATATTTATGATCTCAATTATTTGAGTTAATTTTTTCACATGAGAAGTTATCTCACTAAGTTTCATACTCACTTGTAATCACATTTATTTTTTTTCACTCTATTAGACACTATTGGTCAAGATAGGATAATATTATTCTACTGGACCCTTATCAGTAAAACTTCTTTATATATTATTTATGGTAATCATAGGTTTATGGGTTTATAAGTACACTTATTATTAATTTATATATTTCACTATTTAGGTCATTGTTTATTATTTTATAATAATTTTTGTAATGATGTTTTGAAAAATTAATCACTATTAGTTTTGTTGTGTTTTGGTTCACTTTTAGTATTTATCACTTTTGTTTTCAGTATGAATTATTGCTAGATGAGATCACAATGACATTATATGACACTGTAATTACACATATGGTATTATATAAAAATTTTATATGGACTTTATATTGATTTTTTATTTTAGTAATATTGGGAAATTATTGTGTTAATTCAACTATATTAATGATTGGTTATTTTATATAATTTAATTTATATTTAAGAGATTTCTCTCTATATATATGGATTTGATTATCTAATGGATATTTTTCCATTGGTTTAGAGATATATATATATATTTATTCTATTTCCTAAGTTGGAACTCCAGGTAGTGAATGAGTTAAAATCTTCCACTTTAGTAATTGCAATAGCCCCTCTGTAATAGAGTAAGAGGATCGTAATAATATTTTTTAGGCATTAGCTAATAAGCTATATTGACAGGCTTGGAGATCCACTAACTATCACTAAGTATAATACTTGATGATACTCGTCATCCACAGCGATCATAATGGCCCTCCTAGTCATTTTACAAGTAATAAACTGACAGGTAAGACTGATAGCCTGGGAGATCTGTCAATCTTGAAGAAGCATACTGATTGGTAATCAGTGAGAATATAGCCCCGTGCAACCCACTTGTCGGGTTGATCCTATGATGAAGCGTTAGCGAAACGTACGTTAGGAGCACCGCACACGTGGACCCGCGTGTCCGGTGGTTTTAATCTGTTGTTTGTCCACTCCGCGTCCTCCGTACACATTATACTGTTGGACGATTTTGTCAAATAAATAAAAATGACATTATACGTTGTGAATGCTAAGATCAGACCAGACTAAAGGTCATAAAGCCTCTATACTGATTAGGGGTAATGCACACGTGAAATAGTGTGTTTGAGCGTCTGTGTTAATCCAAGCTTATCCACGTACCTTCTTTGGGCAGCATGATTAGTTAATTATGAATTCAGTGTGCTGCTAATATGGAGCCTTCAGTAATAACGGATTTCATCAGCGGCAGAGCTACTTATTAGCCTGTGCCATTCTTAAACCTTTGCGCAACATGTAACAGTAATTGTGTTTATAAATTATACATTGTTGTGGTTACATCATACTATTCGATACATAGATACTATTTGTATAGAGGAATTTTTACCTCAAAACAGTGGGTGTAATTAGTTTTATATTGCACAGTATTGCTGCTATTTTAGTGCTATACAAGTCTCAATAGGTCACTCATCATTATTTTGGTGAATTGTGGGATTATCCCTACTATAAATCATCCATGTCGACATAAATTAGGTCGACTGTGGGTTGTGGTGATTAATCACAATAATATCAACCTGAGATTGGACCTATATAAGTCTCAATAGACAACTCATCATTATTTTGGTGAATGGTGTGATTATTCTTATTATAAATCACCCATGCTGACATGAAATAGGTCGACTGTGGATTGTGGAGATCAATTATAATAATATCAATCCTAGATTGAATTTATATGCAAATCATTTCGGTATTAAGCTCTTATATTTGAATATTATATCGGGTATATAAGATTCTTTTCTAGATTTATCTATTCACTACTTGATAATTTTGCGATTATCTTTGTATTATCAGTTTTGTTGTGAAGTGACATATATTGGGACACGTAATCTAATATGGTATGTAATTTGACACTAATGTGATTGAAGGACTATAAATCATATTTAGTGACGATACGATCACATCTCAGATCAAACAATTATATTATAATAGATCACTATTGACATTTACAATACCCCAATTAATTTATAATATATTGAGGATTGAACATTCACATTGTGACGGAGTTTTGATTTGTGCAGTTATTGAAACTATTTATTAGGAACATTAATTAGACTGGTAGTGGACAGGACATTTTATTTTTATATATATGTTAGTTTGTCTCACAATACAAGCACCTTAACACTTTGCACTTTATATTTCGCTACAATTTTAATAGGCATAATAAAAGTTAATTTTTACGATTTATTATTTTGGGCCACCAATTATGAGAATCATAGCAACATGTATTCATAATTAATAGTCCGTGAGTGCCCCTTGTGGAACACTTTTTCTTTGCCTTTAAAGCATGTCGTAGCATGCAAGTTATAAGGTGGCTACGTAAATCAAATGCTTCATAAATCCAGAAGCCCCTCTCTCGCAAAGGACAGCATTTTTATTTGTACATTCCTGCGTAATTAATGCCAGCATACTGTACATGTGATGAGTGGTGGGATGAATCGCATGCAAATTGAGATGCATCATGCATCCCGCCCTTGGTGTGTGTGTCATGTCATTTGTTCAATATTTCCTTTACAGTGAGACTAGATGTGCCAGCAGGCCCTTAGGTCCCGGAATGTCAGCACTTGCAGATCTCTAAGTGCCGATATGCCGGCACCGGCTTGCTGGGACCAGTAGTCTCACTGTAAAGGACAATATTATCTCTAATTTTTACACAATCAACTCCACACCCACTGCCCAGGGGTGTGGAGTATAGCCCCAGGCTATCAGCCTGGGCTTGGGGTATACTCGGTAGGGGGGATTCCTTTATGGGGGGGGTTCCACTTTCCAGGGAATCCCCGCCCTGGGATGACTAGTGTGAGGTTGTGAATGCTATGGCCGGGGAACCCCGTCAAGTGTGTCCCCCTACTGTGGCATTACACCTCCGCTAGTTAGAGCCGGGTGATGGTTGTGGACAATACGGGGGACTGCTACTCATTTTGTACCTCGTATTTCCGCAACCAGGACCGTCTCACAGAGCTTGATGCTGGCTGATAAAAATTGTGGGGGACCCTACGTTTTTCCCTCCGTATTTTCACATCCAGGACAGGATCTGATCATAGGGAAGGGGATAGGGATAGGTTTGTGAGTCATTTGAGAATTAGTAGTAATATATTTTTTGGTTTCAGTTAAGGCCCCTAACCTGTATCAATCAACTATTTATTTCATTTAATTTTTTTTTTTATTGTTTTTATTTTACATGTCGTTTAGTGTGCTCTGGTGTTTTTCTTTTTTATCTTACACTTTCTTCTGCTTTCTGGTATATTAAGTGGTGGCATCTGCTCCTTGTGCTATCAGTTCATTATTACTTTAGCACAACACTAGATTTACTAGTACTATTTAATATTTTTGATGATGCAAAAACTTTCCATTCAAAGCTTGTTTATTTATTGCACAAAATAATTAGTGAAATGTTCCTACAGGTTGAGTCTCCCATAGCCAAATATTCCGAAATACGGAATATTTCAAAATACGGAATATTTTTGGCATGACTGAGATAATGAAACTTTGATTTTTGATGGATCAATATACACAAACTTTGTCTAAGGCACAAATTATTACAAATATTGTATAAAATTACCTTCAGGCTGTGTGTATAAGGTGTATATGAAACTTAAATGAATTTCATTTCTTTACACAAACTTTGCTTGAACCACAAAATTATTGAAAATATTGTATAAAATTACCTGCAGGCTGTGTGTATAAGGTGTATATAACACAGAAATGCATTCTGTGTGTATATTTGGGTCCTATTACCAAGATATTTCATTATGACATTTCATTATTCCAAAATACGGAATATTACGTTATCCAAAATACCCCTGGTCCCAAGTATTTTGGATATGGGAGACTCAACGTATGGAAAAAGTCTGCAAAATGTTCATATATATGAAAATCAAGGGTAGCTTTAAATCTTTTAAATAATGCAAAAAGTTTCACTCAGTAATTAATCAATCAAATATTTTGCAAATGTATTATAAAGGTTTAACTTTGGTTTAGTTTTAGAATATATTTTTATATTTAAACAGAATGCGACTGTGTCCATGGAAAGTGTAATGATGGACTTCATGGCGATGGATCCTGCCAATGTGATAAAGGCTGGTCTGGTTATAGCTGTCAGATTGGTAAATATGATGGTTGAGCTTATATCTGGAACACTGTAACATAATATACTTGCCTACTTTTGAAAAAACATTTCAGGGAGTTTGTGAAAGTAACACCTATGAGCGCCCCCCCCAGCCAGCAGGACCCGCGGCCAGATGTCAGATGATGGTTTTTCATTGTCACCCACAGCTTTACGAGCGGCCTGGAGGCGGATTTTAAGAAAAAAAATCCGCCCTGATTCAGAGCGAGTGCTCGCAAACTGCGAGCGCCTCTGAATCAGGCCCACAGTACCATTGCAGTAGTGTTAGTCGATAAATGGCTTATAATGCTCCTGCAACATCCGGGAATGGGAGGTCACATTTTATGTGTTGTTTAATATTTATCGGCTCAACCTCCCATAGCAGTTTGTAGAAGGGTTGGCGACATTCTGGCTGCCCCTTCCGGGAGGGAGCAGTCAGATCGGCATAGCAGGGGGCGTGGCAGGCATAGGGGGGCGCGATCGGACATCTTACCTGGCATTTGTGGGTATAGCTGGGGGGTGTGGCCAAGATTATCGACATTATGAAGCAGGGCTGGGGCCTAAATAACGTGTCACCAGCCCACACGCTGCGGAGGGGGGGTGGAGGGGTCGCTGGCCACCGGGGGGCTTACCTGCCTTTCGGGGTGGCCAGGAACGGCACTTGATTTTCGGGAGGCCCCCGGCCGAATCGGGTGGGTAGGCAAGTATGGCTTGTACACACTGAGCTATTTCTAGCACAGTGTGTGCGGAGCTCACAGGAGGTCAGGCTGATTGGGAGCATTTAACCTCATCAGCCGGTGATTTAAATGGTGTGTATAGCCAGCTTAACTCCCTTCCTAATTATAAGCATGCCTAGGGTAGTCGAGGCTGCACTCCAAAATTCTAAATAGTCCTGCTACCTTTGTTGATTATTTGTAAACATTGGTGAGATCTGGCTAGGAGCATCATTTTATGATTACCTAATGCTGCACTATTTAATGAGGGTGTTCGAAGTGTGTGGTTGAATGTGTGTGTGTGTGTGTGTGTGTGTGTGTGTGTGTGTGTGTTTGTTATGGATATTTGTTATGTGTTAGTGTTATTGTTTACCTATGTTTAAAAACGGTATGCAGTCGGGAAGCCGGCGGACCTAATCCCTACAGCCGGCTTCCCGACCGCTTTATCCCGGCGAGGGTTAAATGACAGGCGTCTAAACCTAAACGCCTGTCATCCTGATCGAAGTGATGCCGGGCGCCGCTGCGGATAGCCGCGGGGGGAGGGAGGGCTAGGTTTACGGCTCCCGGGGGGGACTTAGGGTTAGGCACCCCCCCCCGGGAGGTTAGGGTTAGGCTAGGGGGAGGGAGGGTTAGGGTTAGGCACCCCCGGGCGGGACTTAGGGTTAGGCACCCCCCCTCCCGGGGGACTTAGGTTTAGGCGGCGGGGAAGGGGGAGTTAGGTTTAGGCACTTAGAGGGGGGATTAGGGTTAGGCACTGAGGGGGAAAGGAGGGTGAGGGGGTTAGAAATAGGTTAGACAATACTTACCTTTGACGATCGGGATCTCCTCCTCTGCCGGCCTGCTGGTGTCGATTCCAACCGCCGGGCAGGTGTCCGGCGGTAAGTCATAGCGCTTCCTTTAAAAACATACATAATCACAATTATTTAACAAACAAGTACAAGTTGTTTTGTATAAAATAGTTACTGTTAACTTTCAGCTATTAAGTAAGTAGATATTTTTATGGGTTTGGTGCGTTTCTCTGTGAACACTACAATACTATTATAGCATTATGATAAACACATCATGCCCTAAGTTATCTAATGACAGAGGGCTTGATTCATTACGGATCGCAATTGCAATAGCGATGACGCACGCAGTCTGACTGCTATAGAATGCTAATCCAATGTGATCGCTATGCACACCTGCATTTTGCCAAACACCCCCCGTCACCACCCACAAAGGGCACTTCCTGTCAATCACTCTGTGATGGGTCTGCGTAATCACTGCGATCGCACTGGCCGGTTCGCGCACACGCACTGCGATGCATGTGCAGAATGCAACAGTCGGCTGATTGCGTGCGTAATCGCAGTTGTGACCGGTAGTGAATCAGGCCTAGAGTACAGTAGCTTTCAGTGAGGTAGATAAGAAAAGTAAATACAATGCTGTGTTCTGTCAGGATGTAGTTGACATCCCAGCGGTTGGGTTGCCTGCGCTCAGCAGGCAGCTGTCGGAATCCGGCGCCAGGATCCCAACCGCCGGCATCCTGATGGTAAGCATTAGTGTTAGGGGGATGTTTAGGGTTAGGGGTTAGACACTAGGGGGAGGGTTAGGGTAAGGCTGCGGGGGAGGATGGTTAGGATGCGGGGAGGAGGGTTAGGGTCAGGCGGCGGGGAGGAGGGTTAGGGTTAGGATGTGGGGACGAGGGTTAGGATTAGGCTGCGTGGAGGAGGGTTAGGGTTGGCTGCGGGGGAGGAGGGTTAGTGATAGGCTGGGGGGGAAGGTTAGGGTTGGACTGCAGGAGAGGAGGGTTAGGGTTAGGCTGCGGGAGGGGATTCATAGGGTTAGGCTGCGGGGGAGGAGGGTTAGGGTTAGGCTGCGGGGAGGAGGGTTAGGGTTAGTCTGCGGGGGAGGAGGGTTAGGTATTGGCTGCGAGGGGGAAGGTTAGGGTTAGGCTGCGGGGGAGGGGGGTTAGGCTGCCGGGGAGGAGTGTTAGGGTTAGGCTGCGGGGGAGGAGGTTTAGGGTTAGGAAGAGGGTTAGGGCTAGGCAACTTATTCTGACCGCCGGCATCCAAACTGCCAAGATCCTGTATTCAACCTGTTCTGTCATGTTATAGGCGCATTTACATTTGTGTTTGAGAATGTCATACAAAAAAAATTCAGAATGAGACTGAGTTTTATTTTAGGTTTAGTGCTCTTTAACAGTGACAGGGCCGGGACCCATAAGCTACTGGTTGCGCAGTTATGCAAGAAGTGGTAATGATACTCCCTCCAACTTACTATTTCCTTATACCCCGTTAAACAGTAGCTAGTGAGCAGTTACACTTCCTTGGGTAGCTCCATGTTACTGCATATATAGTAATTTGTTATAGATACATTTCTGACTCTCCCCTGTGCATACATCACTGCATCTAAGTGACATTTTTAATAAAATGCCATGTCTTTTCTAGATAACAAAAATGATTTGTGCAATGGCAGCTGCAGCGGTAATGCAAAGTAAGTGAATCTGTATTTGCATGCTTGAAAACTAGCAATATGTGAAGTAAATATACAGATGGAATGGACTCTGCAATCCGAAAAAGCCAATGCATTCTCTAAAGCTGGAAAACCACCTCCATAAATTATATTACTAACATGCCTCCCCCCCAGCCCATACCACCCTTCTGTCCAGAATTAGGCTGAATAGTCACGATTTGAGGTTCTGACCCAATGTCCAGTCCACAGACATGGTCTGTATAGGTATAGACATATGAGAGGCATGTCATGCAGTGAAGGGATGCTACGCACACCACTGGATGGCATTGAAGGGGTGTTTGTAGTGAAGGTAAGAGGAAGCCTAGCACACTAATGTGGTATGGTCCTGCGTCATGTAACCACACCCAGGTTTTGATGGGGAATGATCATATCCTCCCCATTGAGACATGACCATGCCCCATATCTTTATTTATGGTTCTGCTAAGTTGGGAGGTATGTCCTAGCCAGAGCTGCACATGGTGAAACATGAAGATGGAGGGGTGAGCAGTAGGACCAACAACAAGTCACAATCAAGGGACTGTGAGTTGTGATTGGTTCTCTGGCTCACACACCCCCTCGACTGCCAATTAAAGTTGGTGAATTAAGCTAGTTTGGCTGAGCTATGGTAGGAGGGAGGAGCATGCTAGTAAAACATATATGTAAATGGGTGTGCGCAGTGCATGTGGACCCCTGGGTCCATTGGGGCCACCCATTAAAACATTTTAAAGGCACAACTGTGAAGTGGCTGCCAAAGACAGTCGGGAGTTATGCTTAATAGTAATAGGCTGCACGGCTCTTGCACCGCACGGAGGAGGTGGTATGATGTGCGGTCTTTACGTTATCAGACCACACATTACACCTCCTCCTCCATGCAGTGCAGCGTTTGTGCAGGCTATTGCTATAAAGTACAGCCCCTGACCGTCCGCGGCCGCCGCTCCGATCCCACCGCGTCCGGCAACAGGTAAGTTGGTGGGAGGGAGGGGCGTCGGAACTATTTGATGATGCCCTCTCAACATAAAGTCATTCCGACACACCTGTTTGAAATACAAGATACTATCACAAGCACTGTAACTGTAAAAAACACCATGAAAATCTAACATACAATCTAAAAGTATGCCTGGAGATAAAGCTGGAATGTACATCAGATGACAGGCCTGAGCTGGGGGGATGTCTAAGCACAATAAGGGGGGAAATCAATTAGTCACGATAAGCTGATTTTCTGGGGAAAAAATTATACTTATCGCGCAATTATATTTGCCACGGTTTTCGCGGGTTTGAATTTTGACATGTACGTTTTGCAAATTCGTTTTCACCACCCCCTGAGCAGGTGAAAAGTTGGGGAAAATCCCTTTTTTCAGGTAAAAAGTGTCAGGACTTAGGAGCTCATTCAGACCCTCTCACTATGCTTCGCTCTTTCGCTGCCGTCAGGGGGCAGATATATAAATTCCGCGTTCGCACGGCCTGACTTAAGGACGCCCTCAATGTCTTAGCGTGTTGCGGCAAAGCGATAGCAAGCTGGTGTAATGCTGGCCCCTTTATCTTCGCAGCACACTTCATCTCCAGGAAGTATATTAAACCATCGGTACTATCGAGAGCCATCGGAAGCATACGCAGTGCTTGAGGTAGACCCTACCCTACCGCAAGCACAGCGAGTGCTGCAGTCAAAAAAAGGTGACGTGTACAAAGATGCTCCACTTTAATTATGCACGCCGTTAACGCCATTTTGACGCTCATACACGCCTGCATTCGCAGCACCACTCCCCCGTTTACAAGCACTTTCCCCCATCACCAGCCCCAAACGGTACATTCTGTCACTCAAAGTAGCGGCCCGTCTGTGTATTCCGGGCGATAGCTTCCCGATCGCAAAGACTGGCTCGCGCATGCGCATATTGACGCATGCGCAGATGGGCGACAATCGGCCATAGCATGTGATCGCTGCATTGCGTCCGGGTCTGAATCGCCCCTTAGTTCAGAACCACTTGGACACACTCCTT
Source organism: Taudactylus pleione (assembly GCA_031769625.1). NCBI lineage: Eukaryota > Metazoa > Chordata > Amphibia > Anura > Myobatrachidae > Taudactylus > Taudactylus pleione. Next base: position 856,215 of record JAUIMM010000288.1, read on the forward strand.
TTTTAAATTAGCTTAATTTGGCCAATAATGACATGTAAGTTTGGGGGTGAAAGAGTTAAAAGTGCAGTAAAATGGGTTGATTGATTTGGGGCAGGTATATGGGGGTACTGTATGAGTGGGGCAGGTATATGGGGGTGCTGTATGAGTGGGGCAGGTGTTTTTAAGATTGCAGGTGGGTGTTAGAGGTGTATTTTGAAGGTTTTTTAAAACTGGCTTAAAATGACCCAAATATTTACTTAGGCATTTTTATGCGCCCCCAATATAAGTAGAAGATTTATTTTGCAGAAAATCACTAATTGAATTCTCCCCTAAAATTCTGTTTGTGTATATTATCCATACCCTCTGTATGTTCCACCTCTGCTGTGACTTGCTACATGTACCACAGTCTGTGCTTTTCCTTCTGAATTAATAGACATCCCCTTTAGAGTATAATTTTTTTCAGTTGTATTGCAGGACCTTCAAACCATACTGCAAAATGCTCATGCCTTGCTGGCTTTACAGGGAATGGGACACATTGCACAGGTAAGACTAGGATTCATGCTCCAACACAAAATAGCATCACTGGGGTTCACTAATACCCCTTTTACATCAGAGCAAAAACCTGGGTTATTGCCTGGTTGATCCGGGTCGGGCCTTAGTGGAAACGGCTCAACAAAAAACAACCCGGGTCAGTTGACCCGGCAATCCCAATAATTAATAACCCGGGTCGAAGCAGAATATAAATAGTGTCTGAACCGGGAAGGACCCATGTACAAAATTCTGGGTCGGACCTGGGATTTAGGTGTAAAAGAGGTATTACTAACACAGAATATATGCACGAATATGTGCACTGAATCGTAACAACCAGCAGCTGCTTCTACCTGTCATTCCCGGTGAGTCTGCTCTGTCAGTCTTTAATATGTGGCTTGTGCACATATGTGAGCCCGCACAGGCGCACAAATTAACAAGCAGCCCAGGGTTCTAGTAACTGCATCAGCTGCAGCCCCTAGAAGCCTGAAAGGGCTGTTGTTATAGCAGGGGAGCAGCTGTCCATTGAAAGAGTTCTCTCTGCTAATTGCAGTCTGGACTGGCAGTACAGGAAGAGAAAACATTAGCAGGGAGCGCTTCCAATGGGGAGACACTGCCAGGCAGCCTGTCACTGGGGTGTCGGATTTTACTGGGAGGGTTGCAGCCCCTATGTAAAATCGGACACTGATAAAAACAGCTCCTTTTATTGTCTAACTTGCACAAGACTGGTAAAGCTGATTGGCCACTGTGGTCCAATACAGATGTTGCACCTAAATCAATGTTAGTAAATAAGCCCTGTATATTTTCTTAAATAATCAGTGTTCTGTATTTGGAACATTTCTGTTTCTGGAACATTTCTGTTTGAGCACCTTACATTACATACCTAATTTTGTATCAGAAATTATACAGGTATGGCCGTCTGTTGTGTTACATAACGTATCAGTATTACTAATTGTGGTATTTTGAAGGAGAACTATAATAAAACATTAACTTCAACATATTTTTTTTTTTTTAGAGTTGTACTAATGTCATTTTTTTACTTTTTATATGTATTTCAGTACTGACCAGAGCCCTAAATAGACATTTTGGTGTCCTGTGCCAGAAAGAGCATTGTGCCACCTATGGACTTTAAATAGCGTCAGCGAGGCACTTCCAAAAAAAAGGGCGTGGTCAAGGTTCACGGGGAAGGGGCGTGACCACATAATAATACCCACAACTCAAATTAAACCATACAGTAGTGCCCCTTATTCACATTAGCCACACAGAAGTGCCCGTTACACAGTAGTGCCCCATATACATTATTCCACACAGTAGTACCTCTTACATATTATGCCACTCAGTAGCGCCCCTTGCACATTAAGCCATACAGTAGTGACCCTTACACATTATGCCACACAGTAATGTCTCTTATACATTACACCACACAATAGTGCCCTTTACACATTATGCTACACAGTAATGCCCTTTACACATTATGCTACAGTAATGCCTCTTACACATTATGCCACACACTAATGCTCCTTACGCATTGTCACACAGTAATGCATCTTACACATTACACCACACAGTAATGCCCCTTACACAATATACCACACAAAAAATGCAAGAGTGGAAGTTACATGGTGCATGGTGTCACTTGCATGGGGAGCAGTTACAGGGTTCAGGGGTGGCAGTTGGAAGAGGTCCAGTTACAATGTGTAGTGCACAGTTACAGGTTGCCTGGGGTGCAGTTATAGGGTGCGAGGGTTTCAGTTACAAGGGGGGCATTTACATTGTGCAGGGTTGGGAGGTCCAGGGGTGGCAGTTACAGGGTCCATTGTTGGTAGTTACAGGGAGCAGAGGTGGAAGATGCATGTTGCAGGCAGTGGCGGATCTAGACTTTACTTTTAAGGGAGCGGTTTACGAATTAATAGTGACTCCTCCCCTCTATTCATTACTCCTCCCACTTACAGTTCTGCCCCTCCCATTTTCAACAAATATTTAAAAAATAAGCAAACAGAAATGTATTAACAGGAAATAGATCATAATAAATAAAAATTAGCCTACCATTTACAGCACATTCTCCAGTCTTTGTTTTCCATTGTTCGGAAAGCTGTCAATCAGTTTGTCAATGTCTATTACAATGTCCCAATGGGTGTGCAAAAGAGCTAAACCAGTCAACCTCTCCTGACCATTTGGTTTCTCAACCATGTCTCCCACCAGCCCCTCCCCTGCCCAATAATATGCTCCACAGAGGTCCCCCCAGTCCCACATGTGCACCAGACCCCCCAATAGTAATATGATCCACAGAGGATCCTCCCATACCCCAAAATAATATGCTCCATGGAGGCTCCCCCAGCCCACCCCAATAATAATTTGCCCCACAGAGCCTCCCCCCAGCCCCACATGTGCACCAAACTCCCCCAATAATTATATACTCCACAAAGCAGGCTGCCACCAGCCCCACATGTGCACCAGCCCCTCCCAATAATAATAAGCTCCACAGAGGCTCCCCCAGCCCCCCAATAATATGCATCACAGAGGTTCCCCCAGCCCCATATGTGCATCAGACTCCCCCAATAATATGCTCCACAAAGCAAGATCTCCCCAGCCCCAAATGTGCACCAGACCCCCCCAATAATAATAAGCTCCAGAGAGGCTCCCCCAGCCCCCCAATAAAAATATGCACCAGAGGCTCCCCCCAGCTCCACATGTGCACCAGACCCCCCAATAATAATAAGCTCCACAGAGACTTCCCCAACCCCCCCAAAAATAAAATGCACAACAGAGGCTCTCCCCAACCCCACATGTACACCAGACCCCCCCAATAATAATATGTTCCACAGAGCATGCTCCCTCCAGCTCCTTATGTGCACTTGATCCACCACCCCAATAATAAGAAGCTCCACAGAGGCTCCCCCGGCCCCCTCAATAATATGCACCACAGAGGTTCCCACCAGACCCTCCCCCAATAATAACATGCTCAAAAAAGCGGGCTCCCCCCAGCCCAACATGTGCACCATACCACCCAATAATAAGCTACACATAGGCTCCCCCAGCCGCCCAATAATAATGTGCACCAGACCCCCAATAATAATAAGCTCCACAGAGGCTCCCCCCAGCTCCACATGTACACCAGACCCTCCAATAATAATAAGCTCTGCAGAAGCTCCCCCAGCTCCCCAATAATGCACCACATAGGTTCCCCCCAGCCCCACCTGTGCACCAGACCTCCCATAAAAATATGCTCCACAAAGCAGGTTCCCCCCTGCCCCACATGTGCACAATACCCCCCTGGACCCCCAGTGATATGCTCTACAATAGCTAACAGCAAAAAAAAAGTGACAGACAGGAGAGGCCCAAACTGCTCTGCTGCTCAGAATGGCTCCCATCTCGACGGATCCTCAGCATCCTCACTGTCTTCACTGCGCATGTCAGAAAACTCTGACCTTGTGCATGCGCAAAGAGGACAGGGGTGACCAGTCGTGGAAGAGAGACTACTACTACTAACTAAGCCGGCTCTCTGCCCAGCACCAGCACGATGTGCATGTGACAGACTCTCTGCTGGTGCTGTGCCACTGGCCTGCGCGGCTGCACTGCTGACAGGCAGCAGCCGCACCAGCTGAGCTGGCTGAGCCTGATACTCTAGTGTCACTGTCAATAAGTGGATGGGGCTTTTGGGAACCGGGGCTGTGTGTACGGGGACTGATCTCCCTTATCGGCCCCTCCGGATCCGCCTGTCACACTTTGACTTGAGCTTGGACCCGGAGTGGAGTTAGATGGTGTTCGTAGGATTGCCTTTTGGTACTGAAATGCAGCCGTTCTTAGAGGGGTATAACTCACGAATGGTAAGGGTGAAGAAGCAGACTTGATAGCAGGTGCAAGTGGAGCGAGAAAACAACTGTGGAGGCTCCGGCAGAACTCAAGGAACCGGGGTCGGCAGGAGAACCAGCGGAAGGAGGAATCAGGAGACACACTCTAGCAACCAGGAGTCGGAGAGATACGATGCAGGATGTGGAATGACCAGAGTGGAGGATACTAGCTGGAACTGCAGGCAATAACACTGATTCAAATGGGAGCACAGAGAACTAGCTCACAGCATACACTGTGAAAGACGTTGCACTGGCAACTAAAGGACTTCCTGACAGTCCTTAAGTACCAAGAGATAGTGCAGGATTGGCTGCTAGAACCCTCAGGCCATGCTGTTACCGGATTGGCCCAACCAGTCAGTCACCTGACCCAATCCAAGATGGCGGCGCCCAGCAGTCTACAGCGTGGAAGCGCTCCCAACCTCACCCCTTCTCACCTGCCTCCCGATTGAAGTCCTCACTCTCCAGAGCCTCACTGTGCCCAGCGCTGATCTCCAGGACCCTGAACCCCCGGTGAAGGCCCCTGCCAGAGCGCCCGAACCGGTAAGGACCGGGGTCTCCGCAGCATCTCAGCCCCAGTTGTGACACCGCCACAGGAGGGGGGGCATGTGTGTGCAACCTCTCATTCCTAAATCTCACCACCCCCCCATTTGGGGGACTTGGTAGCAATAATGAAGATGACAATTAGCTGCACTATCTACCCTCTTCTGATTGGATGACTGTGTGTTCACTGCTCCATCTGACAGCAGATTAACAATGGGGCAACTGGGGTGGTTTCCCAGGGGCCCCCATACATAGCTACATCACCAGTGTAAGGAGCAATGTGGCATATGTGAGCTGGGGTTTCTGTGTGGCATAATGTGAACTGGGGGCATTACAGTGTGTTTAACACATATGTGGTGCTGGGAGTATATACACATTATCGCCATCATATCATATTAACAATTTTATTGGTAGGGACCCTTACAAATTAGTTGCCCTTGGGCTCTCAAATCTTTATCCAGCCCTGTCTGACAGTATTCTTAAAGGGGGAAAGAACAGATGTTTAGATACATTTTATATGAAAAATTCAGCTTTATTAACGACTTTCAACATAGTATTCACTTTTGTGTATGTGATACCTAATTACATTACTACATTTTGTACTGATAAAGTCACTTTAGCACTTGGAGCCTGATTTAGACAAGGGCGCTAATGCGAATGCAGCTGCGGTTTCGTATAGAACGCAGCTGCGAAAATATCCTAATGGTTCCAAAGATCACTCGCTGCCTTCTCATCTGCGTATGGCGTCGCTTACTTGTGTAATTATCTATAACATCGAAGCACATTGAGCAGCCATCTTGCCCTTGCAGCAGGTCTGACCAGCCGCAAACACTGCAGCTCTCCTGACACGCGGAAGGCTCTCATGCTGCGTATGCAATCGCAGCGGCTAATCTATGCACACCCATGAAAGCGCAGTACGGCTTATACGCATGTGCAATGGCAAACAATTGCTCGTTCTATGTAGAATTCGCCATTGCATCTGTCTCTATAGCAGGACCTTAATGCTAATATTGTCAAATCACATTATGTCGTGTAATTAGACATATTTGTACTGTACTTGAGTCAGGCTTGACATACATATGTATTGTAAGTGAGACAGTTTTAGCCTACTGTCCTAATTTGTTTTTATAAAGAAATTCTCAGTGTGTTAAAATACTGTGTTTGGCCAAATATTCTCTGTAAAGCGCTGCGGAATTTGTGTGCGCTATATAAATAACTAGTTATAATAATACTTATTAATTTTTCTTACATTACGAGTATTCTCCCATTCCCCAACCTCGCTGTGACATTTAGAGTAAGGACAGATGTAGAGTGGTAGATTACAGCCATTGCTTAGGATTTAAAGCACCTATTTGGAACTGGGGCAATGCACAATTACTAATGGAATGAAGATATAGGGCCAAATGTAATAGGGTGAGAGTTCTCACACTTTTTAAACTCGGCCAATGTAATAGAGTCCGAGGACAAAGCAGCAGAGCAGACTCAAAAAGCTCTCCCGATTCAAACTCTCATCCAGATGTTTTCCAGATAAAATCATTTGGTCTATCAGAAGTGTCTCATTATATAATTTCTTTGTCATTTCAGAGATTGATGTCTGTGCTGTGAACAATGGGGGATGCTCGATATATGCCAACTGCTCTAAGGCTCCCTTGGGTCAGGCACGTTGTGTCTGTAGACGTGGCTATAATGGGGATGGAGTCATCTGTCTTGGTGAGAATCAGAGCTTCTCATACTGTAACTTTACTAAACCAAAATATAGGATCCTCCAACATCTAGAAAGTTTTGAAGGGGTGGCATCTGGAATACAGTAGGCTGAACATTGGGGCCTTTGGCATTGGTTTCTGCAGTGAGCCACCCTGAAATCTCCTGTCCTCTCTCTTGTAAAAAAAAAAAAAATCCTTTATATTATTTTCTGCAAATACTTAACTACCATTTACAGATATCAGTTGTGCTCTGCAGTTTGCCACATGTCGTATTACAGAATTGTTATATTTGGTATAATGCAGCCTCTACTATAGGACTCAAACACTTCTAGCTACACCCCTGCCTGAAATAATAAGTATTTTACTTTCTAGTAAAGCTGGGCATACACGGCCAGATAAAATGTCTGTCAGACCGACAGACATTTTATCTGGCAGCCTGCCAGCCGCAGATGTCACCGGCATACACTGTGAGATTTCTCTCACAGTGTATCAGCCCGACATCCGCGCTCTGCCCCGGGGGGGGAGACATTTCCCTGTTCCTTCCATAGGAAGGAACACAGGAAATGTCTGTCTGTTGGCCGCGGCTGGGCATACACTGCCCGATGCGGCCGACAGTTTACCAGGTAAATATCGCACCGGACGGGCATGCTGGACAATCCGGCATGCCCGACCGAGCAATATTTAACCCTCGGTCGCCCCCCCACACGCTACAATTATCGGGACGATCCGCCGATATCAGGCGGATCGCCCCGATAATTGTAGCGTGTATGGCCAGCATAAGTTACATAAGAACAATATCAAGTTAAGTACTTATTCTAGTTCCTATTCACAAACCCACTATCCAAAAAGTTCTGAAAACAAGAAAGAAAAGAAAGTGAATAATTGCTGCTTTTTTGGTTTGTTAAACAATTTAAAAAGGGGATACATGTGGTAATGGGGAAAAAGGATAATGTGTAATATAGTATATTTTAGGTACAGTTCTCCAAAATTACAGAAAATGTCTTTATCCGGAAAGCCGTAAGATCCAAACATTCAGTATAATAGATTCCATACCTGTAGGACCACTATCACCCTTCAGGTACAGTACTGTCTCTTCTCTCAGCTGTTGGTATATTGATCAGGACCAGGTCAGGCTCATGTTACTGTACCATCACACTAATAATTCTACTGTAAATATATTTTAAATGTCAACATTTCTTCAGCCGCACAGTCCTTTTGTCACCACCCAAAATAGAAAGAAAACATTGCAGCCATTCATGTGAAAACTGAATTTCTTTAAATTAATTTCTTTGTTAAATATCCAGTAAAAATCGTGAATTGCTTTCCATTTAATTGTTTTCTTTGATAAATACAGAAAGAATACACATTGTGTTCTTGAACTGGATGTCTATTTTTCATTTTGTTGCAGAAATTGATGCATGCCTGGAAAATAATGGTGGTTGTCATGTCAATGCAGAGTGCACTAAAACTGGACCAAACACAGTGAGTATGATATATATGTGTAGTAGACAGGATTAGTGAATTCATTTGTTCGGGGCCAAAGCAAAGATCCTTTTCTTTCCTGTAGACCTGAATGAACAGTTACGTACAGTGTCTTATGTAGCCTCATGTCAGATGCCGTAGGGGTAGGGGCAGCAAAGACATAGGGGTCTATTTACTAAGCATTGGATGGAGATAAAGTGAATGGAGATAAGGTACCAGCCAATCAGCTCCTAACTGCCATGTCACAGGCTGTGTTTGAAAAATGACAGTTAGGAGCTGGTTGGCTGGCACCTTATCTATGTCCAACTTTATCTCATTCCAAGGCTTAGCAAATAGTCCCCAAAGTACCCACCAAACAGCTCCTAACTGCCATGTCACAGGCTGTGTTTGAAAAATGACAGTTATAATTTGGTTGGTTGGTACTTTATCTCTGTTCACTTTATCTCCATACAAATAAATAAACATGCGCAGTGCAGACCATCGACCCACTTGCGAGCGGACAGCCGCTCGCGAGTGGGTCTGAATGAGGGCCAATATTCCGTATAGGTCCAAAGCGGTGTGGTTTGAAGCTCAACGCGTTTCCCTGGGTAAGTGTAATCCCAGCTTCTTAGACTTACCCAAGCTTATCACCTATGGACACCCCTAGAGCACACAACAACAAAGACTGAGGACCTCATTCAGAGTCGGTCGTTGCAGCCGCACGGTCGTACGCCACCGATGTTCGCTAAACTGCGCATGCGTACAGTTCGCAATGCCCGTGCGCAAACTAGCGGCTACGATCAGAAATTTCTCTCTCCTTGAACACAGCCAGGTCGGTAGTTTGAGTGACAGGATGAGGCGTTTGTGGGTGGTAACAGGGGAAGATGCTTGAAAACGGGGGAGTGGAGATCCGAACGCAGGCGTGCCTAATTATGCGAACGGCGTTTTATGAGAGTGCATAATTAACAAAGCAGTGTCATGGCACACGTGACATGGGAGGTTTTACACCGACATGATCGTAGAGCTTAAGAGAGGGTATGGTCAACCTTTAGCTCTACGACCAGTTCCGATGGTTCCCGATGCTCGCGATTAATCCTTATATGGCTGGAGATGACGTGTAATGCGTACGAGAAGGGGGCGTTTTTTTAGCGATCCGACCGCATCCTCCCCTTGGTCGGTCAGCTAACGATCCGACCTTAGGGACGCAACATACGAGTGCATCATTTGCATATCCGGCCCCTTTTCCTGTACGACCGTGCGGCCGCAACGACCGACTCTGAATGAGGTCCTGAGTGCTTATGGACTTTGGGGATCATTCCACATTCACTGGTGAACTTTGCTGCTAATTCATTGGAGGAGGTCCTATATCCAGTAAGACATAATAGGAACACTAGTGAGGTATGTTTCCTTTTTTTGGCACACATTGGAACTTTTTATCTTTTAATATTAATTTTTACAGTATTTATTTTGGATTTAATTGTTAACAATATAATAAAATATTTTTATAACAACACCGTCTATATGAAATATTAACCTTTTTCTAGCCAGCGCTGTTTTTTTGTTTACTTATTTATATGATATTATAGAGGACTGACTACCCTCTCAACAGCTGCTGTTGACAGCGCACCTAAAAACTCCTTTGTGTATATACATTATCTCCATACAAGGCTTAGTAAATAGACCCCAAAGTTCTCACCTTATCTGAGAGCACACATCATCTCTCTCCTCCCATCCTGCACCTATACTTAGAAAGTTATCATGTGCTTTCTCTTCCAGCAGCTATATGAGAAAGTATGTTTTGGTAGGAGCTCAGGGGGTGTCAAAAGGGAGCAACTCAGACAAAAGCAGCAGTAATGCCCCCGCCCATGTTCAACGATGCCCCATCTATAAATATTGCCATATGCACCTAATATTACTTACATGGAGAGGAGAAACTCTGTCAATTAGGGGTGAGTGGGTTATGTTTTTCCTTTTGTCAGGTCTAACCTGCTGTAGCTGAACCCAAACCTTAGAGGTGTTATGATGTTTCTCCAAGGAACAGCGATTTCAAATGCCAAACCGTGGCATGCAGCTACGAACACATCATGGGCCAAGGAATTGCTATTTGTGGCGAGGATCAGCCCCATTGAGTCTGGTGTGTGGCTGGGAATTACTAAACAGCCTCATGTTCTGTGTGTACTCATGAGGGGGAGGGTCTGCTGAGCCCCACAAGTTGCAGGGGTTGGCCAGGGGCTATGGTCAATGAAATCAGTTCCAGTTCTCTATTCACTAGGTGCAGATAATTTTGGTAACTTAGAAATATGCATGGTAGTAGTTATTATAATTATCATTTATGTAAAATACATAATACATTATTAGATTATAAATTATTTTTAAGGTGCTACAAGGGTTCAGTAGCGCCATGCATAGTGAAGGAACATAGCAACTTTACACAGTATAGGGATCTTCGGACAGAGTAATTACATACAAGAACAGAACTGTACAGATATACATAATTAAAATCTGCAGATTCCATAATTACAGAGAGACGCAGAGGGAGACTTGGCCCTGCTCACAAGAGCTTACATTCTAGAGGAATGGTAATTGGTTAGTGAAGTAACAGGGCAGCAAGGAAATGGACTGATATTGCAAAGAATACTGGGCTTGATTCAGACCCGCTCGCAAGCGGGTTGACGTTGGCCCAGTGCGCATGCGCATGAGGGAGCCGGCTCCGTCGTGCGCATGCGCGAGACCCGGATAGTCTTGCTACAAAGTCTCCGGGTCTTGCTACAAAGGGGGCGTGCTGTCGATGGTGAGTGACAGCACGCCCCCTTTGGTGGGCGTGCCGGGGGCGTGGCTGCCCAGACAGAGGCGTTCCCATGGGAACGCCTACCGTCTAGGGCCGGCCCCACTGACATCACAAGTGATGTCAGTCGGAGTGCTCTCGGTTCTGATAGAGCCGAAAGCACTCCAGGGCTTGAGACAATGAGACCCTACCACAAGGGTCTCGTCGCAAGCCCGATGGTCAAGACCATCGCGACCATCTTTTTGGCCGCTCGCTATAGCTGTGGGTGGTCACCCACAGCTATGCGAGCGACCAGGAGGCCGCTCTAAAAAAAGAGAAGGACGGCCCTGATTCAGAGCGAGCGCTCTGTCAGATCGTCCGGCTCTGAATCAGGGCCACTGGTCACTAAGTAAGGCTTCATTTTCTTTTTAATTGTAACATTCAGATGTACTGGTTAATTATTTACCTGCCTCACACTGTTCCTTATGGTGGTTTAATGAGTGTTCCCACAGTCGTAGTTCATGTGTAACGTAAGTGTATAGTATTTTCCTGTCCCGCTACGCAGAAGGAGCTGCTGGTAAGGGTTGAGGCATTGTTTTCTATTGCACACTTGCCTATTCGCACTGGCTATTGGTAGTGTAAGCTGGGTACACACTGTGCAATTATCACTCAGATCATCTGAGAAATGTATGATCTGACAGTGGATTGTACAATGTGTTTGTAAATACAATCTCTATGTATCTTTGATAAATTGGTCCCATCGCAAGATCACATCTTCTAGGATGTTCATAAGATGCAATAAATCTGGTCATGATATAGTAAACATTCTGCAGTGTATACATGCTGACAACTGATGTCTGTGCAACTTGTACTAGGACCTGATCTTTCCATCCAATCATTAGGACAGATAAATAGTATGAATGTAATAAACAATTGTATAGTGTATACACGTGAATATCGGTTTTCCTCACAAGGGCAACGTGTGAGTTCATCGCATCTTAGGTGAATATTGTAAAGCTTGTACCCAGCTTAAGGGTAGTGTCAGATGTTTCTTCGTCTATTTTTCCCTAGCAATTAAATGGTACATTTTAAAATAATGCAAAGTAATGTTATAAAAAAAAAAATAATGGCACAAGTTTCCATTTGTGTATCTGCTCCAAATGCTGATTGCAGTGTTTTAGGTTAAAGTTTATTTTTTGTATAAACAGTATTTGAGCACATAGCATTATCAGTATATCTCCAATCATATTCCAGCCAGTCACCTAACTTCCTCTAATATAGTTTTCCTAATAGCGGTTATAGCCCATTGCTTCTCATTGCTTTGTGCCTGCCTTGCATGCTGCATTTATTACACCTAATATTAGATACAGTAGTTGTCATCAAAATTTATCTCACTCTTCTTTGGGTGTTCTCTGTAGCCAATCTATCTAATCCATGGGTGTAACTACCATAGGTGCAAGGGGTGAAGCTGCTATGAGGCCCAGAGCTGAGGGGGGCCTATTTTCCTTGTCAAAGTTACATGTGTAATATATAATATAATCTGGGGTCTTGAGTAACCAAATCTAGGTTGACACCTCCCCCTCTCTGATAATCCCTCCTAGGAATGGGCGTAACTACCATAGATGCAAGGGTACAGCTGCTGCTATGGGGCCCAGAGCTGAGGGGGTGGTACATAGGGGCTCTTACAAACTTCTGCTATGGGGTCTTCAAATACCTAGTTATGCCTCTGATCTAATCATCATAATGCTTATATCTGCACTTCTTGCCAGTCGTACGGTACTACTAAACCTGTTATGTATGGAGTCTTTATATAGAAAAAAACAAAGGATCAGAACTATGGGAAAACAATGCAAATATCCTTTTATAACATAATGGGCGGAATTCAATTCTTTTCAGCCCCTATCGCGCCTGACGGAGCTATTCAATTCTTGCTCCTGTCGGGCACAATCAGCTGCCAGCGCTACATTTCAGCTCGCAGCCCCTGGGGGATGAGAGCTGAAATGTGCGAAAAGTGACATGTTTGGGCGCTCAAACATCACTTTTCGCGATCGCGCCCAGCACTTTGGTCGGGTTTAGCTGCTTTACGCGGCTAAACCTGACCTCTATGGGCGCGATCAGCACGAAAATCTTGAACAATTGCATAGCGGCCTGCGATCTCCTGTCACTTTAGACGGGAGATGTGCAGGTTCGATTTCCAGAGAACCGACAACAACTGAATTTAGGGGTTCTGAGTCAAACAGAGTCAGAGTTCGGAATAATTTTGGGGTATCGAGTTGAACTGAGTTCCACTTCAGATCTACCCGCAGTTTGGAAGTCTAATTTTAAAACTGAACTCGGGTTTTGGATTGCATGTAAACAGGACAAAATTACATAATTTTATCTGTATTTTTTAATTTATACATTTTTTTTGTTAAAAATACAGATTCAAAATCAAAACAAAAACACGTGATGGTGATATTGCAAAACCAAAACGCGAAGATGAATCCGGATCCAAAACACGAGTTGGCACCCATCAACTGGCCCAATTCTTGTTGAGAGTAGACTTGGCCCATGCATCTATCTTGTTATTTGTCCACTTGCAAAAACACGGGTCTGTGTTCTTTAGAAAAGATTATTTAAATTAGATTTAATGGGTGTAGAAAGTGCATTTTTGCTTTCCCTGGTTTACAGGTTACTGCAGGTCTTTTGTCTTGTTTTTCAAACATCCCCAAAGACCCTTGATCATGTAAAAAGTGGTATATCTATAATTGGACTTCTATACCTTATAACATATAGGTGGATGTAATCTTTGCCAGGTAATTTATGTATGTTCTTGTTCAGACATGTCTGACTTTCCTTGTATATTTGACAACTAATATCTAACGCAGGGCCGGCTCTAGGGGTGTTCGACCAGTGAGGTCGCAGCATCCCGATTTCAGTGGGACAATACTGTCCCGCTGTTCCACCCGTGGGCCGAAGTGGCCCGCAGGTGGTCCAATCGGGAGGTTGGGGACCTCCACCGCAGCAGCTGTGCGGTGGTGCCGGACCCCGTAGTGTGAATGGATGCAGCGCGCATGCGCGTGGCACCCATTCACTGACGGGAGAGGGCTGGGGGAAGCCCAGCCAGTGACGGAGGGCTGGGCTTTACACCCAGCCTGACGGCATGTAGGGGGCGTGGCCTATGGCAATTAGGCCACACCTCCAATTTCAGTCGCACGCGGCTTTGTTAAGGGCCGAGACAGGGCGCTCCGACCCCTGGAGCCGGCCCTGATCTAATGGTGTGCAAGGTTTATTACCACACAACATATTTCCTACAGTAGCTTGTTCCCTTCTTTGTAAACACTCAAAAAGAATATATCAGGAGAGACCAGCTTTTTCTGTAGCTATCTTACGGTCAAATATTGATTCCGAATGACTGGTTATTATTTCTTTTTGTGTTTTTTATATTAATAATAACACCTAATTTTTGCAGGTTGCTTGCAATTGTCTTCCAGGGTATGAAGGAGATGGTATACAGACCTGCAAACAAATCAACATCTGCCTAAAGGTTTTGTATTAGCATATACTAATTAAGAGATTACAATGCAATATATATATATATATATATATATATATATATATATACACACACACACCAGGATGTTTCCTGTGGTGTCGGGCACCAAGACTTTAGTAGCAAATCCTTTAAGTCCTGTAAATTGTGATGATGGGACTCCATGGCTTGGACTTGTTTTTCCAGCACTACCTACAGATGCTTAATCGGATTGAGATCTGGGAAATTTGGAGGCCAAGTCAACACCTTTCAGTGTGATAGGGCGCATTCAGAGCCGGCCCTAGGCATAGGCAGAATAAGCAAATGCCTAGAGCGGCATCTGAGCAAGGGGGCACCACTGAGGCTGGACAATTATGTATTTATTAATTTCAAGATCATCGCCATTTATAAAGCGCTTGCAGCGGTGATTGATCCGATCCACGATGCAGGGAGCTCAGGTTCCTATTCTCTCTCCCCCCTGCAGCTTCTGATTAGATCATTCTGAGAGAAGCTGTAGACGGGAGACAGAGAGACTATGACCCTGAGCTCCCTGCATAGCTCTGCACTCTGTCTCCTCCTTGCTGTACGTGTACATCAGTGAGTCAGAGGCTAGTGTCATGTGACACTCCCTGTGAATGCCAGCTCTCCCAGTTAGCCTGCGCGCTGAAACTTCGAAGAGCACCGAGTGGCCCGAAGAAGGAGATAATGAAAAGAGAAGAGCTGGAGCTGGGACTCAGGAGACAGAGAAGTAAAGTAAAGCAAGGGATAGTCTATTAGAACTTGTTGCATGGACGTTTTTTTTTTAAGCTGTCAGCTTCCTGAATAATTGTTTTACTTGCTCTCTTGGTTTTACAGCTACAAAGTGTCTGTTTTGCATAAATCCCATTCTGACTAAAGGGGTTTTGCAGTGTCCAGGGTCAGAATGTCCCTGCTTATAGCATAGCATTCTCTGTGATTTATCTCTGCATATGTCACACAGACGCGCACACACAGACACCCTTCACTTCTAAACACTCCCCCTCAGCACCCAGACGCACAACTGCAGCTATTGGGACAGGATGGAAAGTGGTGAGGCAGTTCATCACCCTCAAAGCCCCATGGGAACAGTGCCACTGCAGCTCCTACTAGGTTCAGCCAGCTTCTCAGTCATGTAGATATGTGGAGGTAGGTAGCTGCAGCCGCGTTACTGGTACAGCTGCCTGAGCTCCGTCTACAGAAAAAAAAAAAATATCGGTCACCTGCAGCGATGGATCGGCCGGCAGGGGGGAGGGTTCTAGGTTATTTTTGGTGTCCGTATATAAACACTAAGCTTAGTGGTGGGATTATCTGGTAGGGGGCACCAGCCAAAATCTTGCCTAGGGCACCAAATTGTCTAGGGCCGGCTCTGGGCGCATTATCCTGCTGAAATAGGCCACTGCCAATACAGTTGCCATGAAGGGGTGTACTTAATCTGCAACAATGTTTAGGTAGGTGGCAGGGCCATGTGGACGGCACCACCGATCACCCACGCTCCCTGCAGCTAACTAACAGGGTGCCTAGAACAGCACCCTGCAGCCAGAATGTCTACATCAGCGCTGCCTGGAGCATCCACTGCTCTTACAGTACACTTTGGGTGGGTAAACGTACTTGGCGTTTCGCCTCGTGTGTCATAATGCACACCAAGGCGTGTGTATATCAAATCATGACTGCACATCCAAGAGTGGTATATCTATATATAGCCTATTAGCTTACAAATTCCTCTGGTTTTATTTGGTCATGTTCAGAGAAGTGATTTACAGTACACTCTTGAACATGGATTCTGTATATTATAATAAATATAGGAACAATACTTTGTTCTATAATTATTCCACTGTTCCCTACACATTACCATCCCATGCCTGTTCTTTCACATTTTGTTCTGAACCACTTAATGTCTTTGCAGGAAGATCATGGTTGCAGTATATATGCATATTGCATACCTAGCGGCCCGGCACAGCGTATCTGCAGATGCAAGTATGATTTTACCGGTAACGGAATTACCTGCTCAGGAAGCATCATTCAGGTTCTCCTCCTATTTTCTTATGTTTAACCTTTTCGAGAGCTTTTTCTTTTAATAATGTTTGTTTTGTAATAAATCCTGCCTGCAGGTAGCATAATGGTGGGGATCAATACCAGCCAAATTTACAGTCCTTGCACATTAATAACTGGTCATTGGTAGATGGAGAATTTTAGAAAGTTGGTTACTGCAGAATGATTCATTATAAATTGCATTTTGTAACTCGATTTATCTGAGCCGCAGAAGTTTTCATACTCTCCTGTAGAAAAATTACCTTTTTATTTTTCTGTATATTCTTTTCTTTAGATAAGTTAATATTCATGAAATGGTCAGTAAATTGCACTAAAGGCTTCATACAGAAGTGGGCGGTATTGCACAGCTCCAGGGAAACGGCTATACAGTACCGTCCAACTAAAATGCTAATGCAGCAGGAGGTGTCTGTAGGACATGGACGCCTCCTGCATGCATCTGCGATCCCAGTGCAGCCTCTGTAAATACTGCTTGGGATCACAATCGCAACGGTTGCTGTTTTGGCAAGACTATGTAAACAAAAGCTCCTGGCCAACTCCTGGCCACTTGCAAGACCAAGAAATCTGCATCCTACAACGCAGACCCTGGCCTCAGCACTCCCAGGAAACGGGGATGACACCCCCCCCTTTTCCAGGAACGCAGCCCAGTGTCGCCCCCTCCCCACATCTCGAAGAGCTGCAGCATGATTGACATCTTGGGGGCACATAGAGGATAATCTGCTCAGGAAAAAGGTTAGCAGACACACATTATAATCTGGTTAGGAGGAAGCTTTGCAGACACACAGTATAATCTGGTTAGGTGGAAGGTTTGCAGGTACACAGGATAGCCTGGTCAGGAGGAAGGCTTGCAGACACACAGGATAGCCTGGTCAGGAAGAAGGTTTGCAGACACACAGGATAGCCTGGTCAGGAGGAAGGTTTGCAGACACACAGGATAGTCTGGCCAGGAGGAAGGCTTGTAGACACACAGAATAGTCTGGTCAGGAGGAAGGTTTGCAGACACACAGGATAGCCTGATCAGGAGGAAGGTTTGCAGACACACAGTATAATCTGGACAGGAGGAAGGTTTGCAGACACACAGGATAGCCTGGTCAGGAGGAAGGCTTGCAGACACAGAATAGCCTGGTCAGGAGGAAGGTTTGCAGACACACAGGATAGCCTGGTCAGGAGGAAGGTTTGCAGAAACACAGGATAGCCTGGTCAGGAGGAAGGCTTGCAGACACACAGGATAGCCTGATCAGGAGGAAGGCTTGCAGACACAGAATAGTCTGGTCAGGAGGAAGGTTTGCAGACACACAGGATAGCCTGATCAGGAGGAAGGTTTGCAGAGACACAGTATAATCTGGACAGGAGGAAGGTTTGCAGAAACACAGGATAGCCTGGTCAGGAGGAAGGCTTGCAGACACACAGGATAGCCTGGTCAGGAGGAAGGCTTGCAGACACACAGGATAGCCTGATCAGGAGGAAGGCTTGCAGACACACAGAATAGTCTGGTCAGGAGGAAGGTTTGCAGACACAGAATAGCCTGGTTAGGAGCAAGGTTTGCAGACACACAGTATAATCTGGTAAGGAACAAGGTTTGCAGACACAGAGAGTAGCCTGGTCAGTAACAAGAAGCGGTTTGATATTTCTATTTCATTTTCCATATATAATAATCGGCATTGCAGCTTGCTAATCATCATTTTTTAATATGCATTTTATGCGTTTTGTAAATTTAAGTTTTTAAACCACGCATCAAAGCACCCACAGAGCATGATGTTTTGAAATACTGCTCTTTAGTAAATCTAGGCTTGTCTACCCCTTATATGAAGGAAATGTGCAATATATATAAACCAGGCCTATTTGCCCAGGTATAGTGACACATCTTGTCGCGCCCCAAACTAGATGATTGCCTGGGCTAATTACAGAGCAATAACAGAGCAATAACAGATTGTGCATATTACAAAACAGAAATTGGAATAAAGGAGTATTTGCTCAATTATTTTCAAATTTGATATGTTTAAGGCTGCAAAGCACTACCTACATACTTGTTACCTCTTCTCATTAATCTGAACATGTATTTACATTACAAGTGCCCAGGAACATCGGAACATTTTTATGTTGGGGGGGGTAACATAAAATCTTTCCGATGCCCCTGTGCCCCCCCCCTTCCTCTCTCCCGCTCTCTTACTTGCCTGCAGCAGCGGTCGCTGACAGTCAGAGGCTGTGCTTTACAGCAAAAGGCTGCACATTCCCTGCACCACATGGCGAAGGAGGTGCAGCGTGCAGTATTTTAACTTAAAGACTGCACATTACGCCTTCTCCTCCGTGCGGTGCAGGGGCTATGCAGCCTATTCCTATAAAGCACAGTCTTTCAAATGTTTGGGGGTGGGGGGGGCAGTTGCCAGCATCCCCCTTGCCCCCCCCCCTCCTCCCGTTCTGACGCCCATGCAAGTGCCAAACATGTAGCCTGCTAAATGCAAAGTAACAAAGATTGAAAAATATTGAAGTAAGAATTTTAAAGCGGCTACAGAATATACAGTACGTGACGTTTGTACTGTACTAATAGTAGTGTTAAATCATGGCAATAGCTGCACTGTAAACAGGGATGGCATAATTATCTAGTACAGCGAAGTAGGACGTCTTTACGCAGTGCCCGATGAATGACCTCATGTAACTGGAGATTATCCAAGGCCTATAATGAATAACCGATTTCCTCTATAGGAGCATAACGCTGCTTCTACATCCAAAATGACGTAGCACCAGGGCCTGATACGGCTGTTTTGAGAGCCCTGAAAATAGCAGCTGAATTCAGTGCCTTCAGTGCCCAATACTAGAGGACATATTTGCCCTAAAGTGGTTGAGTAAGTACTACGTCATTTGGCATGAAATTGCGCTGTGCAGATTTCTGTCCTTCTGCCAAATACATCTGCCTCCAAGGGTCTGCGTCTTGATGGATGGAATGATACAGGGGGCATTCATGTAAAGGCAAAGTAAGCCCTGTTTGGTGCTCCAAAAATAATCCGATTGAGCGGCGTCATGCTTCCCGACACACAGTTTTGTACGGAATGTGCTTTTTATGCACACCACAATTGTGATGAAGTACAATGCACAATTATCCTGAACACTGAGGGCAGTATTCAATTAGTTTCGCACCCGTGATACTTTTTCGCATACCAGACTTTTTGCCTATATCGCGTGTTTTGCATACAAAAAAGTATCAAGCGCCCCCCCGCTATTCCCCATATTCAATTAGAAAGGACGCGAAAAACTGAAACAGGCAAAAAGTGCTGTCAAAAATTGGGAACTCAGCCTGACACCCCCAAAAGATGCACTAACATTGGGAATCACTATATTAGCCCTAATGAAGGTATTTGGGGTACTTAAGTTGTGACAATTGGTTCCAATTAGCACCTTAACACAAATGGTGAAAAATAGCATTAAGCAGTATTTTTTGTGGAAATAACTATTCCGAGCAAATTTGGGGTACATGAAAATGGGTGCTAGTATATTTTTAAGTTGCTAAAGTGAAGTTTTAAATCACGTAATAAATCCACCTTCCGCAAGCACCTGCAATGATAAAAACACCTGCCCCATACTTGGGGACACCCCAGAAGTCTATTTCGCTAGTTTTTATGTTTGTCCCCCCACATTGCACTTTTTCACCCCCAAACTGAAAGTACTTTTTTGGGGTGTTATTAAGGGCTCTATTTACTACAATCCGCATATTGAATGCAGATTGTAGTGTGATATTACCGAGTGAATTCGCATTGCGAATTCAGGCAATATCACAGGGATTTACTATAAATCCCTTGCAGGGACAGAGCTTGCGATAAAGCTCTGTCCCTGCGGATCCCATCCGCACTCTAGTCGCGGTATTTTCGGAAAAAAAAACGCGACTAAGAGCCCGCGCATGCGCCGACCCACCGTCGCTACTACCCCCCCACCGACGCTAAGCCCCGCCCCTGGCGCTAAGCCCCGCCCCCGCGATCGCGGACCCCGCGACCCCCCCTCCCCCCCCCCCCCCGCGACCCCCCCCTCCCTTCATTACACTTACCTGCACCTCCTGGCCTCCGGTGATCTTCTCCGGGCTTCCCGATCAGGTGATCTCCCATACTGCACTGGGACCCGATCACCTGATGACCGGGCCCCAGTGCACTGTGGGAGACCAGCTGACCGGAGAAGAGCCATCACCGGAGGCCCGATCACCGGTCCCTGGATTCAGGTAAGTGAAAAAAAAGTTTAATTTTTTTTTTCTTTTTTTTACAGTAATCAGCTTGCGGTCTACTTAGACCACATAGCTGATTACTGGTACCGGCTCCCGCCTCTGCTCTCCCCGTTAGAGCAGAGTGGGAGCCCGGTAACCGGGGGAGACCCTGGATAACGCCACCTCCAGGTGGCGTTATTATCACAGGGCTTCCCCCGGTATTTTTTTACAATTTATTTTTAGTAACTTGCACACAGATCACATTTCCCATTACAATTATGGGAAATGCGATCTGCTTTACTAAAAATAAGTGATACTGGGGGTTGGAGTAGAACTTTACTAATTCTACTCCAATTGCCCTGTAATAACTACAGGTGAAACACCCTTTTTCACTTTATTTTAGTAAAAATAATGTTAATAAATAGAGCCCTAAGTCTTTTAAAAAAAATGTTGACACAGTTTATCTTTGGTGGACTGGGGTGCAGGGGGGTTTCCCGAACTTTGCATCCCAAAACCGCAATTCTGCACTTTTTTCCGCCTGCTATTCATAGGCGAAACTTTTCCGCCGATTACATTGCATTGACTTTTCGCATACGCAAAAAGTCTTTGGGATTGAACACGGGGATAAGTTTTCGCCTGGCAAAATGTCATCCGCGATACTTTTCAGCGGATTTGGGCTTTTCACCTCTAATTGAATACGGCCCAGAATCCGGCTTTGCATGCAGCAGCAGTATGTGAAGCAAATCATTGTGGAGGAGGGGTCTAAGTCGCACCATGCATTTTGCACCATGTAGTGCAGAGAGGATGGGTGAACGAAGACACAACGTTCCCCTTTAGAAAGCAGTACCCTTTGCTGGTGGTCAGGGGTAGGCGCAAATACCAGATGATGATGATAATGGTCACTGGCACTAGTGAGCTGCTTGTGATGTCTGTTATCCGACTGCTACCCTAACACTGATTGGTGCTATCTTCATCTTTCAGACACACAGTGGAATATGCACTTCAGAATTGTGTTTAAGTAATTTTATTTTATATTTTTGGTGTGCACAAGACTATTAGAGAGGTTTTAGTAGTTTAAATGATGTTTAATAACAAATGTGTTTGTTACACATAAAATAAATGGTTTACAACATGGTCACAAGTGAGACGTACAGTACATGTGTGTGACATGTCCAGTACCTAGCGTAAGGCAATCACAGATGCCACTGATCTGACAGAAATACTCCTGATCGAAGCTTTTCACGTTTTTGTTTTTAAAGTGTCGTTTACCCCTAAATTTCTACCAACTGTGCATCAGCCTCATCGGATTCTCCAACACGACTTATATGTCAATATACATGAGTATATGGTATGCTTTAGTTGCTGTGTCTATATTTTTGGAGGACAGAGTATGTGTAGATCACTTTATCTGCCTTCAGGGAATCCAGTGTGAGTGAATAATGTACCACAAAGTACTCAAGTGTCTATACATTTAATTTCATTTGGGAAATATTATGTACTTTTACAGACAATACGATTCAATCCAGAATTGGTTCCTTTCCATCTAAAAATGCAGGTCAGTAATATTTTTTTTGCCAAAACAATATGAAGAATATAGAAACATTCTGTAATTTCACTCTTGTTATATTGTGTGTGTTTTTTAGGAGAATGGCATTACGGATTTATCAGGAAAAGGACCATTTACCGTATTCATCCCTCAGAAAGAGGCTATCCAAAACAGCAGCATGGTAACTATCCTCTATTAACAACGGTGTCTTTAATTGTTAGTAAATTCAAAGTAACAGCTTGGTATACAATACATGTGATAATGTTCAAGTTATAGGGATGGTAGTAGACACCAATAGGTTCTAAGTTCTTTGGAAATGGAAATGCTAAATGACTTCTAATATCCTTGATACATACATTATGGTGTATTTCTCCTTCATCCACTAGGGGACACTGGAGTTCAAGACAGTGGGGTATAGACGGTGGTAGGGCAGAGCCTGGCACTTTAAATAATCTAGAAGTGTGACTGGCTCCTCCCCCTCTATGTCCCATCAGCCCCAGTTTTTAGAATGTGCCCGAGAGAGCCGGTCGCACATCAGGCTGTCTCCAGCCTTTCTCATATATATTTTTAGTTATTATTACAAGCACTGAGGACAGGCAGGCTGCTTACTGTGGCAGTCTGCCTGCTACGTGGGAGCCGCCGGGAAGGGCACCACACGGCTACTGCAGCCTGTGTCCGGTGACCCTAAGGAGGGGGCACACATAATGGAGTCATCCGACCCTGCGAGGACCCGCCACTGCTGACACCGGCATGTGTCCGGGTTCCACGCCGCCCCCTCAGCCCAGCATCCCGGCCGCAGCAGTCCGTAAGTATGACCACTGCTCCTGATTAGCAGGAGCAGTGGACGTTAGCTGGGCTCAGTGACATGCCGCTAGCGGTCACTGTTGAGCCTGCCATTTCAGCGGTGCCATTTGTAACAGCGTCTGTGGCTCAGCGTTAAGGCGGGCTCTCCCCTTCAGTGCTCTGCACTGCAGCGAGGTCAATGCAGCGCTGACAGGCCGCAGTCCAGGTCCTTCTCCCCAGATGGGGAGCAGGAGGGGTAGCTGCGGTAGGCGCGCTAAACGCCCGCCACTAGCAGGAGCTTCCCTGTACAAATAATTGTAGCTGCGCCGGGGCTTGTAATGTAGAAGCTCCGGCGACTGCATTGACGGGGGCACGTGGACACCGCTTCAGTGCATGCACCGCGCACCCTAACAGAGCCGTTCAGCGGCTGTCTGTAATCACCGCGCCAGTGCTTAAAAGAACACTGGCGCCGGGTTGATCTCCCGCGCGCCTGTTAGACGCCGCTACAGCGCGCCTGTCTACCTGCAATGTCCCTCCTCTTGTTACAGGAGGAGACGCTGCATCGCGGATTATAGAACCACGGCTTGCGAGTCAGGTTTCTGGTTAGGGGAGTGGTGCGATGATAGCGGGAGAGTCTCCGTTGCACCGTGCACCCTCTTGCCCTGTATTCCCCAGTACAGTCTATGGGCCCCAGGCAGCAAGTGCAAAGAATCATCTTAAGCACCGCGCGGAGGCCCGACATTCTCCATAACAGGAGCGCTGCGTCTGCCTTTTCAAAGGGCGAGCTAGTATACGCAGCTGAGGCACAGTCAAAGCTACAGCAGACCTGCTGGACATAGAGCAGCGTGGTTCTGCTATCATTGTTCTATAACACAGATAATGGTTGACATGACTGCCTTTCAGCGCTGACGTTGTGGGCTCAGATCCCACCGCAGCCCTTGCTGTGTGGAGTTTGTGTGTACTCCCTGTGCTTGCAGCACTACCTGAGGTTTCATAGTGTAGTGGTTATCACATCTGCTTTACAGGCAGCAGGTCCTGGGTTCAGTCCCCAGTGAAACCACCAAATAGCTATTAGCAGCTCTCATCTAAACTCAGGAGGAGACGCTGCATTCCGCAGCTCCTGGCGGGGCTGAGCAGGCTTCCCTATTGGCTAGTCTATAGCATAGGGCTAATAGCCTTAACGTTATACCAAATGCAGCTCCCCAATGTAGCGACGTATGACCGTCCCGCCCTGCCATAGCAGCCTACGACTGCCTGGGAATACCGGGAACTGTAGGCCTAGAACAACATCAGTGCTCCCATGAACCCTCTCCGGTCTAGCAGGAGAGAGGTTCAGTTAATGAGGGGTTTTGCATCAGGAGCCTTGAATGCTTCCGCTTTATGCAAAACCAGTCGGGGACAGCACGCTGCTAAAATATCCTGCCCCTACGCAGTAGCAGAATGACGGCCACATGCGGCACATGAGCAGTCTCCCTGAGTGGAGGTAAGCCACGTGTGTGTATATGTGTACATATATGTGGGTGTATGTATATGTAATATATATATATATATATTTGTATGAGGTACGCGTATCCATATGTGGATATCGCTTCTTAGCCTTACCATAAGAGCAGAGGTAGGATCTGTTCTTATCAGTTTTATGTCGGATACCTAGCATATTGAAAGAAGGAGGCTGCGATTGGTTGCTGGCTCTCCTGATACGCTAGTTGGTACAATAACTCCGCTTTACACTATCTCTCCTTGGGGTTTGAGTTGTGTGTGTGTGTATATATTCATATATATATTTATGTATATGTGTAGGTATGCCTATACTTCCACTATCATTAGGTTTACCTATAATTCCACGCATGCGAAAGCCGCCTGGGCTTACCAGAAGCTGTAGGCTAGTTCCATACATATTATATGGTGCTCTATAAACTAGTCATGTGATGAGGCTTACATAGTGATACTCTTAGGCATTGCTTCCAGTATGGACCCTATACATGTCCTGGGGCCTTCTTGTATGTCCACACATGTATATAAAGATACGTACTTACACCCTCCTGGGGTTATAGTTCGGTTTCCGTCAGTCTATATCTACAGCGCCCTGTTCAGAGGACCTATTATTACTTGGTAGCAAACTTATTAGACACCCATTCCTTGTATGAATACTTGGGATGACAAACGCGTTATATGTCTAAGTACAGGTACCCTTAAGTACAGGTACCCTTCTCAATATCAATTCTGGTACTCCATATTATTGTCGCATATCTCAATAAAATTAGTCTCTAAGGGGCCCTTGTGTACACTTCATATCATGAAGGCCTAGAGCCACCTGCCGATATAAGTAGTGTCAGTTCTATTAACGGGGTTAGCAGCGCTGTGCTGACTGGAGTGTAACACTTCGCACACTCAGAGCGGTATTCCAGCGCCCCCTGCTTCCCTTCTAAGGACAGTAGTTATAGAACATACACAGGCTGGGGTGAATTTTGTCCTTGGGCTCCGTTCATTTCATGGCTTTTAATTATTGCTCATGTTCTTATTTAGAAATATTACTGTCATCTCCTGCACGCAAGTAGTATAGCTTAGGCACTACCTGCAGCAGGGAGTGCTTTAGCGTGGGTCTCCTATGCCCTCCCCCTCCCACGCTGGGAGTCCTTCAGCGCAAACGGTAGGGATGCCTGTCACTGGATGACAGGAGTATAGTGATGGCTGGTTTGCTAGCAGAATGGGAACTAGCCCAATCCCCTTTTATTTTTGAACTATAACACCGCGTTATGAGGTTCTCAGAGGGGCCAGTTATTCAGCTGGTGCACATCCCGGCTAGTAGTGCTGTGCTGACGAGACACAGTCCTGCCAATTGCAGCGCCTGCTATTACCCCGTCAGACTTCCCCTTGGAACTGCCTCACCGCATCTATCATAAAGGGTGCCTAGCTTCATCTAAAGTCTGAGCTACCTCATGGTATACTAGCTACCTTGCCTAAATGTATAGTATTAGCCGCTGTTCTGGTGCTGCGGCCAGAACTTATGGTTATAGCATACCCTTCACTCAGGGTTAGCTGTTGTTTTTGCGTCCTTCCCCAGGCTTAGGCCTCACATTGGCTCGCCTTTGAGAGGAGCAGTACTCTTCCCATGCATATATGTGAAAACCATATACTACATTATAGGCTGATCTTAAAACCTTTTTTCATTCTGTGCTTACGTTAGAGGGTATGCATATGTGCATCTATATAGATTTATATCTTCTGTGCTCCATTCGGTGGCTCATACAAGAGGAAGTTAGTGATGCGCGGCTAGTGCGGTGGCATTACTGCCTCACAGCATTGAGGTCGTCTTTTTGATTCCCACTTCAAAAACGGGTTCATCTGGAGATAAAATGGCTCACCTGATAAGGCGAGTACACCAGTAACAGAAGGGTCCCAGGATCGAATGCCTGGGTGGTATTAGATTGGTGGGCATAATACGCACTTCACCATTATACATATTCATGTAAGGACTTACACTAGCAGACCGTTTTAGGGGTATATGTATGGTCTAACACGACTATACAGATACACATCCCTTATGGAACAGGCTCAAGTATAGAGTCCTGTTCTACGACTTTCTTGTCTCCACTAACATTTTGCTAGTTTCCACAGTATTTTATACTGCACATCTCCAGATGGATGTCCGTGCTGTAGAGCATTGGTCTTGGCCCACTGAAGCTACTCTCTATTCCTAACGTGGCAGGTTGCTGTGTGTTGGTAAAGGTCAGTGACATTCTACATAGCGTCCAGAGGGATTCTGGTCGCTCAAAGGTAAGAGCATACCTCACTGATGCCTAGGAAGATGCTCCTATTTCATGCAACCTGACATACATAGTGTTATTCTCCCTAATGCACCCTAGCTGCTGTCCTAGCAGCCATCCACTCTTTTAATCAGTTGGCTCTACACTTTAGAGTTTTCCTGGTGTGTGGGTGCATCGTTACAACATTGGATTAGTGACACTATCTACTAGAATCCGTTGGGGTTATGGACCGAAGCGCACCTATGGGCTAGTGCACATCTTTACATAGATGTGTAATAGTCACTATGTTCCACGCAGGGGGCCTGGTTGGGCTTTCTGTTCTATATCTGTTGATATTTGATCACACTGACAGGTACCTGACGGGTACTTTCATGGTTGTCCTAGTGCTCTAGCCTTGCTGACTGGATGCTTCCCTATATTGGTAGCTCTCCCTGGTTGACTGTTGCATTCGTGCTCTTTTACTGGTAGGGTTCGGGCCAGCAGTTGGTACTGACTAGGCACTTCCATCATGTTGGAAGTTGTTTTCTTTTTAGCGGCAGCGTTTCAGTTGCTGTTTTATCCCTGTTTTCAGTATGGGATGTACTGCTGTCTGACCCTCTGAAGGGTCTTGTAGTCTCAATAATCTCTATTTCGACTCGGTCTCAGGCCCAGTGGGATGTCCACTCTTTGGAGACTTCTATGGCCTAACCCTTCCGCTGGTTAACAACTTTGCTGTAGTTGGACCTCAAGGAGGGTTCAGGGCGACTGTTCGGTCTAGTCTTTTGACTCCCTGCATACTCTGTTTGGAGTCTGTGGACAAGTTTAGCTCTGTATATTGATATTGTTATACTTCTGTATATACGATTTATGTCCAGCTGTGCTGGGATTCTGCTGTCTGCACCTGTTGCAGCTTCCTGTATAGCCTCTAGTACGGTTTCTCGAGTTTGTTCTCGTTTACGGCCCTTCTATGGATTCTTGTTGGGGCTCTCGGCTGCCAACGGTCCGGTTTGGTCTATTTCAGTTGAGATTACTGGTTCTGACGTTTCTCAACTGTCTTTGTTCTCTCGCCAGCCGTTCTGTTCCTTTTGACTTAACCTGTACGTTATGGAAGTTTCTATGACTGTTTAGCGAGGAGTGGTGTTTGTCTCCTGTGCCCTACGACACTTAATCCGAGGGGTCAGCAAGTTCTCCGCGCTTCCCACCCAGGAGGTTGGCTTTGGGACGTCCCCACTGTCTTGAACTCCAGTGTCCCCTAGTGGATGAAGGAGAAAACAGGATTTTGGTACTTACCGATAAATCCCTTTCTCCGATTCCACAGGGGACACTGGACGCCCGCCCAGCGCTGCTGGTTTGTTTGGTTCCTTCTATGGTTGTGTGACTGCATGGGTTCCCTGCAATGGGTTCCTTTGTTCTCCTTCAGTCGGTCTTGTTCCGTTCTGTGGTCTTCTCCTTTTCCTAATTTCTCCTTCATCCACTAGGGGACACTGGAGTTCAAGACAGTGGGGTATAGACGGTGGTAGAGCAGAGCCTGGCACTTTAAATAATTCAGAAGTGTGACTGGCTCCTCCCCCTCTATGCCCCATCAGCCCCAGTTTTTAGAATGTGCCCGAGAGAGCCGGTCGCACATCAGGCTGTCTCCAGCCTTTTTCATAGTTTTTAATTTTAAGGTTTATTTAACAAGCATTGAGGACAGGCAGGCTGCTTACTGTGGCAGTCTGCCTGCTACGTGGGAGCCGCCGGGAGGGCACCACACGGCTACTGCAGCCTGTGTCCGGTGACCCTGAGGAGGGGGCAATAACAAATTGAGTCATCGGACTCTGCGAGGCCCGCCACTGCTGACACCGGCATGTGTCCGGGTTCCTCGCCGCCCCCTCAGCCCAGCATCCCGGCCGCAGCAGTCCGTAAGTATCCCACCACTCCTGACTAGCTGGAGTGGTGGGCCAAAAACGCTGGGCTCAGGAACAAGCGGCTATTACAGCCTCTTTCCCCCTGTCAGTAAACTGGCAGTGTCGGAGCTGCTTATGTGACCCGCCGCTGCACTCTGCAGTCAGCGGCCGGGTCTCTACTAGCCACTAATTCCCCCTCCTATTTAATGAGGGGAGGACCGTCTGGCAGTGAGTCACTATAGGTGCCTCTGTGGAGGAATAATTGTAGCCGCACCGGGGCTTGTACCGTAGAAGCTCCGGCGACGGCATTAACGGGGGGCACTTAGACACCGCTTCAGCGTGGCTGTCTGTAATCTAGCAGCCGCTCAGCGGCTGTCAATTATCACAGCGCCGGTGCTTACAGAGAACACCGGCGCCAAGTTAATCTCCCGCGCGGCTGTTATAGGCGCGCTTAAACAGAGTCAGGCTCTCCCTCCTCTTATAAAGAAGGAGACGCTGCACCGCTGACTACAGCGCTGACAGGACGTGAGGCGCGCAGTAGTCCTCCCAAAATGAAGATGGGAGGTGTAGCGCCATATGCCCGCCATTAGCGGGAACGGTAACGAAGTTAGTGCTATTCCTGGTTGTGCGGAGGCGTGGCTTAGGTCCGGCGGCCATTACTACTCCCGGAGAGCAGGTGCCGCAATTGCTTCTAAGCCTCTCGCTTAGTTGGCACGCAGTACAGCGCAGGTTTACGCTTGGCAGTGCAGAGAGAGGTCTGGGCCCCTGTAGAGGCTACACCCACTGTAACCTTAAATGCAATTCCGCTGCTGCAGCTAGTACAAGGCATGCCTAATGTAATATGACATGCCTACATGGGGAAGTGTGTGTTTATACATGTATGTATGTGCGGGGCCTTCCTGCATGTGTGTGCATTTGTGTGTATGTGTGTGTGCATGCATGCACACACGCATACACATATGTGTGTGTTTGTATATATATATATGTATATGTATGTATATATGTGTATATATGTATAGAAAATGTCTGTTATTGCCAGTATTGTCTACTGAATTGATGGTGCAGTGGAATACGCTGTGCTGTGTAGAATCTGTTAAAAAAAAAAAAAAAAAATGTATATATGTATAATCCCCTGTGCATAGCAGTAGCATATATGGGCAGCGGCAGAATCTAGATAGAACCTAGTTTGGTCTCTATAATAGTATACTGCTAGAATAGATTATGCTGATGCATACTGAGTGAATTACAAACCTACGCACGCAGTGTAGCAGTCTTCCTGCTTACTGAGTTACGCAGCGGCAAGGTCCATATAGAACTTGAATGGTGGTCAGGTTCCACAATGAATTGTTAGAAGAGAGAGCACTGCAAAACAGTCGGCCCCATAACTATCCTAACTGCTGCCCTACGTCATTGTGATGTTACTGTGTAGAGGATAGTTATAACCATTTTACGATTGTCTTATCTCAAAATGGCTGCAGGAGTCTGTTTGATTAAGTTTTAATCAGTACTCCTAGTAAAGAGCAGCACCTCTACATATCATGGGACCCGCCGGCACTATTATAGAGTGAGTGTCTGGGCCCCTGACACTAGCTCAGGGAGGAACATGCCGCAGCCTAATACAGAGGCTGTGTCCGTGTCACTTGCCCTCCGCATGATCTGCCGATTGATCTATGTCTGTGTCAAATAGGCCTGTATACATCAGTATACTGCACTGAGGTCGTCTCTTTGATTCCCACTTTGAAAAAGCGGGTTCAACTGGAGCTCAACTGGCTCACCCAATAAGGCGAGTACACCAGTGACAGAAGGGTCCCAGGATCAAAACCAGTCTGGGACATCACGCTGTTAAAATATCCAGGCCCCTATGCCGTAGCAGAATGACGGCCACACGCGGCACATGAGCAGTCTCCCTGCGTGGAGGTAAGCCACATGTATGTATATATTTGTTTGTTTGTTTGTTTGTTTGTTTTTTTTTTTTTATATATACATAAGCCCTACTTTAGAACATATAAATATGTCTGGAGTGAAGTTTGTCCTGGGCTCAACCAAGGTCTTGGCTCAGTTCATTCCATGGCTCTACCTGTTGCTCATGTTAAATATTATTGTCACCTATTGATCTTGATGTAGGTACGCGTATAGTATCGCTTCTTATCCTTACCGTAAAGGCAGTGGAGGATCTGTTATCAGTTTTGTCTGATACCTAGCATATTTTAAAAGAAGGATCCTGCGATTGGAGACTGGACTCTCCTGATGCGGTAGTTTGGTACTATATCCATATACCGTATATATAATATGGTGGCTCTATAGCCTAGAGTCATGTCCTGCAGCTTACATTGTGATAGTCACAATTCCCTCAGGCATTGCTTCTAGTATGGACCCTATGCATGTCCTGGGGCCTTCTTGTATGTCCACACATGTATATTGTGGAGCAAACTATAGGACTCTAAGAATGCAAGATATATATATATGTATATATATATATATATAATATAGCATGCTAATCTCCTAGTACAGGAGTCTGACAAGTAAGTTTCCTATATTGGTGCTAACTCTTCCTTTCAAAGAGATTGCCTTCTCATGCAACTATGTTCTCTGGGTGTACGTGTGTATATATACTGATATATTCACATTCTTTGTATGAATATTTACTAATAATTGGGAAAACCTGTTTTTTAACCCTAACTGGGGTTATCGCTACAGATATATCCTTCTTTACCTGGGATAATTAAGGCACTCTATGTCTATGTACAGGTGCCTTTCTCAGTATAGGTTCTAGTACTCAAGATTATTGTTTTGTCAATATCTCAATTAAACAAGGCTATAAAGTGGCCCCTAGATACACTTCATATCAGTACATGGGGAATCCAGGTTCTACACCATCCTCAGGACCTAATTGTTTAAATGACAACAGACTGCAGTTACTGCTCCTGTGCCTGAAGGCCTAGGGCCACCCGCCGAATAGGCGGGGTCAGGCCTGGCTTGATTAGATGGGTGAGTATCAAGTAAATCCTTGGACCTGCGGTTCAATTTTGAATCCTTCACGTTGTGATCACTATAACTTTCAAGGGTCACTGGTGGGGATCCATCATCAAATATGTAATATTTCTGTGTGTATCTTTACCGGTACAAGGTCTTATTTAAATCCGCCTTTTAACTAATATGCACTTCACCATTATAAGTATGAATGTACTGATACACTAGCAGACCGTATTTAGGGTATATGTATAGTCTCTATATGTATACACATCCCTAATGTAACAAGCTCAGGTTTAGAGTCCTGTTGTACAAGCTTCTTGTCTCCACTAACATTTTGCTAGTTTTCTACAGTATTTCCTAAGACAACATCGCCAGACTGAAGTCCGTGCTGTAGAGCATTGCTTTTAGCCCACTGAACTACTCTCTATACCTGACGTGACGGGTTGCTGTGAGAGGGAAAAGGTCAGTGACATTCTACATAGCGTCTAGAGGGCTTCTGGTTACTCACAGGTAAGCGGTACCTCACTAATTCCTCGGAAGAGGCTACTATTTCATGCAACCTGGCATTACAAGTCTCCCGTCCGCACCCTAGCTGCAGTCCTAGCAGCCATCCGCTCTCATGATCACTTGGCTCTACTACACTTTAGAGCTTTCCTGGCGTGTGGGTGCATAGTTCCAACATTGAGAGTGCTCGCTTCAGCAGCACATTTTCTAAAAATTGGAACGATACAGAGAAGATTTGCATAGCCCCTGCGCAAGGATGACACGCATTTTCGTGAAGCATTCCATACTTAATTGTCACTTTATTCTACTAGAATTTGTTGGAGTTATAAAGGACTGTAGAACTTCTATGGGCTAAGGCACTTCTTTACATTAAAGTGTGCGGTCATTCTGTTCTGCATTGGGAGCCCGATTCCTGTTCAGTATCTTTGAATATTTTCATCACACTGACAGGTACCTGATGGGTACTTTTATGGTTGTCCTAGTTCTCTAGCCTTGCTGTATGGGATGCTTCTATATATATTGGTAGCTCTCCCTGGGTGGCTGTTGCATCTGTGTTTTTTAACTGCCTGGGTATCCGGGTTGTTTTCATACTATGTTCGGGCCAGCAGTTTGTACTGACTACGCACTTCCATCATGAGGGATGTTGTCTGTTGTTTGGGGTCGTTGCTGTGGTTTTCTTTTCAGGCCGGCACAGGGTGTGTGCCGTATAGTCCCCGCCTGAGGCGCCCCATACACGAGTTTGAGACCCATCCCAAGCGGTAGTGACCTACCTATAGGCAGGCAACTGATGAGCTGCCAGACACTCTGCCAGTGGTCTGGTATGGGGATTTATTATTGCAGGGTTTCCGTTGCTGTTTGATCTCTCTGTTTCAGAGTGGTGGTACTGCTGTCTGACTCTCTGAAAGAATTGAGACCACAATTCCTTTCAAAACCGCCTCTGCCTCATACCCCGTGGGATCTCTATTTGTTGGAGACTTCCTTCCGCTGGTTGACAGCCTTGTAGTAGTTGGGCCTCGAGAATGGTCCAGGGCGACTGTTCGGTCTTCACTTTTTCCTCCCTGTATACTCTTGTTAGGAGTCTGTGGACAGGATCAGCTCTGTATCTGTAGATTGGTATTCTTATACGTATATCTATATGTATTCTGTCCAGCACTGCTGGAGGTCTGCTGTCGGCGACTTATACAGCTTCCTATGTTCGACTATGGTTCGGACTTGGTCTGTTTTCAGCTGGGTTTATGCTGCTTTTGATGTTTTCATCTGCGGGTGTTGTTTCGCTAGCTGTTGTTCCATTCGAATTACGCTGTAAGTTGTGGAATTTCTGTGGTTGTTTAGCAGGGAGTTTTGATTGTCTCTTCTGCTCTGCGACACTTGATCCTCAGCTCTTGCCTTTCCATTGAGCCTACGGTTCTTGGCGATCCTGGTTTTCGGTTTTGCCAAAGGGTCTGCAAGTTCTCCGCGCTTCCCACCCGGGAGGTTGGCTTTGGGACGTCCCCACTGTCTTGAACTCCAGTGTCCCCTAGTGGATGAAGGAGAAAACAGGATTTTGGTACTTACCGATAAATCCCTTTCTCCGATTCCACAGGGGACACTGGACGCCCGCCCAGCGCTGCGTACCTGCCGTGTTTTTTTAGTTCCTTATATGGTTGTGTGACTGCATGTGTTCCCTGCAGTGGGTTCCTCGGTTCTCCTTCAGTCGGTATTGTTCCGTTCTGTGTTCATCTCCTTCTCCTCATTTTCCTATTGTCCTCCGTCTCCTCTCGGGCTCAGTTCTTAAACTGGGGCTGATGGGGCATAGAGGGGGAGGAGCCAGTCACACTTCTAGATTATTTAAAGTGCCAGGCTCTGCTCTACCACCGTCTATACCCCACTATCTTGAACTCCAGTGTCCCCTGTGGAATCGGAGAAAGGGATTTATCGGTAAGTACCAAAATCCTGTTTTTTCTGTTGTCCTCCGTCTCCTCTCTGGCTCAGTTCTTAAACTGGGGCTGATGGGGCATAGAGGGGGAGGAGCCAGTCACACTTCTAGATTATTTAAAGTGCCAGGCTCTGCTCTACCACCGTCTATACCCCACTATCTTGAACTCCAGTGTCCCCTGTGGAATCGGAGAAAGGGATTTATCGGTAAGTACCAAAATCCTGTTTTTTCTGTTGTCCTCCGTCTCCTCTCTGGCTCAGTTCTTAAACTGGGGCTGATGGGGCATAGAGGGGGAGGAGCCAGTCACACTTCTAGATTATTTAAAGTGCCAGGCTCTGCTCTACCACCGTCTATACCCCACTATCTTGAACTCCAGTGTCCCCTGTGGAATCGGAGAAAGGGATTTATCGGTAAGTACCAAAATCCTGTTTTTTTTCATGTCAGCGGAGCTCAGTGATATATATTTGTATATGAAGGGTATTACCTGTCAGTAGCACCTGTTGTAATTGTCTTCAACACAATGTTCATTGTCCAGGAAATAGCGATAACATAGAACAATGGAGTATGAGCAAAGTCATGTTCAGCTCCTCTCTATACTTCTCTTTGGCACTTTGTCCACACTTCATTTATCAAACAAACCAATAGTGTTGGCTCTTGTGTTATCTGGGCGCTTTCCCCACTAGACTGTAAGCTCTCTCATAAGCAGGGACCTCCCAACTATTTTTTTTTCGTGTCTGCACTTATTTTGTATGTCCCTGTTTTGTGTCCCTGTTCTGTTGTATTCACTGCCAATATTAAACAACAATAATAATAACATTAGAGCTATACATGTCTTTAGCCTGATTTTTTTTTTATTACATGCAATAATAGAGTGGATAAAGTAGATATAAAGTTGTGGTAAATCACACCCTTAAACCACTTCTGTGCACAAAAAATGAAAGAATAAAAAGACATATAGACATACTATGTATTAAATGTAAACAAGTTACTTTTGGCTTAGTAGTAAAAATTACTTTTCTTAACTGCTGTCCTAGCACTACATCCATTCCCCAGATAGAAGATAATATCTGAGATTATTCCCAGTACTGTAGGTCTATCATCTTATTTAAATTATGGACCCACACATCCATCATATTCAGAGTCGAATTAAGGTTTATGGGAGCCCCTGGTTAACCAACTTTTTCGGGCCCCCACCAACAAAAATCATGCTCTCAAACATTCAACCCACAGCTCCCATTGTGCTCGTCTCAAAATCCCTCCTGAGGTTAACTTTCCTTAGCCCATCTTGCTTTGTCTCCGGAAGACCAATGTATCTCAGCCCATCCTGCTCTGTCTCCAGAGTTTGACTGATGTATCTGAGCCTATCCTGCCGGTGTCCGCTGACAGCATCATTGAGATGTAATTGCATCAGGTCTGCATTGCTCCAGGCCTGGCAAACCACTGACAGTAGCGTATTAGCCGCAAATGGACTCTCGGACAGGTGTGGGGACCTCAGTGTGTGGTGACCCCTGGGAGTACATCACTGCCACCCTGCTTATAATCCACCCCTGGCAACAGTGGTCTGAATCCTGAAGTTACAACAGATATGTAAAATCATCTGGGGTCTTGTGTAACCAAATATAGGCTGACACCCCTCTCTAATAATCCCTCCTAACACTAATTACAGAAGGTTTAATCAAAATACACAACACTCTAAAGCTGGGCACACACTAGACAGTAAATTGGATGAGTTGACGATTTTAGACGAATTGGAATGACAAACTGTCCACATCATCTAGGGTATATGCACTATTGCGCTCTCCGTGCATTGATCCTCGCATCTTCAGATCGGCCTGCAGTGCAGGCGAATCTGAAGATATTGCGTGCGGTGCAGTGAATATTAATGGGCGGAATAACACATCGTTCCGTCGTTCATTAAATCTTCTAGTGTGTACCAGCAATCTTGCATGGTCTGGGGCAAAGTTAAATCATCCCGACCATCAGCAATATTTGCCGGTCTAGTGTGCACCTAGCTTAAATCAATGTCAAACATAAATCAAAGTTTAAAACAAAATCTGTCCTTCATGTAATGGCCAGCAAATACATCTTAAAATATCCTAACAGACTTTTTTACTATGACCTTCCTTGCACTTATGGAATAGCCTTGCCTGCACCTCTCTCCCACCTACTGTATGGTTCATACCAGCAATAACATTGGTAGAAGTGGCAACTATCATTGGTTCAGAAATGGCAGTTCTGGTGTTTATTGGTTGACTTATATTGCGCAGAGCAACTTGTGAGATGCTGTTGAGTGACTCATAGTACTTTTGCTGTTAGCAGCGCACCAACCCAACTGCTCTACTTTCCGCATTTCTTAATTCATATCTTTTCCTTCCATCTGTGTATTTTTGCTTCATGTTAAACTGTTGTACTGTGTATGTCAGTAGAAAATCACTGAGGAAAGGAGGAAGACAGTCAACGACATTGAGTAAGAGGATACAGACCTTGGAAGTATTGTAAACAATGTTCTTCTTGTGTGGCTTCATCCTTTTGGTTATGTGTCATGTAGTCACTGCTTCTGGCAGCACACACTGTGCAATACTTGCAAAATTCCCAGATCCGTGGCTGATTCACCACACGCAACACATAGGCAAACACAGGGGGGTTTCCAGTTGCCTGGAAACCCACCTCCCTAGCCTACACCATGATGACCATAATAGAAATAGCATATAATACTAAAGCTGCATATTTTTGAGATCCCCTCAGAGTCACAAACAGTAATTAGCACCACCTGTTGATTTTTTAAAATGTGTCAGCCAGTAATGAATATACTTGTGCACCAAGTAGGAGATCTGGAAAGGGGTGCACTGATATAGACCATCTATACAATCTATTATGAATACTGTATAATAATACACTATCCAGTACATAAGAAGACCAATCTGTACATATATGCCCAGTGCAGTGCAAGGTTCTTTTTCTGCCCCACACCCCTCAGATTCTTGATTTTGATCAAATGATCTGGAATGGAGCCCACATCTGAAATAAAAACATTCAGCTCAGACAGGCCCTACTTCCGCATATAATGGCTTCCTATGATTGCTGGTCCTGTATATGTCAGAATTATTACATACCCTATACTTCGTATGATGTATATTTTACTGTAGCTGGTGCTTTAGAAACCCTGAGATGCCACGACACGCCATTGGTTGACATGCGTTTCGTGGCATACGTGCTGTGGCAAGTCACAGTTGCAACAAAGATGAGTGAGGACACATCTCTGTATATCAGTTGGTCCCCACACCTCTTAGATTATAAACTCATTTGGCCAGGACAATCTTTACCTTGTACGATTGGATGTTCTTTATTTGTACCATGATCCCCTCAAATTGCGGTGCTGTGTAATATGTTGGTGCTTTATAAATAAACGTTAATACTAATGGTAGTTGAACTATGAAGGTATGTATTTTTATATTTCAGTATTATATTACCCTAACTATAAATAAAAATACACTTTCTGGCATAATTTAAATAATCAATTGTCAATCATCTCAGCTTCTGACATCTGCTATTTATTCATACTGTACTGGGTCTGTGAATATAATATTGTGACAAATAGTGCTCTGTTATCTTTCAGCTTGTAAAGTGGAAGGATGAGCCTAAAAAATATTTACTTCGCTATCATGTTGTCGAATGCCAACAGATAGAAGTTGATTATCTTAAGAAATTATCCTCGTTAACTACAATTTCCGGAGGCGTCATAAGAATTTCCACAAAGAATGTAAGTCAAGTCTTTTATAAATAATAAACGTGCAATGATGAACTCCTTCTTTGTAGCTGGACTACAATTCTTACCCCCTTCGGCACCAGATTTTTTAATTTAGATGTACTACTCCACCTTTTTATTTGATGAAACACAACAGCCAAACATAAGAAAGTAGACTGTAGTTCTCTACTGGTGGCTTCATCTTTGTATCTCTTCCCCATGTCAGTGCCAGAGACAAGACAGATGGAGGAGCCACCAGAAGACCATGTGACCTCTCCCAGCAGCGTGCCCCCCCCCCCTTCCTCAAGCATTGGTGCCCTAGGTATTTGCCTGTATGGTCTATGTCCAGGGCCGACTATGCTGATAATACAGGTCTTTGGGATTTTGAAAAAAGTCTTGATGTTACAATTTGATACTGGGAATACCTACTTTGAGAAGCGAAATGTTGCACTACAATGTCATGTGTTACTAGAGGATGTATTATGAAGTTGAGGGGTCTGCACACTAAGCCTTGGAGAGATTTAAAGTTGATGGAGATAAAGCATCAACTAATCAGGTCCTAACTGTCACTTTACAGGCTGTGTTTGAAAAATGACATTTAGGAGCTGATTGGTTGGTGCTTTATTTCCATCCACTTTACCTCTCTCCAAGACTTAGTACAGTACTGCTTTCTTCTGCCGTGTGCTATATGTGTAGGTACAAACTTGTCTTATTCAGGCGTTCAGAGAATCCAGGAGCAGGGCCGGCTCTTGGGATGTTCGACCAGTGCGGTCGAACAGGGACGCCACCCCATAGAGGACGCACCCCCTTCCAATACCCCGATTTCAGCGATACAGCACTGTCCCGCTGTTCCACCCGTGGGCTGAAGTGTCCCGCAGGTGGTCAAATCGGGATGTTGGGCACCTCCACCGCCGCAGCTGTGCGGTGGTGCCGGACCCTGAAGTAGCTGAATGGATGCCGCGCGCATCATCCATTCAGTGCCGGGAGAGGGCTGGAGGAAGCCCATCTAGTGACAGAGTGAGACAAAAATCTGCATTGTTTTGTCTTTGTATAAGCATTTGCTATTGTGTGGCAGCATAACTAATAAGTGGTTTTATTCATTCATTTTAGGGTGAAGTGTATTTAAATGACGTTGCAAGAATAATAAAGAGTGATATAATAGCAAACAATGGAATAATTCACTATATTGACAAGGTTTTAATCCCAGAAGATCCAACAAATACAAGTTTAAATGTGGTACGTGTATAATTTTCTCCTGATTTTACCGTGTTTTCTGGATACAGTTTCCTGTAAATTCTGGAGAAGGAGTGCCCAATACACGTAGAGTAGTGAAAAAATATGGAAGAGCAGGAGGTTATGGAAAATAGTAAGCTATAAATTATATTAGTAAGAACACAGTACAATGTGAGTTTTTGAAGATAAATATGGAACACAGTAATAATGAATAGGAGAACGTCAAAGGAAACACCATGTTGTGACCCAGGGAACAGGAGAAACTCATTGGATACAGTAGGGTGTGATAAAGGAGAACGTCAGTGAAAGAGTAGGTTGGGTATTATAGAGAGGAGAACCTCATAGGAAATGGTAAGAATGTTGTTATGGGCATCTGTAGAATTGGAAATATAAAAAATGAGAACTCATTGGACACATTAGTCTTAGAATTATGGATTATTACATTTATTGATACTGAAAAGCATTTAGATTGTGCAAGATGGATGTGTATTGTATCAAATATGTGCATAATGAGAACTCCAATGGATGCAGCAGGTTAGGAATTAGGAATATCCTATTTGGTTGATGGAAAAGGAAAGTCTGACAGAACAGTGTATTGGGAGCTAACAATATGGAAATCCTACACAGACACAATAGGCAGTGCATAGTATAAGATAACCCCATGGAAGACTGGGCCCGATTCAGACCCGCTCGCTAAGCTGTGTTCGAACGCAGCCGTCAGCTGCTAATATATGCATAGGAAGCGATCGCACGGTAAGGTATGTGGACTCCCAATATGTCTTAGCGTGCGATGGCAGAGCGATCACACGCCAGTCTAAAGACACCCCTTTCCCTTCGCAGTACACATCCTCTCCAGGAAGTGTATGCAATATCAGTAACATCGAGAGCCATTGGAGCTGCACGCAGCCCTTGAGGTTGACCCTACCCCGCCGCAAGCACTGCGATCACTACAGTGTGAAATACAACCAAGTGACGTGTACAATGACGCTTCCTTGCTAATTATGCACGCCCATAAAACGCCGTTAGAACGGACAGTCACCCCTGTGTTCGCACATCCACTCTCCCGTTTTCAAAGACCAGCCCATGTCACCACTCACAAACGGCACTATCTGTCACTCAACCTAACGTCCAGAATAAGGCTGGCGTGTGATCGTTTCCCGATCACAATGACTGGCTCGCGCCCGCGCACTGCGATGCATGCGTAGTTAGCGAAAATCAGCCAGCTGCGAGCCAACGCAGCCTAGCGAGCGGGGCTGAATCGCCCCCACAGTGAGAATAGATCCCTTTAGGACACACTATATTATGAGCTGTAGAAAAGGAGACCACCATGGGAAGAGTACACAGCATGTGAAACAGCAGAGTCCTTATTATGGAATAGGACACAGTATAGTGTTAACTACAGTGATTTAGGAAACGTGAATGTTGTAGACTAGATTGGGAACTATGAAATGTGGCAAATTAGGGAGAATTCTGAAAGTGGAGCACAGTAAGATGGCAAATATAGAGAAGAAGGAGCCTGTGGGAAAACACTGTTGTATCAATTAATTGAAATATGGACATAATAATTTTGGAGTTTGTGGAAGGGTAGACCCAATAAGACATTGCAAGGTCAGTATGAAAAAAAGTGAACACAATAGTGGAATGAAAGCTGTAAATGAGAAATAAATATATATTGAAACAACCCTAAAAGTAGATTCACTTAAAGCAAAGTATGTTGACAACATTGAAAAAAGCACATAGTTGGTTATGATAAATGAAAGTTCATTTATTGGGGTATGAAATATTAAAGAAAAAAAAATATTGAGTACATGCAAACATAAATTTATGGATCATGAAAGACGATAAATATTGGGTCATATTTATGAAATTTTATTCAAAGTTATTTTTTTTTTTTTAATCTGCAGAGAAATATGTCTGACGTTGCAGGTTACCACGGTTATTCCAAATTCTTCCAACTTCTACAGGTAACTTTTAAAAATATATTTTGTCTTTAAAATAAGGAGGAAAAAATACTTGCCTATAGTGCTCACATTCTTCTTTCACAATTACTGATTTATAATAGCAAGCAATCTGCAATTTCCATGGTCATTCACCACTGGGGCTAACTGTGCCATTGGTGGCTATGCACAATATCGTATTATACTGTACTACAAGCAAACAATAAATATGTCAGCTCCCATTCTTAAAAATAAAATAAGAAACTAATATTTATGATTCTCTACAGAGAATTATTTCTGGACGTATCTATAAAAGAATATACTCCCCAAATGTAAATGACTGTATTATGTGTAAACTCGTATCCCCAGGCAAATAAATTATTTGTATAACAGTACAGTATATAGCAGCGTTTAAATTTATATCCTTTGTTTAATCTGTTTCTATTTAGCGCTCAGTTACCATGCTAGCAGCACATGTCTGGATTTGTATTTTATCCCAGGAAGTTAGCCATAAGTATTTTTTTTTTGTAAACTAAAGGTTGGCACATACTGAAACGATATTGGCTCGATTTGTTGTTTCCGGGCAGATTGGAGCGTCGAATCGGGCATATCGATAAGTGCGTATGCCCGATTTGCGGTTGCATGCGTTATCTTCTGGGTGGCACAGTCAATCAGACGAAAATGTCATGTAAGATGCCATGCTGCCCAATGCAACATGGCATCTTATATTGCGCCATCACCCCCTGCATCGTGCAGGTGTGTATGTCAGTAATTGCCAAAGCAGGTCCCGTCGCCTATCGTATCGGCCGGCTACACGTCGTTCTGATGTGTAGTTGGCTTAAATTACACAAACACCATTAGTAGATGGATACAAATGAACTACTTTATGGAATGCAAAGAACATGTCAAAGCTCCATCAGCTATTCTGTACTCCTCAGCCATGCCACGATTTAGACAAAATTAAGCTCTTACCCGTAGAATCCTATATACTTCTGGGAGATGTAGGTGGAACAAATGCACGTACCCTCCAAATCATTTCTTTCCTGTGTTATCCCCTTCACAGGGGCATATTATGAGAGGAGGGAGCCCGTGTGCAGTCTCCATCTGGGCCCCTCCTTTCTAGCCGGCGGCACAAGCAAGTAGATTCTGCTGCTGTGCCAGTCTGCTTAGGTCTGCATGATATTTCTACTGCGCATAGACAAATGGGACCGGAAAATTGGCAGCCGTGCCATTTTTCTGGTGATTTGTACAGCGCTGTCACTGCTTACGTGGTGGAGAGTATTGTAGAACATGAATGCAGGGTGTGCAGTGTGGGCAACCCTTGAACCATGTGCATCGGACACCCTGCACCCGTAGCAGATATGCCACTGCCATTTTAAGACATTGGACACTGAGGCTGATTCTTCATGGCATGCAAAGTGACTTCAGTTGCGTACAGCTGCGGAAACCTGATCTACTACCTTATAGAGGAATCCGTAGGGCTAATGCGAGTTTGTGTGACACTCATTGGTTTTATGTCAGCTGCCGAAACCATCATCATCATTAGTATCAGCCCATGTGCCAGTCCCATGCTAGGTGCAAGAGATGTGTCAGAAATATTCTTCCCTTCCCCCTACACAGAACTGCAGATGGAGCAGATCTAAAAATTGCCACGAGATTTAGGGCTAAATTTACTAAGCGTCTGTTTTCAAATCTGAATCCTTGGCAGTTTCGGCTGCTGGATTTAAAGGGGTAATAATATTAAATACAAAACACACCTGATTTTGGGTTGGATGCAGCAATGGGAGAAATGCGGTCAAACCCCGAAATGCATTTCTCATATGCACCAAGCCTCGGAATGTGATGGTTTCTGGGGCTTGGATGCGGTGGGTATGCCATCTTCTGATGGTATTACCTTATAGAAGCCTATGGGCTTTTTTATGCTCACATTTAGGCTCTCATCCTACAGTGCTGCCCTGTCCCTCTCCAAACAATCATATTTCAAGAACTTAATCTCCTCCCAGTCCTCAAACCCCGAATCTCTTTGCCACTTTCAACTCCCTCCTCTGCACTTCCCCTACTCACTTCCCCTCCTCGCTCTCAGCCCTTGACTTTACCACCTAATTTACATCTAAAATTGACTCCATATATCAGGATATCATATCCCACTAGAACCTCAGCACA
This sequence comes from Taudactylus pleione, assembly GCA_031769625.1. NCBI lineage: Eukaryota > Metazoa > Chordata > Amphibia > Anura > Myobatrachidae > Taudactylus > Taudactylus pleione. Next base: position 899,233 of record JAUIMM010000288.1, read on the forward strand.
CCACCCCCTCCTTTCCCAGTCCACCCCTCCCCACCCATCTTACCAACTCTGACACTCTTCTACCCTGTATCTGGAGAGGAAGTCATGGCCCTCATCCGGTCCTCCCTCCTTGATCCTATCTCTTCCCGTCTCCTCCGCTACCTCTCTCCTTCCGCATGTTCCCATCTTGCCCACCTCTTCAATCTCTCTCTCTCATCTGGCACTGTCCCTACTGCATTCAAACATGCCCTTGTCTCCCCCATTCTTAAAAAACCTACCCTTGATCCTAACACACTCTCCAACTACCGACCCATCTCTCTCCTCCCTTTTGCTTCCAAACTCCTTGAGTGTATTGTTTACAACCGCCTTGATTTCTTCCCACTCTCTTGACTCATTTTAATCTGGCTTCTGTTCTCTCCACTCCACTGAGACTGCCCTCATGAAAGTCAGCAATGACCTCCTTGCTGCCAAATCCAAAGACCACTACTCTCTACTCATTCTCCTTGACCTCTCTGCGGCTTTTGACACTGTGGGCCACCCTCTATTCCCGCAAATTATTCACTCCCTTAGTCTAAGTGACACTGCCCTCTCCCTGCTTCCACTAACAGTAGGCATTCCCCAAGGATCTGTTCTTGGACCCTTCCTATTCTCCCTATATATGTCCTCTTTAGGTGAACCTATCAACAATTTTGACCTCCAATATCATCTCTATGTTGATGATACTAAGATCAACCTTTCCTCCCCTGACCTCACCCCCTCTCTCCTCACCCTCATCCAACTGTCTCTCTGCTATCTCTTCCTTGATGTCCCAGCGCTTTCTTAAGCTTAACATGTCTAACACTGAGCTGATCATCTTCCCACCCTCTGACATAACCTCACTTACCCCTATTTCATTATCAATTGATGACACAATTATCTCCTCTGGCCCCAAAGTGCATTGTCTTGGGGTTTCCTGGACTCCTCCTTCTCCTTCAAACCACACATTCAGCACCTCTCGCAGTACAGCTGTTTGCATCCAAAAGAAAATTTGTCCAGGATTAGACCCTTTCTCACCTTGATTGCTACTAAAAACCTCATCCACTCACTGGTCATCTCCAGATTAGACTACTGTAACCTCCTCCTATCTGGCCTCCCTCACACCCACCACTCTCCACTCCAATCGGTACTCAATTTTGCTGCTCGGCTCATCTTCCTCTCCAAATGTTCTACATCTGCCCCCCCCCCCTCCTTCAAGCCCTACACTGGCTCCGCTTCTCCTTCAGAACCCTTTTTGAGTTTCTTACACTTACCTAGAATGCCCTTACCCAAACCTTTCCCATTTACATCTCTCACCTCATCTCCACTTTGCTCAACAAATGCATGCCATCTCTCCTGCCAACTGATTACTTCCTACTACTCTTGTCTCCAACATTTTGCCTGTGCTGCTCTATATCTTTGGAACTCTCACCCTCTCCCTATCAGACTATCCACCTCTCTACAAATTTTCAAATGGGTTCTCAAGACCCACTACTTCATCAACGCCTATCAGCTCTCATCCTAACCCACTACTACATGCTCTTTACTCTCTGTCTATCCCTTCTGTGTCACACCTTTTTCTCTGCCCCTCCCCTTTAGAATGTAAGCTCTCACGAGCAGGGCCCTTTTCCTTCATGTGCTTGTCCTTGTACTTTCTTCTACTCCTTTCTCCCCACAAAGGTACCTAACACTTGACTGCTGACTCACTGCTGCTTATTTGGAGTGTTTTAATAGTTAATACACATTGCTGTATTAACTATGTCCTTGTCCTGCATTGTATTGTAGTGTAAGTCACTGGTTTCTTGTTCATTTATTAGTTTATGTACTTTGTAAGGCGCTGTGAAACACTAATGGCGCCATATAAATAAAGGATAATAATAATAATTCTATTCAGAGAGTGCTGTGAGAGGGATCCAATCGGATTCCTCCGAGCAACCCCCCACGACGCGTGTGTTATCCTGCACATATGCAGAAGGACACCAGAGGGACTTCTTGGTCATAAACCCGGAAGTCCCTCATGCGCAAAGGAACGCAGTCCTTTGCGTTTTTGTTCATGCATACCGTCATAATTAACGCCGGCATGCATGCGAAAGGTGGCGTGATGTACACCGCCCTCTGTTTAATATTATTACCCAGTGGCCAAAACCGCTGAAGAAGTAGCTGCTTTGACAGTCCCTGCTTAGTAAATATAGCCCTTAGAATTGGAGGGGGCATGTCCTAGCTGAACTCTAAATTGACTGTATGCAAAAGCATCCAGTGTTTAACCTACATGCAACAAATAAATAAATGTAATTGCACCCTTTGCATTGCAACACAGTTTGTCCAGAGCCACAGTTGCTCCTTTTTTCTTTTCTTTTTTGCTGCTTTGCTCCCAACACTGAATCAGCCCCATTATGTTTTCCAACAAACTAATGTTTGATGGTCAATTAATTTTACAGATAAAATCTGATCTGACATATTAGTGCCTTACTAAAGTGATTCATGCGGCATAAAAGTGGATGGCTTCACTTTCTGGGAGAAATGACTAAAGAGGACAAGTGCAGAAGTTGTCCATAGAAACTCATCAGCTTTTACCCATCACAGTGGTTCCCAAACTTTTTCACTTCAAGGCACCCTTAGTGTCTCATTGGTTTTTCACGCCAACCCCAGGCCAAAAGGAAAAAAACTATCTTTCTATCGTAACAGCTAAGTAGCCATTATAATAAATAAATAAATAGAAAACCAAAAAGCAAGAAGTAATCCTGCCGGTATTTGAAAAAATTATAAGGCACAAAATTGCGCTTATTTTAATAACATATGAATGATTTTCCGTTGCCATACTATGGCATGGCGATATCACAATCATTAGATGTTTGCAGATAACGTAGAGAAAAGTGATTTTTCTCTACATTATTTGCTTTTATACATACTGATGTTTGTTTAAATGTCAAATAACTCTGGTTAGTGGTTATGGCGCATTTGGCACTTAGCACCTCTTCTTACATCTCCCCCACTGTTACTGTCTATAACTAGCACTGGTGTGGGGTGGAAGGTAGTATTGAGGAATGATGTTACGTTGTTACATACTACTTTCTTATGCACTTTATCTTCAGTTAAAATATCTATAAGTCTTGTGCACTTTATCTCTATTTAAAATATCTATAACCATGTAATAATAACTTTACCATGGTCTGCAATACACCCACCCCACACCGCTGCTAAATATACAGATTGTTTAACAATTAAAAACATAATGATAAAAAATATAAGGGTAAAATAAATATTAAATTACATATATTACATTTTAATAAATAATAACATCTACACTCCCTCAAAACTTCAAACACACTGTGGGCTTCATTCAGAGGCGGCCGTACGTTCTACGACCGCACGGCCGCCTCGATGTTTGTCCAGTGCGCATGCGCACGCGGGAGCCGGCTCCTTCGTGCGCATGCGTGAGACCCGCTACAACCGACAGCGCCGGTCGTAGCGGGTCTCTTTCCAAAGGGGGCGAGCTGTCAATCAACATCGTTTGGAAGACGGCCCGGGGGGGTGGCAGCCCAAACGGAGGCGTTCTCATAACAGCCTAACGACCGAAACAGAGGCGGCCGGTCAGGATGCAAGCGGCCGCCCAGTTTCTGAGCGACCGCTTGCATCCTCCAACCGCCTCTGAATGAGGGCCTGTGTCCCTGAATGTCACTGACCAAGGCAGAGGAGAGTCCAGGAGCCACGCTGTGAGGTGCATCCTGCAGGAGGAGAAGAAAAGACTAGAGTGCAGGAAGAGTAGGAGGGGACAGGGCCACACGACTCTGACTGTGACAGGCTCCGTCAGTGAGAGCCGGAAATAGCAGCACAGCATGAGAAGCAGCGCACGGCCGGACCAGCTTACTAGCTGTTAAAGCATCCATCCGCAGCACCCCTGCATAAGCGCCGTGGCACCCCTGGGAGCCGCGGCACACACTTTGGGAACCGCTGACCTATCATGTTATAGAATTTACAAATGAAAGCTAGCTACACGGTGTTACTACTTAGTCCTCATTTGGAGAGTCTTAGGTTGGTCTGATTGTGGGTCGTTCTGCATATCCGCTTACCTTAGTGAAAAGGTGATCCACAGTGGAATGTACTTGAGGCACAGACCTAACTAATTCCCATTTAAACAGTTTATTTATTAAATAAAATATATATTTTTTGTGTTCATATAAATACACCATACTTACCAACTTTCTGGTTCCCATCTTTGGGAGGCGTCAGTCAGGTGGGAGATATAGGATGTGTGTGCGCGGAGGTTCCCTGCTATACAATGCTGTAAATGAGGTCATCAAGCCGCCTGGACCGCTCATTTCACTCGGGAAGTGGGGAGCAGCGGGCTGCTGTGGGGGGGCTTTGGGAGACTTGCCTACTTTTACAAGCATCTGGGAGAGCCACACAAGATTCAGCAGTCTTCTGGCCATTCTGGGAGAGTAGACAAGTATGAGTTAGACCCAACTTCGTTTAATTGATTTTATGTATTGCTCAATACTACTTCTTGTTTTGACAGAATTCCAGTGTGCTGTCCTTTGTGAATGATAAACTCCACCAACCTCTCACAATGCTGTGGCCTACAGATAAGGCTTTTGATTCTCTTCCGGAGGAGCGGAAGAAGTGGTTGTACCATGAAGACCATAAAGACAAGCTTGAGGCCTATCTGAAAGTGCACATTATTCGAGATACAAAGGTACAAGCATGTCATGTAAATCAAAGTACTGAAATTATCCCAAAAAATTATTCTCATTAAAAGAGTATATTTTTAAATGTATTGGAGTCATTCTGATAACAGCACATTTTGACTGTCAAATGAGATCTCCCAGACATCTTTAATACAGACTGCAGGGCAGGCAGGATGTAGGACTGTCAGGATGTCTTATCCAGTCTTTGGCTGCCTGCTGGGCATTCCCCCATTCATGTCCTTCACTCCACTCTCCTAAGCTGGCAAGGCAATGCGGATCACAAACATGTAATAACATCATAATCTGAGGATGAGAAGTACTTAGGTGTCCTGTGCTCCGGCATCTGAGGATGGAATAAACATTGCACAGGGTTGTTGACATCTTTTTGAAATCTCTGTCCAATCTTCATAGGGTATTTACTATGTCTGAATGTAGTAGTCAGTGCTAGGTAATGGTCTAGTACAGAGGTTCCCAAACTCGGTCCTCAAAGCACCCTATCAGTCCAGGTTTTAAGTATATACATGCCAGGTCTGCACATAATTGTGGTCCTGCCCCTCATTGTTCAAAACTGCGATTTGCTGTAATTTTACAGCACGGACAGGGCTAGAATGACGAGATTCAATGTGAATTCCATCATCCATGTTGAAAATGATGTGTGTGCAAGTGTTGATATTGCAGTGTTATGTAGGCACACACCAGTCAATGACTCACACTATGAATGGGATCGGTATGATTTACCGATCCCGACAGCGGAAGCCCGGCAGATGTGAAGATCCCAACTGGCTAAAGGTAAGTATAAACTAACCTAACCCCCTCCCCTAACCCTCCCTTAGGGGTGCCTAACCCTAACCTCCCCCAAAGTGCCTAACCCCCCTCTAAGTGCCTAAACCTAACCCCCCCTTCCCCGCTGCCTAAACTTAAGTCTTCCAGGGGGGTGCCTAACCCTAACCTCCCCCCCGGGGGTGCCTAACCCTAACCCTCCCTTCCCCTAGCCTAACCCTAACCCTCGCGGGGGACTGCCTAACCCTAAGTCCCCCCTGCGGCTGTCCGCGCCCAGTGCCCGGCTTACCTTCGATCGGGATGCCGGACTCCCAGCGTAGGTAAAATGACAAGCGTCGGGATTTCGACACCTGCCATTAGACCCTTGCCGGGATTAGACAGTCGGGATGTCGACGGTCGGGATTTAGACCGTCAGTATCCCGACTGCATACCCTATGAACAGCCAGTTACCTAACCAGTGGTGTTAGTTTATTGTTAGAAATTGCAAGTACAGCCATACTTACTGTTACATGCACATGTAATTGAGCAGCTTTTGAGTGGCACGGGGGTTTCATACAGCTCACCTGCCACAGAGTGTGTGCTGTTTGCAGGCAATTAACTGGGTCTCTTATATGAGTTAAGTAGAAAACTACTGGCTCCCACCATGTCACTCTTCACAGGTAAAGACAAGATGGCCCCTGCACATACTCAGTAGTGATAACGGCAGCCGTCTTGGAACAGGGAATGAAGTCTCCCTGGAGAACAGGGTGCCCGGAATCTGTGCAGTAGCGCACTCTGCTTTCAACAATCCAACCTACTGACCTCCCACTTTAGTCTGGAAATTAACATTTTGGTAGTTTAGTTAAACTATTTTGGTGGTTTAGTTAAACAAATCTACCAATGGACTTAAGGCTAAAGGTGTTAATCATCCTCAAAGTTGAAGATGTCATCATCCTCCTCATCACCCTCACTGTTAATACAGGTTGAGTCTCCCATATCCAAAATGCCTGGAACCAGGGGTATTTTGGATATTGGAATATGCCGTATTTTGGAATATTTGCATACCATAATGAAATAACTTGGGAATGGTACCCAAATCTAAACACAGAATACATTTATGTGTTATATACACCTTATACACACAGCCTGCAGGTAATTTTATACAATATTTTCAATAATTTGTAGCTCAAACAATGTTTGTGTACATACATGAAATTCATTTATGTTTCATATACACCTTATACACACAGCCTGAAGGTAATTTTATACTTTATTTTTTAATAATGTTGTGCCTTAAACAAAGTTTGTGTACATTGAACCATCAAAAAGCAAAGGTTTCACTATCACAGTTATTATTCCGTATTTTGGAATATTTCTGAATATTTGGATATGGGAGACTCAACCTGTATCATCATTATACAATATTAACACATCCCCCCTGGAATCCACTGTTACAGTCTCTGTTTGCATTTGGCAGCAAGGTTTTCCTTATAGACTTTGTGGTTAATTTTGATGAACATCTGTTTTTCACATTTTTTAGAAGTAGCCTCTTGCGCTGTTCACTCACAAGGTTTCCGACTGTGTTAAACGCTCTTTCCGAGAACACACTGGAGGGTGGGCTGCTTAAGTACACCATAGCTAGTTTGTACAAGATGCTTTAAATTGCCCTTTTATTCTCCATGTATTCAAGGGGATTGTGTGAGATGCTGATTTGTACATTATCATTAAAGTAATCCTCCATCATCATTCTTTTGATGCTTACTATATCAGATGCAGTCACGGTAGAGGTGTCAATATATGTGGGCATTTCTTTTAAGCCTGACCAGATGCCATAATGGTGTTTCACTCTAGTGCACTGAATTGACTCTTTGTCATCAGTGGATCTTTTGAAAAGTTAAGCTATTTCCTGGCAGTATCATTTGCAGAAGAAATTGAAGCACTATATGTGTCATGTGATACTTGAGCTGACATTTTGCATCTCTTAAGATCTGTGTCAGTGGGAAAGAAAGACATTACATACAGATGTGTCCTCATACATTATTGCTGTTGTCATACCAAACAGCCCCTCTTGGCACAACAGGTCCCGTGCGACTCTGCTAGCACTGTTCATCTTTTTCATGTCTTTTTACCCAAAAATGTATCTTAGTCACAGGAGAATGTGCTGATTAATTTGATATGCAATGCTTGTCCATTGTGCTACGTATACAGACTCAGTCGCACACAGATATGCAAGTGTTGCTTATCAAATTAGTCACCACAGTCTCCTGGTGCATCCTAGTTGCATCATACTGTGACTAAGGCACATTTTTGGATAAAAAAAGACATAAAAAAGATGCCCAGTGCTAGCAGAGTCGTACGGTACCTGGCAGGTCACTCACGCTAGGCTTCTCGTTACATGCCGTATTGAGGCTATTTGTATGTGGGCACATCTGAAGGACTTAAATCTAGGATCAAGCATGGCTGCCAGCATGTAGTGATCCAATTACAAGATGTCGCAAACCCTTCGGTCCTGGCAAAGCGAATAAAGAAGTTGATGCAAAAGTCCAACATGCTTAGCAAAATCACTTTGTTTCATCTCCTCCTTTAGCTTCTCTAGATGCTTTTCCAGTAGTGTAATTTAGAGTATGACCTGCCTCAGGCTGGCCGTGTCTGAACTAACTTCAAAGGTTACAAATTTAAATGGTTTCAGTAGCTTGTATAAAACTGTCAGCATTCTCCAGTGTGCTTCAGTAAGGTCACATGTCCCCCCCTCTCTCATGGCTTGATGTCTATGTCTGGATTCCTCATTGCTCTTCCTCCAGTCGCTGAAGCATATAAAAGGTGGAATTCCACCTGGTTACCACCTCTTGCTTCAGTTGGTGGCATGGCAAATTAAACCTTTCTTGCAGCTGGAGCAGAAAATGGCCAGAAATTTTACAGGTCACAGCCAGCATCTCCTGTACGAACCTGTCATTTTTTAAAAGATATTCTTAACCACCAAGTTTATTTTGTACGCGAAACATGGTACGTGTTTAAAATCACCCAGTCGTAGTGTTAGTACAATATTAGTTTTATTATCAGAAATTACAAATCCCAAGTAGAGTCTTAGTGGAGGAAGCATTTTGCTATCACATACCTGAGTTTTTACAACACATTGACCCTGATATGCTTCTTTGTGAAGCCAGTGGTACAGAGAGTGGCCTACCTGTGAAAGAGCTGGCATTGTGTGTTAGATACTGCTGTTGAAGGCGATACACCCACCTAGTGGGCTGTCACATTCACGTAATCTTTAGTCTGGTCAGTACCGCTTATCTACATATCTGTAGTTAAGTTGATAATCAGTACAATGGCATTTTCTAGGCAAAAAATTACTTTTTGTTTAACATCCCGGGACAGATGAGGAATTGCTGTTCTGGTAAAATAGAATAGCCAAAGCAGTTTAACAACTATAATTATTATCAGGTACTCAGCAAATAGAAAGACAGAAAAGGCTCGGTGCCAGATTTCTACTTTCTGTTTTTTGTCAGTGAAATTGAACAATAAATGAGAGCATCTGGTCACACTGTCCATTAGTGCAGATAATGTGAAAAACTGTAGTAGTAAAATACTGTGATGGAAAATACCTGTAACAACAAATGCTAGACATCTGCTTTTTATTGTGTGCTTATATTGTTTGCTGACATGCAGTGAACAATATAATGAGAGTGGCACATTGCATAAGTGTACAGGTAAAATAGCTGCATCTGCTATAATCTGGTCAGTAAGAATGAACCCTCATCAGTGGCGTCACAAGGGGGGTGCGGGAGTTGCAGGTTGCACTCCTGAGTGACAGGAGCCGGGTGCTGCACTGTAGCATTAAGTGCAGCACTTGGCTCCTGTCACAGTGAGGGAGCTGGCACTGCACACAGAGCAGTCTGCACCTCCAGCACCCCCCACTACCACCACCCTCTAGTGATAAGAACGCCGAACAGGAGTTCGGCTGCGATGCCATGGCCCCTTCCCGCGCGGCCACCCCCACTGTTTGCGAGGCCATGCCCCGTTTTAATGGCGTGCGGCTTCGTCACGCGCACTCTAGTCCTCCCAGCACCAGGTGTCAGTGCGGGGAGGGATGCCACTGACCCGCCTCCAGGAGAGTACAGAAGTGATAGAATAAAAAATATCTGATCTGCTGTATCAATTGTGTCCCACCATGGGTGCAGCGAGGATCCCTGTTCAAATTGTATGGGGTACAGTTTAAAATATTGTGCTCTTTTTGTCCACCAAGACACAACACTGAGCAAACTAGATCTTTGGTCAGCTAAGTTTGACATCACAGTACTGTCACTACCCTCATTCACAATGTATACTGCTGTGAAGATAGATACACTAGTGAAAAATAATTGTCAGTATACAGTAGCTCACTTAAAAAAACATACGCAGGAGGAGCCTGTAATGCAGATTACTTGCTAGTGTCTGACTTCTGAGAATCCAAATTGCTGAGAGAGAGAGAGAGACAGACACAGACACACCCTTCTGTTCCTGGGCTTCTTGCCACTCCGGATGAATTTATCACATAATGCTATAAAGTAGTGTGGATTACTGGCAACATTTGGAAAGGATACAGCAACCCGTTGGACAGTAAAGGTGGGTATTCGGCTTGGAAACATTGGTTGTAGTTTTTGATGAGTGATATTGGATTGCTGGGCTCACCATTGAAAATAAAAATGCCATTGGTTCTTAAAGAGGGAGAAAGTGAAAGTCAAATGCTTTGAGTTATTCACTTTATATCCTTAGAGCAGGCCATACTGTTCAAGTTCCACAAATAGATTGGGAAGAGAAATTTATGGTGAAGAGTAAGTTAAAAGTAAATTATCACCAGATAGTGACATTTTGTACTGGCTGTCATGAATCTGTATACAGTACCCTTGACCTCTTGATTCAATCGAAGTCTAATGCTGAGCGGTTTAATCCATATAACATATTGTAAGAGAGAAAGGAAAAATAAAACTGTTTTTTAAATGATGTTTCTCCTTCATCCACTAGGGGACACTGGAGTTCAAGACAGTGGGGTATAGACGGTGGTAGAGTAGAGCCTGGCACTTTAAAAAAAAATCTAGAAGTGTGACTGGCTCCTCCCCCTCTATGCCCCATCAGCCCCAGTTTTTAGAATGTGCCCGAGAGAGCCGGAAGCACATCAGGCTGTCTCCAGCCTTTTTTGAGTATAATTTATTTTATTTTATTTTTTTAGAGCTTTTTATTTAAAGCATTGAGGACAGGCAGACTGTTTACTGTGGCAGTCTGCCTGCTACGTGGGAGCCGCCGGGAGGGCACCACACGGCTACTGCAGCCTGTGTCTGGTGACCCTGAGGGGGGACTTTAAACAGAGTCATCAGACTCCATGAGGACCCGACACAACTGAAACCGGTTCGTGTCCGGGTTTCCTCATTTGCCCCCCAGCCCAGCAACCCGGCCGCAGCAGTTGGTAAGTATATCCCACCACTCCTGACTAGCTGGAGCGGTGGGCCAAAACGCTGGGCTTAGGGACAGCGCGTGCTGCGCGCTTGTCATACACAGCTCCTTCCAACCTGCCACGTGGTGGTGTCGGAGCTGCTGACGAGACCCGCCGCTGCACTCAACAGTCAGCGTCAGGGTCTCTGGCTTATTCCTAGCCATCACCCTCTTAATTGAAGGAGGGGATGGAGCGCGGCCCCTGCAACATCAAAAGCGCGGTGATGCCGCGGCGGTCACTGAGGACACCTGCTCCTCCCTCCTCTATATAGGATTTGTAATGCTGGGTGAGTAGATCACACAGTAATGATAGACGCCGCACTGCTGCTCATTAAACAGTACAGCGCTGACAGGCGAGGTCCCGCCATCTGCACAAGCAGTGTAAGGTGCCGGCTTCGGAAGCCAGACGAGTCCCTCTACAGGAGGCAGTGCAGCGCTGACAAGCAGCGCGGTCCTTGGCGCGCATATATATAAAAGCCGGTATTATGGAAAGGGCGCGTCATGCATGTTAGCGGCGCCATCTATAGTCTGGCCCATGCTCTCCCTCATCTGAGAGCAGCGCGGTTCTACCAGTGCTCGCTTCAGCAGATAGATTAGCTCTATAGCAAAAGGGCTTTAATGTTATAACTAACCAGCAGCTCTCCTCTAATATACAAAGGAGGAGACGCCGCGACCCTATGCTTTTTAGTGGCTGGGCTGACAGACGGAGCGGTGTCATCCCACAGCCCCCGGACGGGCACTTAGTACTTCAGCGGCGGCATGGCTTCCTCCACTAACGTGTAGCAGCCTGCTTTTGGGGGTGTTTTCCTGTTAGCGCAGCAGCGCAGACATTCTCTGCATTAGTTCCCCCGCGAAGAGGCACCCAGACGGAGTGCTGTGCAGACAGCCGCCTGCATGAGGGAAAGCACATTAAGTGTAATGGTTAGCGTTACTGCCTCACAGCACTGAGGTTATGGGTTCAGTTCCCGCTACGGCCCTAACTGTGTGGAGTTTGTATATTCTCCCTGTACTTGCGTGGGTTTCCTACGGGTACTCCGGTTTCCTCCCACACTCCAGCAGCCGCCTCCCGTTTTCCCTCTTTCGGGCTGCCCTAACAGCAGGGATTATTAGCGTGGGTCTCCTACGCGCCACCCTCCCCCTCCTACGCTGGGAATGCTGAAGCGCAAAAGGTAGGGGATGCCTGTCACTGTTTGACAGGAGTAGTGCTAGCTATAGTAGATAGCTGGTTGCTAGCAGTATGGGAACTAGCCCAATGCCCTTTTTGCTTAACACCGCATTATGCGGTTATGAAAGTAAATGACTGGTATTACCCCCTGTCAGGCTTCCCCTTGGTTCTATACAAAGGTTGCATAGCTTTATCTAATTGCTTGTGAAGGCTACCTCAGGGTGCACTAGCTACCCTGCCTAAATGAACATTGTTTTACATTGGCTCACCTTAGTCACTGTTCTGGTGCTGCTGCCAGAATTTATGGTTATAGCATACCCTTAACCAAGGGTTAGCAGATTATTGCGTCCCATACCCAGGTTATGGCTCACCTTATAGAGGGGCAGTACTCTTCCCATACATATATGTGGCAGCACATATACTAACTTATAGGCTGGTTTTTAAAAAACTTCTAGTTCTCACCAGCCTTCTGTGTTTACCTTAGAAGGTATGCATATGTGCATCTATATAGATTATATTTAAGGTGCTCCATTCAGCAGCACATACAAGAGGAAGTTAGTTACTGCCGGTGTGGGGGTTGGCATTGCTGCCTCACAGCATGGAGGTTGTCTTTTTGATTCCCGCTTTTAAAGTAAGTAACCAGTAACAGAAGGGTCCCAGGATAGTCTGGGATAGCACGCTGCTAAAATATCCTGCTTCCTATGCCGTAGCAGAATGACGACCACAGGCGGCACATGAGCAGTTCCCCTGCGTGGAGGTAAGCCACATGTATGTATTTGTATTTTATACTAAGCCCTGCTTTAAAATATATACATGTCTGGAGTGAATTTTGTCTTGTGGCTCAATTCCTTCCATAGATCTACTATTGCTCATGTTCTATTCTCAAATTATTATCGTCACCTACTAATCTTGTATGTAGGTATGCATGTTTGGAGATAAATATCTATCGCTTCTTATCCTTACCATAAAGGTAGAGGTAGGATCTGTTATCAGTTTTATGTCTGGTACATAGCATATTTTATAAGAGAGGTTTGCGATTGGAGGCTGGTCTCTCCTGATGCGGTAGTTAATACAATAACTCCGCTTTACACCATCTGTCCCTAAGGTTTTGTATGTGGGTATATACCTATATTCCACGGATGGGAAGCCGCCTGGGATTACCAATAGCTGTCAGCTTTATCCATATATATATATTAATGGTGGCTCTATAGACTAGAGTCAAGTTCTGCAGCTTACATAATGATAGTCGCAAGTCCCTAAGGCATTGCTTCTGTTATGAACCCTATACATAACTGGGGCCTTCTTGTATGTACATGTATATATATATATATAGTAGCTCAGATGGTGTGGTGGTTGGCGTTCCCGCCTCCCAGCGCGGAGGTTGTGGGTTCGGTTCCCACCTTTCCCACATCAGTGTGGAGTTTGTATACTCTCCCTGTGGCACTCTGGTTTACTCCAAATGTGAGTGGCCAACTTGTCACCATATAAATAACTGGTGATTATTTAATCATATGTACTTTAATCCTCCTGGGGTTATAGTTCTGTTCTTGTCAGTCCCTATCTATGACGCCCCCCTTTAGGGTGATCTATGATTATTTTCAACTTTGCACTTGGTAGCAAACTTATAAGACACTAAGAAGGCGGGATATTTGTGTTATGTATGTATATGTGTGTATAATATATGTATGTGTGTGCGTATGTATGTATATATATATATATATATGTATGTATATATATATATATGTAGCATGCTGATCTCCTGAGGCAGGACATGTATAGATATGGCATGCTGATCTCCCCGTGCAGGAGTCTGACAAGTAAACTTGCTGTGTAGGCACTACTCTTCCTTTCAAAGAGATTGCCTTCTCATGCAACTATGTTGTCTGTGTGTATGTGTGTATATATACTGATATATTCCCATTCCTTGTATGAATATTTTCTAATAATTGGAAAAACCTGGTTTTTAACCCTATGGGGGTTATCACTACAGATATATCCCTTCTTTTCTGGGGATAACGAACGCACTCTGTCTATGTACAGGTACCCTTCTCCGTATAGATTCCGGTACTCCATATTATTGTCTTGTCACACATTTTAATACATGAGTGTCTAAAGGGCCCCTAGGTACACTCTATCTGTACATAGAGCATCCAGGTTCTATTCCATCCTCAGGGCTTCATTTGTTAAATTAAATGAAGGCCTAGGGCCACCCGCTGATATAGGCAGGGTCAGGCCTGGATTGTATTAGATTTGTGGGCGTAATACACACTTCACCTTTATAAGTGTTAATGTACTGATACTTACACGAGCAGACCGTTTTCTGTTTTATGAAAAGTTTCTATATGGATACACATCCCTAATATAACCAGCTCAGGTGCAGAGTACTGTTGTACAACCTTCTTGTCTCCACTAACATTTTGCTAGTTTATACAGTGTTTTCTACCTCAACATCTCCAGGCTGAAGTCCGTGCTGTAGAGCATAGGGTCTTAGCCCACTGAAGCTACTCCCTATACCTGATGGGGCAGGTTGCTGTGAGATGGAAAAGGTCAGTGACATTCTACATAGCGTCCAGAGGGCTTTTGGACGCTCATAGGTAAGCGGGCTTACCCCACTAATGCCCAACCTGACATGGCATAGCCGTTATTCTCCCTTATGCACCCTAGTGGTGGTCCTAGCAGCCATCCGCTCTGTTAATCAGTTGGCTCTACATTTTAGAGCTTCCCTGGTGCATAGTTTTAACATTGAGATTAGTGACACTATTCTACTAGAATCTGTTGACTGGTACCTGACTGGTACTTTCAGGGTTGTCCTAGTGCTCTAGCCTTGCTGTATGGAATGCTTCCCTATATTGGTAGCTCTCCCTGGGTGGCTGTTGCATACGTGCTCTTTAACTGCTAGGGTATCCTGTGTGTTTCAGAATATGTTCAGGCCAGCAGTTGGTACTGTCTACGCACTTCTATCATGTTGGGAATTGTCTGTTGTTTTGGAGTTTATGGCTGTGATTTTCTTTTCAGCTGCAGGTGTTCAGTCGCTGTTTTCTACTCTGTTTTCGGAGTGGGGTTCTGCTGTCTGACCCTCTGAAGGTATTGTAATCTCAATCCTCTAGATGCTGCCTCTGCTTCGTCCCCAGTGTGATCTCCACTCATGGTCTTTTCCTTCTGCTGGTTTACAACTTTGTAGTAGTTGGACCTCCAGAATGGTTGATGGTGACTGTTCGGCCTTGACTTTTACCTCCCTGCAAATCTCTTTGTTAGGAGTCTGTGGACAGGATCAGCACTGTTTCTGTAGATTGGTATCGTTATACTTGTATCTATATGATTATGTCCAACAGTGCTGGTATTCTGCTATCTGCGACAGCTGCAGTTTCCTGTTTCCGAATCTGGTACGGTTTTTCTCGAATTTTGTTCTCGGGTTACTGCCCTTCTCATATGGATTCTGGTTGGAGCTCTCTGCTCCCAATAGTCTGGTTTGGTCTGTTTTCAGCTGAGTTTACAGGGTTCTGATGCTTCTCACCTGAGGGTGTTTTCTCGCTAGCCACTTATTCCATTCTATTTACGCTGTAAGTTGTGGAAGTTCTGTGTCTGTTCCGCTTGGAGTTCTGATTGTCTCCTGGCTCACTACACTTGATCCTCCGCTCTTGCCTTCCATTGAACCTCTGGTTCTTGGCGGTCCCTGTTTCTGTTGGCCAAAGGGTCGGCATGTTCTCCGCGCTTCCCACCCAGGAGGTTGGCTTTGGGACGTCCCCACTGTCTTGAACTCCAGTGTCCCTTAGTGGATGAAGGAGAAAACAGGATTTTGGTACTTACCGATAAATCCCTTTCTCCGATTCCACAGGGGACACTGGACGCCCGCCCAGCGCTGCGTACCTGCCAGTTGTTTGGTTCCTTCTATGGTTGTGTGACTGCATAATTCCCTGCAGTGGTTTCCTCTGTTCTCCTTCAGTCGGTCTTGTTTCGTTCTGTGGTCTTCTCCTTCTCCTTGTTTTCCTGTTGTCCTCCGTCTCCTCTCGGGCTCAGTTCTTAAACTGGGGCTGATGGGGCATAGAGGGGGAGGAGCCAGTCACACTTCTAGATTTTTTTTTAAAGTGCCAGGCTCTACTCTACCACCGTCTATACCCCACTGTCTTGAACTCCAGTGTCCCCTGTGGAATCGGAGAAAGGGATTTATCGGTAAGTACCAAAATCCTGTTTTTGTCATTGTTTGTAAAGTGGTACCACTTTGGCATCCCTGTAATATTAATATGCCCTTGCCCCATAAAAACATCCCTGCCAGCCTGCATACTCTAGTCTGATGCCATTGTTGTTGTTGATAATAATGTCAATATAGTATAATATGTTTTTTTTTTTCTAGATTTCTGCAGCAAGCATGTCTGAAGCCAATTCATATAGAACATTACATGGTTCCACAATCTCTTTTCAATGCAGCACAACCAACATTGTGAGTAGCCATCTTTTATCAAAAGTTTATCAAAAAGAATTAACTAATGAAATACAACATATTTATTTATTACAAATCCTTATCATAGAATATAACACATGTTATGACCTTCTGGTATTACTCCCTCCTATGTTGTCACTGCTGTTGAGAGATACAGCATTACTGCCTCACAGCACTGAGGACCTGAGTTCGATTCCCACCATGACCCTAACTGTGTGGCATCGTGGAGTTTGTATATTCTACCCATGCTTGTGTGGCTTTCCTCCCACATTTCAAAAATATGCTGGTGGGTTAATTGGCTCCCAACAAAAAAATAAACTCTATTATGTATGTGTGTACATGTGGCAGGAAACATAGGTTGTAAGCTCCACTGGGGCAGGGACTGATGTGAATTCTTTGTGAAGCGCTGAGGTATATGTGTGAGCTATATAAATAACTGATGATAATAATAATAATTAAAATTTAATTGTTCAGGCTTCAATGCCTGTAATATTTTTAGAGGTGATTGCGTGAATGGATGTGCCACCTATCCAGTTGAATGGTATTCACTTTGTAAATTCTCCAACCACAGATCTATATAAAGCATACAGTACTTGTCAACTCTCCCTCATTGTCAGGGAGACTCCCTGAAATAGTAGCAATCTCCCTGACTTCCTGAAGATTCTGTCAATCTCCCTGATTTCACCTTACGCCCATTATGTAGCTGTTATATTAAAGAAAACAACATATATATATATAGATTCAAATGGGATCATTAGTATAATTTTCTGCATTGGTTATAAGGCACAATGGTCCCTATGGCTACATGCATTTTCTGAAAAGTATCAGTGTGTTTTCATCAACAAGTAGATCTTACTGACTGCTTTTGTGCTCGTTTACATTTGGATGTAAGTCTTTTATATGACACGCCTCTCAGATGTAGCAGTACAGGCACACTTTAATGCCGCACTCAAACAGTAGTTGTTGCTTTCACAATCTCCCTGAAAAGATTTTTCAATAGTAGGCAAGTATGAGATAAAGTCCTGCAAAAGGGAATGTAGTTATGTGAGGCCGCCGGTCACAATCCCGACTGCAGAATGTGAGGAAAGGATTTATGGTAGGCGTCGATATACTGACGCCTATCATAATCCTGGTGCCGGAATCCAGGACGACGTGTGCCTGAACGAGGTAAGTCCGTGGCGCCCGTCCTGTTAGCTGCGGGTGGGGGGGAGGGTTAGGTTTAAGGCAGTTAGCAGGGTTAGCGTTTGGTTTTGGGGGGGAGAGGTTAGGGTTAGGCACCCCTAGGGAGGAGAATTAGGGTTAGGCACACCCATGGAGAGGTTAGGATTAGGCATCCCCCGGGTTAGGTTTAGAGAGCAGTAAGGGGGGGTTAGGGTTAGGCACCCCCGGGGGAGGTTAGGGTTAGGCACCCCCAGGGAGAGGTTAGGGTTAGGCATCCCCTGGGTTAGGTTTAGGGAGCAGTAAGGGGGGAGTTAG
Source organism: Taudactylus pleione (assembly GCA_031769625.1). NCBI lineage: Eukaryota > Metazoa > Chordata > Amphibia > Anura > Myobatrachidae > Taudactylus > Taudactylus pleione. The sequence goes on from JAUIMM010000288.1 coordinate 917,216, forward strand.
GGTTAGGCACCCCCAGGGGGAGGTTAAGGTTAGGCATCCCTAAGTAAGGGTTAGGGGGGTGAGAGGGGAGGGCTAGATCACTTACCTGCCGCTATCGGGATTTCCTGCTGTTGGACTCACGCTGTTGGGATTTGATTTCAATCCCATTTCCTGCAAAAGAACTTGAATTTTCTACTCGGAGCAAATGCATATCAGGTCTTGTCCTAATCAGAGATGTGCGCAGACCCCCGTGTTTTGGTTTTAGTTAAACCACCCTCAAGTGTTTTGTTTCAGTTTTAGATTATTTTAAAAACTGATAAAAATAGCTAAACCGCTGAGAATCGGCGGTTTGCAACTTCCGCTGCTTAGTAAATCTAGCCCTAGGTGTTTATGGTGCTAGTATTCAGATAAATGCAGAATTGGATGCAATTTACATCTAATCGCAACGTAAAATGTGCCCTGAAACAAAACAAAAAGCACCTTTCTACCTGTGCAAATTTGAGGTGTGAGGTAGCAAATGCAACCCCCTTTCTCGCAAATAACAGGAGCAGATGTCATAAGAAAATGACTTTACTACGAAAAAAACAATGGTAAAAACCACAGTATTCAATTCAGAATTATTACAGTAAGGTGCCAGAAAGTGTAGAGAAGTTCCCAAGCTGCATGGTGCCTGCTGTAAGATGAACCAGACACAAATATAAAATGTTACCTTCTTTAAAGTCCACACTAATAAATATCCCAAATGGAAAGATGTTTAATTTTTTTTTTAAATGACTGTTCAGTACACTGTTATGCCAGCGAATTGGATGACATATCGGGCACATCGGCCAGTGTGTACCCACTATGTCACTGTCGTCAGCGACATCGCCTGTTAGACCTACATGCAGATCCGACGGGCGATATCATCAGCGGGGGCCGTGCTGACGAATGCAGCATGGCCCCTGCTGTCACTCCATCGCTCCTGGTTTACACACTTGCCGATGCTGTCCCCCACACCCGCCGTGTCTCGCCGCTCGCGATATTGCGCTACGTACACATCGTTTAGTGTGTACCTAGCTTTACTCTACTAGATCGCAACTGCAGTTCTAATATAACTGCATAATTGGAAGTTTAGTAGATGCATTCGGCAAATCGGTCACAACCAGCAGTCATAATCATCATCCTCTCACAACTTGCATCAGGGGGTCGAGTAACCGCAAATCACCCCAGTCCAATTTGCCATTTGTATCGGTTTGGTGGCCATCTTGCGGACACATTTCACATAGATACTGCCTTACTGTAGTTTGGCCCCGTCTATACGCACCCTCCAACCCTCTTCCTGGCCCCTTGTTGTAGGGAGTTGTTAGTGGTAAATGCGTCGGAGGCAAATTGATGCACATACGTACTTAAAAACAGATGCAATGTGCCTTTAAGTTCAACTTTGCATAAGTCCCAAACATACTTGTCTACATTTTGTTTCTCCTCTCCGAGCGAAGCTCATGTCATTAGGCTCCACCCCTATGGAGGCGAAATGCCACAAATAGCAGATTTGTGAGAAAGGGGGAGGGCTAAAAAGTTGCAGTTTGCACCATTTTAGCCCCAACCACTCTTTTATAGACCTTCATGTACTGGTATCATCTACCCATCTTGCTCACTTCACTAGGAAGTAGGACAGATGCCAGAGATGCACTCACTAATCTCGGGGTGTGTTGGGGACTGCCTGAAAAACTGTCACTTGCTCGCACCTTCTGGTAGAGTAGATGAGTATGAAGCGGGAAGGGGGGGGCACAGACACAGATGAGACAGTGGCTTGAAAACCACTTTTGTCCAGATTGCTTCCTTCTTCATGTTTTACAACATCCATGACGTGGCTTATGGGATAAATCACTTCAGACAAATTCACATTCACCACAATTAAATAAGACACATCATTTGATCCTATATACATATAAATAGCCTTAAGAAAGATAATTTTGTTTGTGGATTGGGCAATAAACAAAGAACAAATATAAATGTACTTGATGTCCATAATTATAAATAATTTGTAGACCTTAAAACATGGTCTCTGTGCAGGGGGATATTCTGGTGAATGACAACAATGCTAGGATCATCCAGCGGGGCCTGGAATTTATTGGAGGAATTGCTCACGGGATTGATCAGCTGCTGGAGCCTCCCAACATTGGAGCCCGCTGTGATGAGTATAATGTGTTGGAGATATCAGTAAGCTGCTGCAGTGTTCATGCTTTAATGTGATCATACATATGCTAATGCACAAAAATAGAAAATGTGTTTTTTATACTCTGAAATTCAAACTAGTTTGGGTCAAGCAGATGAATCAGTGGTGGGAGCTGCCTTTTACAAATGTCTGCCTATAAGTGATTCAAGTGCTGTTAGATATCTGCTACAGTGTGGATACATTTCAAAATCCACTTGAAGTGTTTGTTTTCATCCTCCACATGTAAATATTTAATACTTACAAATATTTCAATATCATACTGTACAGTATATACCAGTTGTGGTTTCAAGTGAACCTTAGCGCATAAATTGTGCCTTCCACCAGTGGATCTCAGGTAATCATTAGAAAGAAGTAACTATATTAATGAAAAGGAATTAAAGTTTTTCCAAGAATACACTCAGTGTTTTTGCAACACACAATATATACCAACTGCCCCATGTTGTTATCGTGGTTGCCTTATTTCCCGGATTGACCAGGAGACTCCTATACACCAATTTACTGCAACCTTGCCCTTTAGCCCTGCTATACAATAGACCCTAGGGCATTGTAACATTCTTACAAAAAAAAACCTCTGCCAGCATGCTTCATACAGTACTATAATTTCCACCTGGTGGTGCTGGACATGCCACTGGATGCCACTAGATACGCCCATGGACCTTCCATTTTCCTTTAATTATTATTCAACTACTGCTCAAATGATAACTGTATATATTGACTGGTTTTTGTAAATGTAAAGTCATTAAGGGCAGATAATCTGAATGCCCTTTTGTTAGGTTTTGTTATCCTGTGGCATTTAACATCCACAGTAGAGGGATCAAGGAATATCACATTGTAATTTAATGCAGAGCAAAATGTTTTTCATTAGCATGGAAATCACTGAGGAAGCCTCAGATGGGGGCTTGTGTAGTTTAATTAAAATTAACATTCCTTACGGAATCTGTTTGATTCAGGAAAAGCAATTACCTGGACAGGACGTTAGCAAACAAGGCCTTTTGTCTATGGCTGTATATAGTTTACTTGAGGATGCGTACCTGACACTAAGAACTGCAGGGGCAGCCATCTAATTACTAATTGTGACTGGACATAGGCAGAAATCAAAGTGTCATCCAATTTTATATGTTTTGGACTAAAAATTTTATTCCCTCCACAGTTGTGAGTTTCCAAAATCATAGAAATATACCTGATGTTAGTACGCTGGTTTAGTGTGGTGTAAGAGTACCTAGGATATATGGTTTGGAAGAAATTAGATATCTAACCAATCACACATCCCAAAGCAGTCTTGTTTACACTCATTTTATAGCCTAAATAAAAGAGTGAACATACCATATTTCATGTATTTATTACACAGGAAAAATACAGTTTTTTTTCTTAGGTTAAAAATTACATGGGCAGTAATTTTACATGGGCAGTTAATTAACAAGCCAGCTAGTCATCAGGGACTGGGTCATGACATCACTATCACTTTGATCTTTGCCTATGTCCAGTCACACTTGGTGATAAATGCAAGGGACATAGAATGCAGGCGCACACTCTAGGTACTAAGGGCCTGATTCAGATCCATTCGCTAGGCTGCATTTGCACGCAGACGTCAGCACCCTGATTATGCAAATACCGCGATCGCTAGCAAGACATTAGCATGCCCATTATGTCTAGCTGTGCGATTGCAGTATATATATAGATGCCCACCAGCCTGACACAAGGCACCCACTTTGCATTAGTAACATACGTCATCTCCAGGAGGTGTATTAAACAATCAGTAACATCGAGTAGCATCGGACCCATAGGCAACACTTGTGGCTGACCATATCCTACCGCAAGCACTGTGAGTGCTGCTGTGTTTAATTCAGCCATGTGACGTGTATGCAGACGCTGCATCTTAATTATGCACGCCCCTGAAACGGCGTTCAGATGCACAGACATGCCTGCGTTCGCATCACCACACCCCTGTTACCATCAACCAACCCCTGTCACCACCCACAAACGGCTTTTCCTGTTACTCATGCTTGCGGCGCATCTGTGTACAGGATCGCATGGACTAGTTCGCACACGTGCACTGCGTCTTGTACGCATGCGCAGATTGCAAACATCGGCAGGCTACGTGCAAACGCAGCCTAGCGAACGGGTCTGATCAGGCCCTAAGAACAATGATAGTCAAAATAATTCTGATAAACTCTACAATTAACATGGAGTAGAAATGAGGTTCTTAGTACATGTTTGGCCAAAAATGTTTGCCCATCCACCACGTCAAGGTGAACCCCAAAAGATGGAGTCACTAAACGATATTCAGTGTGTATGCTCAATGTCAGGAACGACATCGAGCTCGGCAGGTGAGCGGAGAACACTGAACAATATCGCTCATTGAGCATATCGTTCCGTGTGTACGCACCTTAAAAGAATGTGTCAATTACTATATTGTAACTAAAAAGTGGATGACTGGTAACCTCTGCCATATACATACAGATGCACCTTATGAATTTTAGGGAGCTATTCCTGACAAGAAAAAAAGTTTAACTACTCCAAAATGTTTTGATCTAAGCACTCCGCACTGTGAAACATGTGAACAACATAATAAGTATATTCCATATATGTATTATGAATTCCTATTTAACCTCTATATCATAAAGTCGCTATTTAGCGTTGCGTACGCACATGAAATAATCGCTTTCCAGAATTTGAGTGTGGTTCCAAAGCACAAAAGTTATTATTCACATAAAAGCAGATAGTTACACGCCTTGATCTATAATACAATTAGCGCGAAGGTTATACAATATACAAGGTACAGTCGATACATACGCATGCGCTCTGGATCCAGATTTCCCGGCATCAACTATGAAACCTCCGTCAACAGAAAAAGAAAGATGACTAACTACCAGATCCAGGGTGCTTGCATTTAAACCCTTGCTGAGATAGGCAATACAACAGAACAAGTTGGCATAATCCCATTGGTTCTTCCTCCTGGTTCTTCTGTTACGATGCAGTTCATAGGTCAGTTTGTATTGTAATAGTTCAGCCTCCAACAGTTCTTTGTGTCCGTTTTCCCGCTAAAGAACAAGTGTAAACTTTCTAATAAACCTTACATTACAGAGTATACATTACAATGCCTATCTCTCTATGATCCATAGTTCGCAGATGCATGTTGCGATCTCCTTGCCGATGGAACCGGAGATCTGTAAATAAACAGTGGTTTAGAATGGCACCAAACATGGTCTGCTTATCATGTACTAAACCCTAGATATCAAATATATGTACTTCACAATAGAGTTGATAACAAATAAAACCTTTAATATTAACCTTAATGCTAGGGAACCTTTATGTGTAAGTACGCAGTGTGTCGGTATGGGGATATTAAGAAAAGACGCTAGTATGCGTTGTGCATCTACGTGTTTGTGGAGTACACCATGGTACGTGATTTGCGGGGTTGTTCATATTATATGTTGTAATAAATGTACGTATTCGTATAATGAGGACTTTTAACCTGGGGCAGTGGCAGACGCACGACGCTAATAATCATAACAGCGCCGTACATGGGGTATCGTACAGTCGCTACTATGCGTGTTGTGTTTTATGTGTAGAGGGCTTTGCTAAACAGCGCTGTGCATCTTGTATATTATATGTATGATTTAATGTGCGTATGGGTTATGGTGGGACTTTAAACAATATGCGGTAGCAATGTAATTGCACGATGCTAATAATAGCATATTAGTATCGCACACAATGGTTTCAGGCTGACGACGCAAGATGGCGTCATCAGGGGCAACATAAAATGGCGTCGTGCAGATTCTAATTTTACAATTTAGGTCTCAGCCAATCATCCGGCTTCGACAGTCCACCCTTTGATAGCAAACCACACGCTATCACACCCTGGTCTTAAATTTATTTTTAGTCTTACACTATGACATATTATTTAATGTTATATTATGGGATGGCACAAGGTGGTTCTTAAACCATCAATAATGTGTCACACCGTGGATCTTGGAAGATCATGGGAAAGATGTGGGGATGCACCTAACTTATAAAGGAAGTCTTGAAGGGGATAGGGACTTACATTATTTAAGATATTTAAAATAACATTTCATAATACATTTCATGCATGGCTAAATCTATACATCATCTGATGGTACATTCTAGTTCAGGGTTGTACTGCAGTTCTTCATTTACCTTGGTATTCATACTATCATTGCTTACCACCATCGTGATTTCATTCTCACGATTTACTTTAGCATTACATTTTCCACATTTCAACACAGCAGGAACACACCTGACACATAAGCCAATTACTAAGATGACAACCAATATAAGGATCAGGAGTTTACCTATACTAGCAACCATTTCCTGGACCCACTCTCCTAGACCGGAGAACCATTTCACTGGGTTCAACCAAGAAACCCATTCCTCTACCTTCTCCTCTACTTCAGCCACTGAAGCATTATGGTTCTTCCAAAATTCCCATTTCAGCTGCAGAATTTCGTCCATCTTCTGGTCTATCACCTCCTTGGGGTCACTAGTATTATTTGTAATATACGTGCAACACTTTACACCAAATTGGGTGGCCAAAGTTGCACAATACCCTCCAGTGACAGCTGTTAAATAATTTAACACTATCCTATGCTGCACAAGTTCTTTCTTATAAGCTTGTAACTCCCTACCTGTATACCTAAACGTGTCATCATACATCTCGGTGATATTATCTATTAATTTAGCAAGATCTTGAATATATCTGAAATTTAGAGTACCCCGAGCGATCCTGGTAGGATCCAATGCTACTAAAACTTGAAAGCCAGTTGTTTCACTAATTAACTGTGTGGCTTTATGTACATCACCAGGTATTATGTTTCTCTTGTCACGGTGTTCATAATGCGAAGAAAAATATGGGGATGGTGTGTTTTTATGTATACCAAGCATTTCACCATGTGTAAGGGTCATAACTTCTGGAACTACTCTTCCTAGATAGCATAAACCTTCTGAACTCGGAGAGAGCCACTTATACGCTTTCTTTCCACATATAAAATACACATCATCAGGAAGTACATAAGGGATAAGAAACATCATTAACATACACATTTCCCTAGCAAGTGATCCTATTTCAAGTTCTCCCATTTGACTCATGCAAATTTCTGGTTATAATACCTTGGCACAATACCCTTCTGGTACCCTACCAACCATTTCTTTGGTGGAACTTAGTGTATATTTATACCGGAAGTGTCTTCCACCTAGTCTAATTGTGCGTAAAAGTTCAAGATTTATAGGTTCATTATCAGCTCTTAGTGAGAAGGGCATCGTCTTGTTATTCCCCGTCACCTCCCAACTTCCTGGTTTATTGAAGTTGGTGATATTCAGACATAAAAGTGATCTATCTACTTGGTATTGGTGGAGTTTAAAATGAGGTGGTTTGGACTTAAGAAATTTTCCATCCAGTGCATCCCCTCTTTGCGATTCTAATCCTCAGAGACATTCAATGGGAATGGCACTAACCCTACATTATGTTGTCCTTGAGGCACGTGAGAGCATACCCAACAGTCAGTTTGGTTGTCTACTATCGATTCCTACTTTAAACTACTATGCGATCCTACCTATACCTTCTAAATCCTGCCTATACCTTCTAGACTTGTCGCAAATTAGCGTAATGAGTCGCACAGTATATAAATGCCTTCAGACTTTGAATGTGGTTCCAAAGCACAAAAAGTTATTATTCATCATAAAAACAGATGGTTACACGCTGTGATCTAAAGACAATTAGCGCAAATAAATCATACAGACCCAAGGTACAGTTGTTATATACGCACGCACTCTGGGCCCAGATACCAGCATCAGCATTAGAAACCTCAGTCAACAGCACAGCAAGAAGACTCTCGATTGGGGTCAGAGAGCGCACTTATATACTCTTTCAGGGTTTGGAAATACAATAGACAAATTTGGCATGATTCCATTGGTTCTTCTTAAAGGTGTTTCTGTTACTGGATCCGTTATAGGACAATTTCAAATGGACACAAACAGCCTCCAACCACCCTTTGTATCCTTTTTCCCGCTGCATGCAAATCTAAGCTGCTAACATTACAGAGTACATTTTAATGTTTTAACTCTCTATAGTCCATAGTTTGCAGATGTCTGTTCCGATCTTCTCACCGATGGTACCGGAAATCTGTGGAGACACAGTGGATCAGTACAACACCAGACACTGTCTGCTTACCATGTACTAAACCTTGGATATCAAATAACCTTTATTACACAACATTAATAATCACTGAATAAACCTTGAATATTACACTTTAATACTAGGGAACCTTTCATGTAAGTGTGCAGTGTGTAAGTATTGGGGAACTGGGAAAAGACACAAGTTAGTATTGTGCGAATATGTGTTTTGTGGAGTACATTATGGTGCGTGTCTTGCAGGGATAATTAGTTTATATGTTTTAGCGACTATCAGTATTTATGTGGTGAGGACTTTTAACTTCTTTCCATTGCGTGGGAATCGCACGACGCTAAATAATAGCATCGCCGTGTGTACTTATAGTGGCGAATTTCACTAAAATTGGCGCTGGGTGGCCAGTCGCAAAATGGCGTCTCATTGCCATTCGCCAAATGGCGTCGTGCAGATCTAATTTTAAACCGATCTTGTCTCAGCCAATTATCCGGCATTGACAGTCCACCCTTTGATAGCAAACAACATGCTATCATTGTCTGATTTAAAAATTAATTTTAGGCTTACATTATGACATATTATTTAATGTTACTTTTTGGGATGGCACAAGGTGATTCTTAATCCACTAATAATGTGTCTCTATGTGGGGACATAAAACTTCCTTTATACGCACACCGCGGATCTTGGGAGATCATGGGAAAGATGTGGGGATGCACCAATCCTATAAAGGAAGTCTTGAGGGGGAATAGGGACTTACATTATTTAAGGTGTTTTAAAATAACATTTTAATAATACATTTTATGCATGTCTAAAAATAATACATTATATGATGGTATTTCCTAGTTCAGGGTTGTAATAAAGGCCCTCATTCAGAGCCGTACGCTCTGAGCAGAGCGCATGCTCTGAATGAGGGCCGCCCTCCATGAAAATGGAGCGTCCTCCTGGACGCTCGTATAGCTGTGGGTCACCACCCACAGCCTATACGAGCGTGCATTTTGATGGCCGCGATGGTCGTGACCATCGCGACCATCGAAACTGCGAGCCGGAGCCTGCGGTTGAGGTTTTCAACCGCAAGCTCCAGAGTGATTTTGGCTCTATCAGAGCCAAAATCACTCCCACTGACATCACTAGTGATGTCAGTGGGCCGGCTTCTGACGGGAAACGTTCCCGTGGGAACGCCCCCGTCAGGGAGGCACGCCCCCGACACGCCCACCAAAGGGGACGTGCTGTCACTCAACATCGACAGCACGCCCCCTTTGATCAGACACAACGAGCGAAGGACTTTCCTTCGCTCGTCGCCTCTGGCGCATGCGCACGACGGAGCTCCCTCCATCGTGCGCATGCTCAGTGCATAACATCGACCCACTTGCGAGCGGACAGCCGCTCGCGAGTGGGTCTGAATCAGGCCCAAAGTTCTAAATTTGCCTCAGTATTCATATTGTCACTACTGACCACCATCATAATTTCGTTCCTTTGATTCACCTTATCTTTACATCTTCCACAGTTCAACACAGTAGGAACACACCGGACACATATGCCAATTACTATGATGACAACCAGTATAAGGATCAGGAGTTTACCTATGCTTGCAATCATTTCCTGGACGCACTCTCCTAGACCTGAAAACCATTTTACTTGGTTCAACCATGAACCCCATTCCTCTACCTTCTCATCTACTTCAGCCACTGAAGCATTATGGTTCTTCCGAAATTCCCATTTCAGCTGCAGAATTTCATCCATCTTCCGGTCTATCACCTCCTTGGGGTCACTAGTGTCATTCGTAATGTATGTGCAACACTTTACACCAAATTGGGTGGCCAAAGTTATGCAATACCCTCCAGTGACAGCTGTTAAATAATTTAACAATAGTCTATGTTGCACCAGTTCTTTCTTGTACGCTTGCAGCTCCCTACCTGTATACCTGAATGTGTCATCATACATCTCAGTGATATTATCTATCAATTTGGCAAGGTCTTGGATATATCTAAAATTTAGTGTACCCCGAGCAATCCTGGTGGGATCCAATACTACTAAAACTTGAAAGCCAGTTGTTTCACTGACTAACTGTGTGGCTTTATGCACGTCACCAGGTATCATATTTATTTTGTCTCTGTGTTCATACTGTGTGTGAAGATATGGAGATGGCGTGTTCTTATGAATATCAAGCATTTCACCATGTGTAAGGGTCATAACCTCTGGGACTACTCTTCCCAGGTAACACAAACCTTCGAAACTCGGAGAGAGCCACTTATACGCTTTCCTTCCGCATATAAAATATACATCATCGGGGAGAACAGAAGGAATAGTATGCATCATGATCATTAAACACATTTCCCTCACAAATAATCCTATCTCAGGTTCTCCCATCTGGCAAATACATGTTCCTGGTTATATTACCTTAGGACAGTACCCTTCTGGTATTCTACCAACCATTTCTTTGGTGTTACTCAGTGTATAATTATACCGGAAGTGTCTTCCATCTGACCTAATTTTGCGTAACAGTTCATAATTCATAGGCTCACGGTCAGCTCTTTGTGAGAAGTTCATCGTCTGATTATTCCCAGTCACCTCTCAACTCCCTGGTTCATTGGAGTTGGTGATGTTTAAACATAAAAGTGTTTTATCTGCTTGGTACTGGTGGAGCTTAACATGGGGTGGTTTGGTATTAAGAAATTTTCCGTTTAGTGTCTTCCCTTTTGGCAATTCTAAAATTTCAAGAGATATTTAACGGGAAGAGCACTAATCCTACATTATGTTGCCCTTGGGGCACGTGAGAGCACACCCAACAGTCTGTTTGATTAAAAATTTTGCCCACCATGGTGTGATAATCCTCTAAAGGATACCCACCCCAATACTGATTATACTTGGATTGACACCGTTGGATGCATCTCTCATCAATTACGGACCCACAGAACTCACACATGCAATAATCCTCAGACGATAGACCTTCATACTGTCCCCGAGTATCCAAAATAGCAGATCTCTTAACAATTACAGTACTAAGATTGGTCAAACACTCCGCTGATTGGCATAGCACTCCTCCTTTCATACTGCCATCAGCTCCCATCTCCTCTATTGGTCCCTCATCACAGAAACCAGAAGTCCCCGAGCCAGGATGATGGAAACTCTGGAAAAGAATATAAAAATGAACACAGCAGACCAGTCCATTGCCGCAGCAAAGACCTGCAAATTTCTTTAGCTCAGATATCTCACTGCAACCTTTTAACCCTCCCGGAACAAGCTCGCGATCGACGGGTCCACGTTATCTGCCTCATCCCCACCTTGTTTCTCCACCGGTTGGTTGACCTTCTTACAGTGAGTGGAATGGACCCAGGTATCTCTCTCGGTCACCTTCAAAGATGTGGTACTCGTCAACAACACCGAATACGGACCTTCCCAACGATCAGTCAAGCAACCTGAACACAACAAATTTCTGATCATAACATATTCTCCAGGTTCTACATCATGACAGTTTGTTTCAGGCATATCATGGGACAACAATTTCAGTTTCTGCTGTTGCTGTTTTAACTGTTTACTCATTGATATAAGATACCTTACAGGTACCTCGTTGTTACCTTTCAAATCTTCCTGTGGACTTATAATCAAATGAGGTTGTCTACCAAACAGTATTTCAAAGGGGGACAGATTTAGAGGGGGTCTAGGAGTGGTCCTTATGCTATATAGGACCAACGGTAATGCTTCTGGCCATCCTGGTCCAGTCTTGCCATGATTTTACTTAATTTATTTTTAATAGTCCCTTTCATCCTCTCCACCTTGGCACTGGCTTGCGGTCGGTAGGGGGTATGAAGTCGACTATTAATACCCATCAGTTTACACATATTTTGAAAAACATCACCTGTGAATGAGTACCCCTATCACTCTCGATAATTTTAGGGATACCGTATCTGCACACAAACTCCTGTACAATTTTCTTGGCAGTAAACGCAGCAGTATTGGTGGCGGCTGGGTATGCCTCAACCCAATTGGAAAACACATCTGTACAAACTAATACATACTTGAGATTCCTGCAGGGTGGTAATTGGATGAAATCAATTTGTATTACCTGGAAAGGTCCGTCAGTCGGGGGAATGTGGGATGGTTCGGTAGGGATCGTTTTCCCAATGTTTTCCCTCAAGGTCAGACAGGACATTGCTCTCATTTCTGCTTCAGAAGAAAAACCCGGTGCACACTAGTATGCGCTCACCAATTTGCACATACCTTGCTTTCCCAAATGAGCCAGACCGTGCGCTGCCTCAGCCAGGCTGGGGTAGTATGCCTTGGGAGCCACTGGCTACCTTGTCCATCCCTCCAGAGTCCAGAGGACTCTTGCCCACATCCCTTGGACCTGCAGACTGACTTTTCCTGGATAGAACACAAATTTTGCATCTCAATTAATTTCAGCATATCAATTGTTTGGAAAGTCATGATTTGTTCAGTTGGTACATTAATTTTTAACCCTGCTGCCCATTTTGCAGCTTTGTCTGCCCTGTTGTTGCCCAGTGACACCGGATCATCTTCACATGTATGGACTTTACGCTTAATTACTGCCACTGCCTTTGGCAATTGGATTGCTGTTAGTAGTCCTTTTATATGTTTGGAATGTGCAGTTGGGGTGCCTGCTGCTATCATAAATTTTCTCAGACGCCATAAGGCACCGAAATTGTGTACTACCCCGAAGGCGTACCTCAAGTCAGTATTTATATTAGCAGATTTACCCTTCGCTAATTCACACGCTCTCTTTATTGCCACCAGTTCCGCCGCCAGTTGCACCGAGTGTGGTGGTCCTAAAGGTTCGGCTTCTATGATGTCTTCGTTATTTACAACAGCATAACCTGTACATAACTCTCCAGTGTCAGTCTGTCTATGACAACTCCCATCCATGTAAAATGTCACATCTACATTTTCTACAGGTGTATCCCTTATGTCAGGTCTTGCAGTAAAGGTTTGATTCAGATATTCCATACAATCATGTGCATCAATATACCTGCAGAACTCACCTGTTGCCAGCGGCTCACCTCTCTCCACCCTTTGTGCATCATGTTGCACATATGGTAAATACGTAGCTGGGTTTAACGTACTGCACCTTTTGATGGTGATGTTTGCAGGTGCTATTAAGGCTAGTTCCCATTGTGTGAACCTAGCTGAGGAGACATGTCTGGTTTGGGCAGAGTTCAGCAAAGCAGATACAGCATGGGGAGTATAGACAATCATATCATGGCCTAGTACCATATCCTCACTCTTACTGACCAATAGAGCAGTTGCTGCTACACTTCTTAAACACGTTGGGAGTGATCTTGCCACAGTGTCCAATTGTGCACTGTAGTATGCTACGGGCCTACTGGCATCACCATGTTTTTGTGTGAGGACACCTGCCGCGCAACCATCAGCTTCCATAGAATACAAATCAAAAGGTTTTTCATATTCAGGTTTTCCCAATGCAGGTGCTCTTGTCAGACTATCCTTAAGATTAAGGAAAGCCTGCTCTGATTCCTCTGTGTGTATGACACAATCGGGCTTTGAGAAAGAGACTAGGGGCCAAATGTAATAGGGTGAGAGTTTAGAAAAGTGATAGTTTCTGACACTTTTTACATTTTGTCAATTTGATATAGTCCAAAAACAAAGTAACAGAGTGAACTTGCATGTTTTTTTAGACTTAAAAAACACTCAAGATTTAAAATCTCATTCAGATGTTTTTCCATTTTGAAGATAAAACTCAACCAATGTGAGAGTTTACTGCTAAACTCTCACATTTTCTAAACTCTCATCCTATTACATTTGGCCCTAAGTCCTGTAATGGCAAGGCCAAAATAGAAAAACCTGGGATCCACATTCTGCAGTATCCACACATTCCCAAGAAGGTACGAATTTGCTGTTGGTTCTGCGGCAGTGTCATGTTCTGTATGGCCTGGATTCTGTCGTTTGTGAGATGTCGTAACCCCTGAGTTAGGCAGTGTCCCAAATATTTAACCCTGGACTGGCATGGCTGTAGTTTGTCCTTAGCAACCTTGTGTCCTGTTTGCGAGAGATGAAGCAATAAAAGTTTAGTATAATTTAAACATGACATAAATGAATCAGAACATAACAACAAATCGTCCACATATTGTATTTGAACAGATCCATTGGCTGGTTGAAAAGATTGTAAACAGTCGTGTAAGGCCTGGGAGAAAATACTGGGGCTGTCTATGAAGCCCTGGGGCGATCGTGTCCATGTGTATTGTACCCCTGTATGTAAATGCCAATAGGTACTGACAGTCAGGATGAAGAGGGACAGAGAAGAAGGCAGAACAGAGGTCGATGACAGTAAAATGGGTTGCATTTGGTGGGATCTGCATTAGAATGACAACTGGATTCGGCACTAGGGGGAATTGGCTCTCTACTACCTTATTAACCCCTCTAAGGTCCTGTACCAGCCTATAACCCCTCCCACCACTCTTCTTCACAAGAAAGATGGGACTGTTGGCTGCACTCGCTGTACGGACTAAAATTCCCTGTTGTAATAACCGCTCAATTATGGAATAAACCCCTATCTCTACCTCCTGTTTTAACAGGTATTGGAGAATTTTTGGAGCTTGACTACCACCTTTTATATTTACCATTACGGGAGCTAAATTTGCCATCAATCCAGTGTCCTGTCCATCTTTGGTCCACAGTGAATCTGGTATTTGAGATAACATCTGCTCTACCTGAGATGGATTCTTATCTGAAACAGTAGAGTGAAACATTAACCTTTGGGGAGTGTCCAATATATGCCTCACCTCGTGCGCAACTCTCTCTGGGATATCTAAAAATATACCATCAGGGGTACAATAAATGACACATCCCATTTTACATAACAAATCCCTTCCCAGTAGGTTAGTAGGGGCCGCTGCTGCCAGGAGAAAGGAATGCCTGATATGCAATGGAGCGATAGTAACTTCTGCAGATTTGGTTAAAGGATAATGTTGCACTTTACCCATTACACCCATTGCTGGTACTGTTTTGCTGGTCACCTGTAGATTAGATGGAGATTTTATCACTGATCCAGTCATCCCTGTGTCTACAAGAAAAGAATGTTTATTACCAGCTACATCAACTATCATTACAGGTTCTTCTCTAACATCCCCAGTTAACCTGACTGGCTGTAGACTACAGGTGTGACCTGACCCTTAGAGCTGACTATCTTCTTCCAGCAAAGCATTTACTGCTGTGACTTGAGCAGGTGATGGCTGGAATTGTTCTGACTGCTGTGGGTATCTCGGTGTTCCCTGGTTTGGCGTTTCCCACTTTCCGGCCTTACAGAACTTACTTACGTGGCCCTCCTTGTTACATCTAAAACACCTTCGTGGTTGACGTGTTGTGAGAGGTTGTTGTGTGGGTTGGGGAATGAGGAAAGATTGTGGTTGTGTATAGGGATAAGGGTTTGGAGGTTGTGTGGCATGAGTGTATTGTGGCTGTGTGTGATAAGAGTGCTGCGGTGTTATTTGCATTCCTTCCAGAGCTTGAATACTAACAGCCATTAGTTTCTCACTCTGCATTTCTCTCTTCCTAAGAATGTTTTTATCATGTTCAATTGCAGATTCCCTGAGCGTGTCTACCGTAACTCCCCTCCAACCAGGAGGTCTTAACCCTGGCCTTTAGAGTGTCTTTGAGACCATCCATAAGCACTGTGATTGTCATTTCCCTGTGATGGGTATTGTCTTTTATATCTTCTATGCCTGTGTATTGGGTAATAGTCTGCAGCGCTCTGGTAAAATAATCTGCTGCAGACTAACTCTCTTTCTGCTAAAATCGTGAAGATTTTACTCCAGTTAACAAGTAATGGGAAAAATACAGCCAATTGGGTGACAATATGGGTTATTTTGCCCTGATTACCTGCACCAGTTATGGGACTATCTCCATCCAATACACAGGCCGTGATCAACTTTTTCACGTCGGTATTGTTTGGAAGACATGCCCGTAATACCACTCGTCAATCTTTATTGGTTGGCTCATGAGCATTATCTAGATCTTTTACAAATCTCTGGCACTTTGCTAATTCTTTCCTAGGGTCGGGGAAATCTGTCATTATGGAACGTAGTTCTGCTCTTGTCCATGGACAATGCATCGCTACATCCCTTGTGGCCACTACACCATGTGCGTCCCGATTCCCATTGGGAACAGTTATTGTCCGGATGGGATGGATGCCTGCCACACTGCTACCTTTGTCCTTACTACCTGTTTGAGGGTTCAGCCTATTGCTACTACGTATGGTATTAGTGATCTCCGGTACTGTTACAGCGGGTGTCAATACTGCACTGGTGGGGCTACCTCCATTTCTGGTACTAGCAGGGCAGCTACCTGTGCTTACTGTGGTGGTACATTTAACATTTGTGCAACATGGGAAAGAGCGGACATCACAACAGGTTCAACATCTGCATCATAAACATGTTCCTTATAGTTACTTAGAAGAGCGTACAAGTTACTTGTTAAATTTTTCTGATTTTTGAGATCGACTTTACCTTCACCCCCATCCGCATAGGGCGGTGGTGGTGCACGTGCGCTACTAACATTACCTTCTGCAACGCTATCTTGCTGTGCGTTCGCGCTACTTTGCTGCGCACGCAACGCTATTTGCGTGCGTGCTCCCTTGTGTTGTACACACAACGCTAGTTTGCGTCGCGTGCACACCGCTAAGCCACGTTCCCCTCATGCTGCCATAACTTCAAGCATTCATTAAATTTTACCCTTTTTTTCAGACACTTCACTAAACATATACTGTCTCTGAGATTGTTCAGAACCTCTGAATCAAAGCTACCAATCTTGGGAAAAAGTGTTTTACATTTCTTGGTCATTTTGACCCGTATGTCGCAGTACGCAGTAGCGTACGCCCCATACTTTTTAAACATAACATACCTGACCGATCCGAGCGGCACTTCCACCAGCAGCACATCATAGACCATTACTAGAGATTGCCTTGCACCCATCTGAGTAAACGCTTAGCAATTTCTAGAGAATTTTGATTGGTGAACAATTTTCAGTGAGCTATGTTCACACACTCCCTCCCGTTATACACAGCAGACCCGCCTGGCGTTAGTCGGCCTGTATAACGAGGAGCAGAATAACCATCTATTGAAAATTATTCTACTTGCGATGATATTAACTCAAGCTTCCGTCGCTCGCTTCCTACTTTGAGTTTACTCCTGCAGGCAGCATCCTGAAGTTCAAATAACTCCTAACTTTGCCAGCAGTTTCACTCCCACGACAACCCACTTCACAATCACGGTTTATATAACCATGCGATTCGATCGCATTGTCCAAAGAACCTAACTGCTCAATGGACTTTGCGATTAATGGGTGCCGGACCAAGAAACCCCTTAGTTTCTCGATAACCTAAACCACAATGTACCTGCTTTGTACACTGGCCCAGTGGTTTGTACTGCCCCGTCAGGCACCTACTGAGCTTATATTGAGTTTAACGGACAGTAACCTCCACTATTTAGGCTTAACAGACAGTAGCCTTTACAATCACACTTTACAATCACACGATTCGATCGCATTGTCCAAAGAACCTAACTGCTTAATGGACTTTGCGATTAATGGGTGCCGGACCAAGAAACCCCTTAGTTTCTCGATAACCTAAACCACAATGTACCTGCTTTGTACACTGGCCCAGTAGCTTGTACTGCCCCGTCAGGCACCTACTGAGCTTATATTGAGTTTAACAGACAGTAACCTCCACTATTTAGGCTTAACAGACAGTAGCCTTTATAATCACACGTTTCAATTTACATACACCTTTTCTGCGCAGAAAATAGAACCTTTCCCCTTAATATAGCAGTATGATACAGAGTTTTAACAAGCAATCACGCTATGCATACAATGACCTGTTATAACGTATTTAAACCTTGGTACAATCCTTCCTATTAGGGGTGAGCGGGTTCGGATTTCTGAAATCCGAACCCCCCCGAGCCCCCCCGATCCGAGTCCGATCCGAGTCAGGCTCGACTTTTCCCGCCTGACTCGGATCTGACATCGAGGCAAAACGTCATCATCCCGCCTTCCGAGTCTCGCGGGTTTTGGATTCTATATAAGGTACCCGCGTCGGCGCCATTTTCTCACTCGGCTGTGGACAGTGAAGAGGGAGGGTGGGAGTTAGTGCTGTGTAGTGTAGTGTAGTGTAGTGCTGCTGTTGTCCACTACTTCAAAGTCCATAGGGGCTGGCTGTGTTGTGCTGTGCTGCTGTTGTTAATAGGGGCTGTGTCCACTACTTCAAAGTCCATAGGGGCTGGCTGGACTGTGTTGTGCAGTCAGTTCTCCATAGGGGCTGTGTCCACTCCAAAGTCCTGTGCAGTGTCCCAGTCCTAAAGGGGTGCTGTAGTGTTGTCCAGGGGGTGCTCTGTCCATCAGGGGTGCTCCCCCCAAGTGCTAAAAAAATAATATATTTTCTGTGTTTGTGAATTGTGTGCGCAGTAGCCGCACGTGCATCAACAAAGTAGTGCCAAGCGTGCGCCTGTGTCATAAGTAAAGGGCCGGCTGGCTTGACCGTTAAAGGGTGCTGTAACCCCCGAAAGTACACTCCAGTCCAAACCAAAAAAAAATTATTTTCTGTATTTGTGAATTGTGTGCGCAGTAGCCGCACGTGCATCAACAAAGTAGTGCCAAGCGTGCGCCTGTGTCATAAGTAAAGGGCCGGCTGGCTTGACCGTTAAGGGTGCTGTAACCCCCGAAAGTACACTCCAGTCCAAACCAAAAAAAAAATTATTTTCTGTGTTTGTGAATTGTGTGCGCAGTAGCCGCACGTGCATCAACAAAGTAGTGCCAAGCGTGCGCCTGTGTCATAAGTAAAGGGCCGGCTGGCTTGATCGTTAAGGGTGCTGTAACCCCCGAAAGTACACTCCAGTCCAAACCAAAAAAAAAATTATTTTCTGTGTTTGTGAATTGTGTGCGCAGTAGCCGCACGTGCATCAACAAAGTAGTGCCAAACGTGCGCCTGTGTCATAAGTAAAGGGCCGGCTGGCTTGACCGTTAAAGGGTGCTGTAACCCCCGAAAGTACACTCCAGTCCAAACCAAAAAAAAAATTATTTTCTGTGTTTGTGAATTGTGTGCGCAGTAGCCGCACGTGCATCAACAAAGTAGTGCCAAACGTGCGCCTGTGTCATAAGTAAAGGGCCGGCTGGCTTGACCGTTAAGGGTGCTGTAACCCCCGAAAGTACACTCCAGTCCAAACCCCAAAAAAAATTATTTTCTGTGTTTGTGAATTGTGTGCGCAGTAGCCGCACGTGCATCAACAAAGTAGTGCCAAGCGTGCGCCTGTGTCATAAGTAAAGGGCCGGCTGGCTTGACCGTTAAGGGTGCTGTAACCCCCGAAAGTACACTCCAGTCCAAACCAAAAAAAAAATTATTTTCTGTGTTTGTGAATTGTGTGCGCAGTAGCCGCACGTGCATCAACAAAGTAGTGCCAAGCGTGCGCCTGTGTCATAAGTAAAGGGCCGGCTGGCTTGACCGTTAAGGGTGCTGTAACCCCCGAAAGTACACTCCAGTCCAAACCTAAAAAAAAATTATTTTCTGTGTTTGTGAATTGTGTGCGCAGTAGCCGCACGTGCATCAACAAAGTAGTGCCAAGCGTGCGCCTGTGTCATAAGTAAAGGGCCAGCTGGCTTGACCGTTAAAGGGTGCTGTAACCCCCGAAAGTACACTCCAGTCCAAACCAAAAAAAAATTATTTTCTGTGTTTGTGAATTGTGTGCGCAGTAGCCGCACGTGCATCAACAAAGTAGTGCCAAGCGTGCGCCTGTGTCATAAGTAAAGGGCCGGCTGGCTTGACCGTTAAGGGTGCTGTAACCCCTGAAAGTACACTCCAGTCCAAACCTAAAAAAAAATTATTTTCTGTGTTTGTGAATTGTGTGCGCAGTAGCCGCACGTGCATCAACAAAGTAGTGCCAAGCGTGCGCCTGTGTCATAAGTAAAGGGCCGGCTGGCTTGACCGTTAAGGGTGCTGTAACCCCCGAAAGTACACTCCAGTCCAAACCAAAAAAAAAATTATTTTCTGTGTTTGTGAATTGTGTGCGCAGTAGCCGCACGTGCATCAACAAAGTAGTGCCAAGCGTGCGCCTGTGTCATAAGTAAAGGGCCGGCTGGCTTGACCGTTAAGGGTGCTGTAACCCCCGAAAGTACACTCCAGTCCAAACCAAAAAAAAAATTATTTTCTGTGTTTGTGAATTGTGTGCGCAGTAGCCGCACGTGCATCAACAAAGTAGTGCCAAACGTGCGCCTGTGTCATAAGTAAAGGGCCGGCTGGCTTGACCGTTAAGGGTGCTGTAACCCCCGAAAGTACACTCCAGTCCAAACCAAAAAAAAAATTATTTTCTGTGTTTGTGAATTGTGTGCGCAGTAGCCGCACGTGCATCAACAAAGTAGTGCCAAACGTGCGCCTGTGTCATAAGTAAAGGGCCGGCTGGCTTGACCGTTAAGGGTGCTGTAACCCCCGAAAGTACACTCCAGTCCAAACCCAAAAAAAAATTATTTTCTGTGTTTGTGAATTGTGTGCGCAGTAGCCGCACGTGCATCAACAAAGTAGTGCCAAGCGTGCGCCTGTGTCATAAGTAAAGGGCCGGCTGGCTTGACCGTTAAGGGTGCTGTAACCCCCGAAAGTACACTCCAGTCCAAACCAAAAAAAAAATTATTTTCTGTGTTTGTGAATTGTGTGCGCAGTAGCCGCACGTGCATCAACAAAGTAGTGCCAAGCGTGCGCCTGTGTCATAAGTAAAGGGCCGGCTGGCTTGACCGTTAAGGGTGCTGTAACCCCCGAAAGTACACTCCAGTCCAAACCTAAAAAAAAATTATTTTCTGTGTTTGTGAATTGTGTGCGCAGTAGCCGCACGTGCATCAACAAAGTAGTGCCAAGCGTGCGCCTGTGTCATAAGTAAAGGGCCGGCTGGCTTGACCGTTAAGGGTGCTGTAACCCCCGAAAGTACACTCCAGTCCAAACCAAAAAAAAAATTATTTTCTGTGTTTGTGAATTGTGTGCGCAGTAGCCGCACGTGCATCAACAAAGTAGTGCCAAACGTGCGCCTGTGTCATAAGTAAAGGGCCGGCTGGCTTGACCGTTAAGGGTGCTGTAACCCCCGAAAGTACACTCCAGTCCAAACCAAAAAAAAAATTATTTTCTGTGTTTGTGAATTGTGTGCGCAGTAGCCGCACGTGCATCAACAAAGTAGTGCCAAGCGTGCGCCTGTGTCATAAGTAAAGGGCCGGCTGGCTTGACCGTTAAAGGGTGCTGTAACCCCCGAAAGTACACTCCAGTCCAAACCAAAAAAAAATTATTTTCTGTGTTTGTGAATTGTGTGCGCAGTAGCCGCACGTGCATCAACAAAGTAGTGCCAAGCGTGCGCCTGTGTCATAAGTAAAGGGCCGGCTGGCTTGACCGTTAAAGGGTGCTGTAACCCCCAAAGTACACTCCAGTCCAAACCAAAAAAAAATTATTTTCTGTGTTTGTGAATTGTGTGCGCAGTAGCCGCACGTGCATCAACAAAGTAGTGCCAAGAGTGCGCCTGTGTCATAAGTAAAGGGCCGGCTGGCTTGACCGTTAAAGGGTGCTGTAACCCACAAAGTACACTCCAGTCCAAACCAAAAAAAAAATTATTTTCTGTGTTTAGCCGCACGTATATATCAAATCGATATAACATAAATGGAGGACCAAACTTTCTCCGATAAAAATAAAATAGAGAAAGATCAAGAACCACTTCCTCCTAGTGCTGAAGCTGCTGCCACTAGTCATGACATAGACGATAACATGCCATCAACGTCGTCTGCCAAGGCCGATGCCCAATGTCATAGTAGAGGGCACATACAATCCCAAATGGCAAAGTTCAGGAAAATGACCTTGAAAAAGACATTTAAATCAGCTGAAGAGAAACGTAAACTTGCCAATATGCCATTTACGACACGGAGTGGCAAGGAACGGCTAAGGTCGATCCCTAGTATGTTCATGACTAGTGGTTCAGCTTCACATGACGATGGAAGCACTCCTCCCACTAAAAAAATCAAAAGAGTTAAGCTGGCAAAAGCACAGCGAAGAACTGTGCTTTCTAAGAAGATATCACAAATCCCCAAGGAGAGTCCAAGTGTGGTGGTGGTTGCGATGCCTGACCTTCCCAGCACTGGACGGGAAGAGGTGGCTCTTTCCACCATTTGCACGCCCCCTGCAAGTGCTGAAAGGAGCACCCACAGTCCACTTGCTGATATGCAAATTGAAGATGTCACTGTTGAAGTACAACAGGATGAGGATACTGGTGTAGCTGGCGCTGAGGAGGAAGTTGGCGAGGAGGATTCTGATGGTGATGTGGTTTGTTTAAATCAGGCTCCGGGGGAGACAGTTGTTGTCCGTGGGATGAAAAAGCCCATCACGGTCATGCCTGGGCAGAAGACCAAACATTCCACCTCTTTGGTCTGGCAATATTTCTATCCAAATCCGGACAACAACTGTCTTGCCATATGTACCATATGTAAAGGTGAAATAAGTAGGGGTAGGGACGTCAACCACCTAGGAACATCCTCCCTTATACGGCACCTGCAGCGCGTTCATAAAAAGTTACTGTCAAGTTCAGAAACTTTGGCTCAGACCGTAAGCAGTCCAGGGACACCTAAATCCCGTTGTCCTGTTGTATCCAAGCGCCTGCAAACCACACCGTCAACTCCCTCCTCGTCAATTTCCTCCTTAGTCAGGATCGGAAGTAGTCCTGCAGGCCATATCACTGGCATGACTGACTCTCCTATCCGGGATTCCTCCGGAGGATCCTGCATTGCTACGCCTACTGCTGCCGCTGCTGCTGTTGCTGCTGCTGCTGGGAGTCGTTCATCATCCCAGAGAGGAAGTAGGAACACCACTACTTTTACTAAACAATTGACCCTCCAACAGTCCTTAGCGAGGAGGATGAAGTACGACAGCAGTCATCCTGAAGCAAAACGTATAACTGAGGCCTTGACTGCTATGTTGGTGTTAGACGTGCGTCCGGTATCTGCCATTAGTGCAGTGGGATTTAGACAATTGATGGAGGTAGTGTGTCCCCGGTTCCAAATCCCGTCTAGATTCCACTTCACTAGGCAGGCGATACCGAGACTGTACAGAAACGTCAGAAAAAGTGTCCTCAGTGTCCTGAAAAATGCCGTTGTACACAATGTCCACTTAACCACGGACATGTGGACAAGTGGAACAGGGCAGACTAAGGACTATATGACTGTGACAGCCCACTGGGTAGATGTATCACCTTACGCAGCAACAGCAGCAGCGTCACCAGTAGCAGCATCTCAGAAACGCCAGCTCGTTACAAGGCAGGCTACGCTGTGTATCACCGGTTTCAGTAAGAGGCACACCGCCGACAACCTCTTAGAGAAACTGAGGGAAATCATCGCCCAGTGGCTTACCCCACTTAGACTCTCCTGGGGATTTGTGATATCTGACAACGCCACCAATATTGTGCGGGCATTACATCTGGGCAAATTCCAGCACGTCCCATGTTTTGCTCACACAATAAACTTGGTGGTGCAGAATTTTCTGAAAAGCGACAGGGGCGTGCAGGAGACGCTTTGGGTGGCCCGAAAAATTTCTGGCCACTTTCGCCATTCAGCGACTGCGTGCCGAAGACTGGAGCGCCAGCAAACACTCTTGAACCTGCCCCGCCATCACCTGAAGCAAGAGGTTGTGACGCGGTGGAACTCAACCCTCTATATGCTTCAGAGGATGGAGGAGCAGCAAAAGGCCATACAAGCCTATACATCCACCTATGACATAGGCAAAGGAGGGGGTATGCACCTGACTCAAGCGCAGTGGAGAATGATTTCCGTGTTGTGCAAGGTTCTTCAGCCTTTCGAACTTGCCACACGTGAAGTCAGTTCAGACACTGCCAGCTTGAGTCAGGTCATTCCCCTCATCAGGCTTTTGCAGAAGCAGCTGGAGAAAGTGAAGGAGGAGCTAAGACGGAGCGATTCCGCTCGGCATGTGGGACTTGTGGATGAAGCCCTTCATTCGCTTTGCCAGGATTCCAGGGTGGTCAATCTGTTGAAATCAGACCACTACATTTTGGCCACCGTGCTCGATCCTAGGTTTAAAGCCTATGTGGTGTCTCTCTTTCCGGCCGACACAAGCCTGCAGAGGTGCAAAGACCTGCTGGTGAACACACTGTCAGCTGAAGCGGAACGTGACACGTCAACGGCTCCTTCTTCATTTTCTCCCGCAACTGGGGCTGCCAGGAAAAAACTTAGGTATCCTAAGCAACCCGCTGGCGGTGATGCAGGGCAGGCAGGACCAAGTTTGGACATCTGGTCCGGACTGAAGGACCTGGCAACAATTTCTGACATGTCTACTGTCACTGCATATGATACTGTCACCATTGACAGAATGGTGGAGGATTACATCGGTGACAGCATCCAAGTAGGCATGTCAGACAGTCCATACCTGTACTGGCAGGAAAAAGAGGCAATTTGGAGGCCCCTGTACAAACTGGCTCTATTTTACCTGAGTTGCCCCCCCTCCAGTGTGTACTCCGAAAGAGCGTTTAGTGCAGCCGGGAACCTTGTCAGCGAAAGGCGTAGGAGGTTGCTTCCACAGAATGTGGAGAAGATGATGTTCATCAAAATGAATTATCAGCTCTTCCAGGGAGACCAGCCTCCAGAACGTACAGAGGGACCTGTGGTGGTGGATTCAAGTGGGGACGAGTTAATACTTTGTGAGGATGAGGATGTACACACTGAAGAGGGTGAGGAATCGGTGGATGAGGAGGATGAGGATGACATCTTGCCTCCGTAGAGCCAGTTTGTGCAGGGACACATTAATTGCCAGCTTGTTTTGTGGGGGCCCAAACGAACCAATCATTTCAGCCACAGTTGTGTGGCAGACCGTGGCGCTGAAATGATTGATTTGTTAAAGTGTGCATGTCCTGTTTATACAACATAAGGGTGGGTGGGAGGGCCCAAGGACAATTCCATCTTGCACCTCTTTTTTTCTTTGCATTATGTACAGTTTGGGGCCTAGTTTTTCTAACTGCCATCCTGTCTGCCACTGCAGTGTCACTCCTAGATGGGTCACGTGTTTGTGCCGCCCACTCGTGTCGCTTAGCATAGTCATCCAGCTACCTCGGTGCAACCTTTTGGACATAAAAACACTATTGTGAGGTGTGAGGTGTTCAGAATAGACTGGAAATGAGTGGAAATTAAGGTTATTGAGGTTAATAATAGCATAGGAGCAGAAAAACCTACAAATTCTGTGATTTTAGCTGTTTTTATGCTTTTTTTCAAAAAAATACAGATCCAAAACACAAAACCCAGAACCCAAAACACGGAAGGGTGGTTTTGGCAAAACCAATCCAGATCCAAAACACGAAGAAATATCCAGATCCAAAACCAAAACACAAAACACGAAAAGTGGCCGGTGCACACCCCTACTTCCTATACCTTCTAAACCTTTATACGCTCCTTCCTATACCTTCTAAATCCTGCCTATACCTTCTAGAATTGACGCTATTTGTGTACGCAGTCATACAGTAAATAAAAGCCTTCAGACCTTGAAATGTGTTTCCAACACACAAAAGATATTATTCAACATAAAAACAGTAGGTTACACGCTGTGATCTAAAGACAAATTAGCGCAAAGAAATTATACAGACCCAAGATACTGTTATACATACGCACACACACTGGGACCAGTTACCGGCATCAACAAGAAACCTCCATAAACAGCATCAGCAAGAAGACTCCAGATTGGGGTCAGAACACACATTTATACCCTTACAGAAATAGGCAATACAATTGGGAGGTTTGTTGTGATCCCATTGGTTCTCCATCACAGTGTATCTGTTACAGGACATTTAACAGGTCGATTCAAATGGACACAGATCAGCCTCCGACAGCCTTTTGTCTCCTTTTTCCCCCTGCATGCAAATCTAAGCTGCTAACATTACAAAGTACATTTTAGTGTTTTAACTCTCTACAGTCCATAAGTTGCGAATGCATGTTGCGATCTTCTCACCGATGACACCGGAAAGCTGTTGAGACAGAGTAGATCAGTACAGCACCAGACACGGTTTGCTTATCATGTACTAAACCTTAGATATCAAATAGTCTTTATTTCACAACATTAGTAATAAATGAATAAACCTTGAATATTACACTTTGAAGCTATGGAACCTTTTATGTGAGTGTGCAGTGTGTAAGTCTATCTCTGATGGATAACATATATATATATATATATATATACATATATATATATATATATATATATATATATATATATATATACCATACCCTTCCAACACATGTTTATTTTAAAACTACTATGAGCAGTGAGCTTCACACTCAAACAGGGTGGAGACCCCCAATTGAATGCTGATGCCATCCCGTCTGACAGTGAATTCAAAAGTTCTCTTCTGCCTATTTTAGGATACCAGTGTCAGTTCTTTTCAAGCAGATTTCTTACCATTGTTCATTCAGATTTCAATTGCCACAGCTACACCTGTCCACATGTGGGGTCTCTCCATTTACATGCAAAAACACCCACAGTATCCTGGTGTATTGTTTTTCTAATTACTTTTCTCAGGAAGCTGTTTTACTAGACTCTGCATGAATACTGTGTTTGTTATGGTATTTTTTTATGCAAGGTTGTCCTAAGATACATCAGGGTATGGTTTCTGAAAGGATTATTAAAACATTGCCATATGTACTGAGCTCGTGAGTTGTAACTTAAAATGGTGCTGGGCGGCCATTCGCAAAATGGCGTCATGCAAATCTCATTTTTAAGATGGAGTCTTGTCGCCATTCACAAGATGGCGTCGTTCCAAGCTAATTGTACACTGATTCTGTCTCAGCCACTAAACCAGTTTCGACAGACCGTTTGAACACGTGGCAGCAATACAGGAAATATGCGTATGTTATTGTGCGACTTCCCCTTTTAACACAAAACTATCAATGAAGGAAAACAAACTTATTCCTTCCTTGTCCCTGGATTCTAATCAGCGCTCCTTGAACTCACACAAAAATGGATAGCGGTCTCTCAGCATAAAGTGGTAGCAGGTTTTCAAAGGCAATGCATACTTTCTTGCATATGGCGCCTCCACCCTTTGCTGAGGGATCGATAACCGTGTGTTACCGTGTAAATTGACAGTGTGATTTCACTCTACGAGCCCCCAACTATGCATTTCTATTTAACCTCTATATCATAAAGTCACTATTTAGCGTTGCGTATGCACATGAAATAATCGCTTTCCAGACTTTGAGTGTGGTTCCAAAGCACAAAAGTTATTATTCACATAAAAGCAGATAGTTACACGCCTTGATCTATAATACAATTAGCGCAAAGGTTATACAATATACAAGGTACAGTCGATACATCCGCATGCGCTCTGGATCCAGATTTCCCGGCATCAACTATGAAACCTCCGTCAACAGAAAAAGAAAGATGACTAACTACCAGATCCAGGGTGCTTGCATTTAAACCCTTGCTGAGATAGGCAATACAATAGAACAAGTTGGCATAATCCCATTGGTTCTTCCTCCTGGTTCTTCTGTTACGATGCAGTTCATAGGTCAGTTTGTATTGTAATAGTTCAGCCTCCAACAGTTCTTTGTGTCCGTTTTCCCGCCGAAGAACAAGTCTAAACTGGCTAATAAACATTACATTACAGAGTACATTACAATGCCTATCTCTCTATGATCCATAATTCGCAGACGCATGTTGCGATCTCCTTGCCGATGGAACCGGAGATCTGTAAATAAACAGTGGTTTAGAATGGCACCAAACATGATCTGCTTATCATGTACTAAACCCTAGATATCAAATATATGTACTTCACAATAGAGTTGATAACGAATAAAACCTTTAATATTAACCTTAATGCTACGGAACTTTTATGTATAAGTATGCAGTGTGTTGGTGTGGGGATATTAAGAAAAGACGCTAGTATGCGTTGTGCGTCTACGTGTTTGTGGAGTACACCATGGTACGTGCTTTGCGGGGTTCTCATTATACGAATACGTACATTTATTACAACATATAATATGGACTTTTAACCTGGGGCAGTGGCGACGCACAACGCTAATAATCATAACAGCGCCGTACATGGGGTATCGTACAGTCGCTACTATGCGTGTTGTGTTTTATGTGTAGAGGGCTTTGCTAAACAGCGCAACTGTGCGCTGTGCGTCTTGTATATTATATGTATGATTTAATGTGCGTATGGGGTATGGTGGGACTTTAAACAATATGTGGTAGCAATGTAATCGCACGATGCTAATAATAGCATATTAGTATCGAACACAATGGTTTCAGGCTGACGACGCAAGATGGCGTCATCAGGGGCAACATAAAATGGCGTTGTGCAGATTCTAATTTTACAATTTAGGTCTCAGCCAACCATCCGGCTTCGACAGTATGTATATGTGTGTGAATATATATATATATATATATATATATATATATATTCCATAGACAAAAAACCTTACGGTTTCACATGTCCCATTAAGGCTGCTTAGACATGATCTGAAAATTCACAAAACCTATTGATTTTCTGCCACTCACACTTCATAAAGCAATGAAATTACGATCATTAAGGCTGACGCCTTATTGGACGTGTTCCTTGCACAATACAAATATGATATGCCATCACACCCTCTGGTTACCTGCAGATTCAGCACTCTCACAGAATGAGATTGCTGTCACTCACAAAATGGTGGAGCTGCTAATTCACAGAATTGTGTGCTCATTGGAATACACACATGCAGTCTATGCAACTGAGGTTTGAGCAGTTATGTGGCTCCCACATCCCACTCAGTGCCCACAATCTTCCCATGTGATCACCAAAACAATCTCACTGGCTTCCAACATCCTTCTCACTGCCTACATTTATCTCATTTACAATACACATTCAGCTCCCTTATTTTTAAAAATATCATACTCAGTCTATGCATGTACACTTTCTTCCCCTATATGCCTCCATGCTGCTTTATATTCCCCAATTCCTACTGCTGTGTGGTCTCCCAACTGTGATAACCTGTATTCCCTCATCCGCACCAATATTTTTCCCCAGCCACACCACCCTGAATCCGTGCCTTCTCCACAGCCACGTTGCTCTTTCTCTCATCTGTGGCACTCTTTCTTCCTCCATCTGCACTACTCTGGTCCCCCAACCGTGCAACTCTGTCTCCCCCCACCACCTGCACCACTCTGTCTTCCTCCCCATCCACACCAATCTGTCTTCCCCAATCCCTACTGCTGTGTGGTCTCCGAACTATGGTAGTCTGTATTTCTCCATCTGCACCGTCCTGCATCCGTGCCACTCTGTTTGCTTCTGCACCACTGCCTTCCCCTAAGCCAATGCCGCTGTCTTCCTTTCCTCTGTGGCATGCTTTCTTCCTCCATCTGCACCACTCTGTCCCCACCAACTATGCAACTCTGTCTCCTCCCCCCACCCACACTACTCTGTCTTCCTACCCATCCACACTAATCTGTCTTCCCCAATCCCTACTGTTGTGTGTTCTCCTATTTGTGCTAATCTGTATTCCCTTATCTGCACAAATCTGTCTTTACCCATCTGCACTGCTCTGTTTTCCCATGTCCATGCCACTCTCTACCCCCATCCACGTCGCTGTCCCCCCAAACCATGCCACTCTGTTTTCCACCCATCTGCATTACTTTGGCTACTCCCCCCCCCTGTACTGCCTAACCTTCCCTCCTTTACACGCCTTTGTGTCTCACCTATCCACGCTGCTGTGTCTCCTCCCCTCATCCACACCACTTTTATATCATCTGCACAGCTCTATTTTCTGCTTTGACCTCAGTTGCATAGACTGCATCTGTGTATTCCAATGAGCACACAATTGTGTGAATTAGCAGCTCCACCATTTTGTGAGTGACAGCAATTTCATTCTGTGAGAGTGCTGCAGTTAACAACAGGGTGTGATGGCATACCATATCTGTATTGCGCAAGGAACACGTCCATTAAGGCGTCAGCCTTAATGATCATAATTTCCTTGCTTTTGAAGTTTGAGTGGCAGAAAATCAATAGGTTTTGTGAATTTTCAATTCATGTCTAAGCAGCCTTAAAGGGACATGTGAAACCATAAGGTTTTTTGTCTATGGAATTTCATAGCTTTTTTAAAATGTATTAACTATCAGGGTCTGATGAGCAAACCGGGCCACCTGCAGGGGAGAAGGGCAACAAAATGGTACACTAACGCAGGTGGAAGAGGGGATAGCACACAGGAGGTTGGTTTGGGAGGTGCAGAGTGCGAGACGGCTGTAGGCGTGTGGGGGAGCGGCAGCAGTGGTGGTGCAGAGCAGTGGCAGCAGTACAGTGCAAAGGGGGCATCAGTGGGCGACAGAGGGCTCACTGGTAGTGCGTATGCACCTGAGAAAATCAAATCAATAAATCACAGATGCACGAATGCAACAGTGAGATCCATCTACGCATCTGTTAAAAATTGAATGTGTAAAAAAATAAAAAAGGTGTAGCCCCGCCCCCCAGAAAACAACCAGCACTGGGCTTGGAGCCCCAGTACTGGTTGTGCTAAATACAGGGGACAAATGATGTAGGGGTCCCCCGTATTAAGCACAACCAGCACCAGGCTTTTCAGAACCTGTCCTGGTTGCCAAAATACGGGGGACAAATGACGTAGGGGTCCCCCGTATTTAGCACAACCAGCACAGGGCTCTGAGCTGGTTCTGGAAATACAGGGGGAAAAAATGCATAGGGTCCCCCTGTATTTATGATGCCACAGCCAGGGGAGCCCTTTTACCGGGCCCCTAGCTGCAGCATCACCCCTGACCGCTAGTCAGCCCAGGCCGGGGATCCCTGGGGAGTTGGGGACCCCCCCCAATAAAGGGGTCCCCGTCCTCAGGGCACTCCAGGCCCAGGCTGATAGCCCAGGGCTATCCCCAGCACCCCTGGGCAGTGGGTGCTGGGTTGATTTGTGTTGTGTGGTGCATGTGAATATATAAATATTATCTTTTGCAGTAGTACTACAGGTCCCACCAGGCATCCCCCGCATACTGGCACTTGGAGAACCACAAGTACCAGCAGGCGGGGCACTAAGGGCCTGCTGGTACCTATAGTACCCCTGCAAAATAAATATTAAAATAAAACAGACAGACACCGTTTTTTAAAATATTTTATTTAGCGGGACCTTCACCTGGGGGGCGGCAGCCTTAAGCTCTTTTACATGGCTGCCGCTCCCCCAGGACTTCTATGGCATCTTCACCTTGTGGGCAATGGCCTTTAAGCTCTTTTTCCTAGCCATCGCCCATCCAGGGCTTCTGCGGCGTCTTCTATCTTCTGTCTTCGGCAGCTCTTCTCTGCTGCCTTCACGCCGTCGACTGAGTGCACGGCAACTCGCGCTGGCAGTATTTAAGCCAACCGAGGGGGCGGGGCGATGACGTTGCGAGCCGTGATTGGTCGCGGCAGCCATCTTTGAATTGCTCGATTCTCACCATTGAATTCAATGGTGAGAACCGCTCATTGGCTGAGAGGCGGAAGGCTCGCCTCTCTCAGCCAATGAGCACTCCGCACCGGGATTTCTTGACTGAAATCCTGCAGCGGAGCTGTCATGCGAGTAGTAGTGTCCTTAGAGGACACTACTAATGTCCGTGGGCTCGGGTAACTCGTGTTTTTTTTTTTTTGCCAAGACCCAGGATTTGCCTACTTTGGAACGAAGAGGACAGATCCACGCATAGGAGGAGGTTAGTATGAAATTTTTTATTACAGGGACACCAATGGATTACCTACTGGAGAAGAGGACAGATTGGCTTCAGGGATATATAGGTGAGTATGTGAAATAGTGTGTATGCACGTGTGAGTACATGTGTGTGCATGTATGTTGTAATAAAATTATTATTTTCTACGGTGTGTGTGTTGTGTGTTTTTTTAATATTGCTTTTGTTGTGGAACTACAGCTACCAGCACGCCCGTAATGCCCCGCATGCTGATACTTGTGATTCTCCAAGTACCAGCACGCGGGAGAGGCTTGCTGGGAACTGTAGTTCCACAGCAGAAGACAATTTTTTAAATTTAATTGCACCACACTTTACATAATCAACCCGGCACCCACCGCCCAGGGGTGCCGGGGATAGCCCCAGGCTATCAGCCTGGGCCTGGGGTTCCCTGGAGAGGGGGACCCCTTTATTGGGGGGGTCCCCAAATCCCCAGGGATCCCCGGCCTGGGCTGACTAGCAGTCAGGGGTGATGCTGCTGCTGGGTGGCCTGGTGAGAAAGAGTCCGGTGCTGGTTCTGGGAAATACGGGGGGGCCCTATGCATTTTTTGCCCCTGTATTTCCAGACCAGCTCAGAGCCCAGTGTTGGTTGCGCTAAATATGGGGGACCCCTACGTCATTTGTCTCCCGTATTTTGGCAACCAGGACTGGTTCTGAAAAGCCTGGTGCTGGTTATGCTTAATACGGGGGACCCCTACATCATTTGTCCCCTGTATTTAGCACAACCAGTACTGGGGCTCCATAGCCCGGGGTTGGTTGTTTTTTTGGGGAGGGGGCCACGCCATTTTTGAATTTTTTTTACACTGTTTTTATTTTTAAACACAGAAGCACAGACGGGTCTCACTGACCCGTTCGTACTTCTGTGTTTGTTTTTTTTAATCACAGATGCAGGTATCACGGAAATTTCATATCCGAGTCTGCATCTGTGTGCTGCTACCTCCCCCGGGTCCTAACGCCTGCACCACCACCGATAACGCCCGCTACCGTCCCTGGTTCCCGGCCGCAGCTAATGCCCGCTAGCCCCTACCCCCTCTCGCCCGAATCCCAGCCGCAGCAAACGCCGGCTTCCTGCCCCCCGGTCCCGGCCCCCACTACTGCCCGCAAACGACGGCCATCTTGCTGCACCCAAGTGAAGCTACTATGACTACACCTGCTGGAGGCTCCTAATGAGGCTGCGCAACAAGTTGAAAAGTTCTATCTCTACAATGGCGCATTCTTGAGCTAATAGTTTAAAAACTGTAACTTTCTAATTTACCTGAATCCCAAAAGCATGTACCCTGGCACAATAGCTACCTAATAAAACAAACTCCAAGTCTAAATTCCACCCCTACCCTGAGTTATGCCTCCCAAATATCCCCCATAGACTATAGCAGAAAAGGGTTCCTAATTGAGAATGTCAGAAAAAAGTGACAGTTGGAGCTTTAGATTACTCCCATCTCTTAATTTTTCATGTTTTTGACCTGAAATTTGGCATGCAGCACCCAGTGACAGTTCTACCCAGCCTTGCCAAATTTTAGATCCGTACCTCTAATAGCTTTTGAGGTGTAGCCCCTTGAACACCCTGCACCCCCTCTGGAATTCTCTATGGAGAAATCCATTTTTTTAGATGCAGCCTTAATATAAGGGCACAACTGTGCCCTTATAATATACAGAGATAGGCACAGTGCAGGATGCATGATTGTAATTTGTAACATAGGTGCATAATCCAGCTAATTCTATCTATTATAAATTGATAATAGGATGTTAATATATACCAAATACCCACACAGAGGGCTCTATTTACTACAATCCGCATATTGAATGCGGATTGTAGTGTGATATTACCGAGTGAATTTGCATTGCGAATTCAGGCAATATCACAGTGATTTACTATAAATCCCTTGCAGGGACAGAGCTTGCGATAAAGCTCTGTCCCTGCGGATCCCATCCGCACTCTAGTCGCGGTATTTTCGGAAAAAATACAGCGACTAAGAGCCCGCGCATGCGCCGACCGACCACCCCTACTACCCCCCACCGACGCTAAGCCCCGCCCCCGGCGCTAAGCCCCACCACCCGCGATCATGGACCCCCGTGACCCCCTCTCCCTTCATTACACTTACCTGCATCCTCCTGGCCTCCGGTGATCTTCTCCGGGCTTCCCGATCAGGTGATCTCCCATACTGCACTGGGGCCCGATCACCTGATGACCGGTCCCCAGTGTATGGGAGACCAGCTGACCGGAGAGGAGTCATCATAATTTTTTTTTTTTTTTCTACAGCAATCAGCTTGCGGTTTGCTTAGACCACATAGCTGATTACTGGTACTGGCTCCCGCCTCTGCTCTCCCCGTTAGAGCAGAGTGGGAGCCCGGTAACCGGGGGAGACCCTGGATAACGCCACCTCCAGGTGGCGTTATTATCACAGGGCTTCCCCCGGTATTTTTTTACAATTTATTTTTAGTAACTGTGGTCGGATCACATTTCCCATTACAATTATGGGAAATGCGATCTGCTTTACTAAAAATAAGTGATACTAGGGGTTGGAGTAGAATTTTACTAATTCTACTCCAATTGCCCTATAGTAACTACAGGTGAAACTAAAATAATGTGAAAAGGGTGTGAAAACACCCTTTTTCACTTTATTTTAGTAAAAATAATGTTAATAAATAGAGCCCAGAGGGATAGAGTTATTAACATATTGCAATATCTTTATATATGGTTGTGGCATTATGTGATAAAACACTGGACAAGCTACATATTAACCACCATATAAATAATTACCTATCTAGGATGGAATGCTGTGTATATCTTATAACTGGCTAACATTAGTAAAAATCAGCTAATCCATCTCACTGCGTTTTAAGTAGAGAAGAGCGCTGACCCCCTGTGTTTTGATTCTGCATCATGTTCTCACCCTTCGGCCCGGCGTCTCTCACGTGGATCTGCCGCGGGTCTCCAGTCCATGGGCGCGGCCATCTTGGATTGCCCATGTGACGCGATCTCCTCCAATGAACATGCTTCTCCTTCTCTTCCAGCCAGTCAGCATCCAGCACTCACTATAAAAGGATCTCCACTTCTCTCAGCAAGTTGCCAGTGCAACAAGTCCCCTTAGCTTGTCTGAGAGATCCTCCACACTGTGCTCAGAAGTAGTTGCTGACTTTGCTACCACCTATCATCTACGGCTCTCCAGCCGCGACAAGTAGCTTCCACGCTACCACCTATCATCTACGGCTCCCTAGCCGCGACAAGTAGCTTCCACGCTACCACCTATCATCTACGGCTCCTTAGCCACGACAAGTAGCTTCCTCTCTACCACCTATCATCTACGGCTCCCTAGCCGCGGCAAGTAGCTTCCACGCTGCCACCTATCATCTACGGCTCCCTAGCCACGCCAAGTAGCTTCCATGCTACCACCTACCACCTTACGGCTCCTAGCCGCGACAAGTAGCTCTCACGCTACCACCATTCACCTCATGGCCAACCAGCCGCACTAAGTAGCTTGTGCTACCACCGTTCACCTCATGGCCAACTAGCCGCACCAAGTAGCTTGTGCTACCACCATTCACCTCACGGCTAACCAGCCGCACCAAGTAGCTTGTGCTACCACCATTCACCTCACGGCTAACCAGCCGCACCAAGTAGCTTGTGCTACCACCAATCACTTCTCGGCTAACCAGCCACACCCAGTGACCTGGACTACCACTGCTCACCTTACGGCTTCTTGGCCACATCTAGCAGCACCCGAAAAACTAACTCTACCTTAGCTACACTAGCACCCACACTACAACCTCGGCTCCATCCTGAGCTGGCATTGACTCACCCTGTTTCCTTCACTCACCCATAACTTACTTTGACCTTGTATCCTCTTTCATGCGTAGGAACTTCATTAGACCTAGTCTCCTCCAGAGGGCATCAGAGTTGAATAAAGCTAGTCCTAACCCCAGCCCGGGAACACAATCTAAAGAAACCACATTCGTGACAGTTTGCACTGGCCAGATGGACTCGGAAAGTGGTCAGGGATATAGTGCTGATTCTTCTCAAAATGTCCTTTCTCGTCTGGAAAGACAGGAGACTTCTCAAGTCCAACTCATCCAGTTCATTCAGGATATGTCTTCACATTTGGACAGTATTCAGGCTCTGTTATCTAATCCTGCGCCAGTCAGTGTTCAAGCCTCAAATCCTTCCTCCGTGGTGCCTTCACCTTCAGTACCACCTACTCCTCGCCTTCAACTCACATTACCCAGCAAGTTTGACGGCAACCCCAAGCTATGCAGAGGTTTTCTGAACCAGTGTGAAATTAATTTTGAACTTCAACCAGCTAACTTCCTAACTGCTAGAACTCGAGTAGCTTATATAATCTCATTACTTTCCGGACCAGCCCTCGACTGGGTCTCTCCACTTTGGGAAAAATCTGATCCATTACTCTCTGACTACTCCGAATTTATTGCCATGTTTCGTAGGATATTCGACGAACCTGGAAGTCTCTTCTGCCTCAACAGATATTCTTC
Source organism: Taudactylus pleione (assembly GCA_031769625.1). Taxonomy (NCBI): domain Eukaryota; kingdom Metazoa; phylum Chordata; class Amphibia; order Anura; family Myobatrachidae; genus Taudactylus; species Taudactylus pleione. Next base: position 953,744 of record JAUIMM010000288.1, read on the forward strand.
GTCTTCGGCAAGGCAGTAAAACGGTCGGACAGTATGTTATCCAATTCCGAACCTTATCCTCTGAACTTAACTGGAATGAGGATGCTCTTATTGCAGCCTTATGGAGCGGGCTATCAGAAAGGCTTAAAGATGACTTTGCCTCTCGGGACCTACCTCCCAAATTCGATGAATTAATTTCCCTTTGTAATAAAGTGGACCTACGGCATAGAAAACGCGCTCTGGAGAGAGGCAGATTCGACCGGGGTAAACCTCGACCTGCTCCCCGATTCCATTCACCTCCGATGTGAGAAGAAGCCATGCAGATCAATCATTCCCACTTGTCCCCGGAGGAGTGACAGAAAAGGCAAAGACAGAATCTTTGCATGTATTGTGGTTCATCTCAGCATTTAATTAAGTCTTGTCCCATCCGTCCGAGAAACTTCTCCTCCTAACTTATCATAGAGAGGTTAAGGGCCTGATTCAGACCCACTCGCGAGCGGCTGTACGCTCGCAAGTGGGTCGATGGTCTGCACTGAGCATGCGCACGACGGAGGGAGCTCCGTCGTGCGCATGCGCCAGACACGACGAGCGAAGGACTTTCCTTCGCTCGTTGTGTCTGATCAAAGGGGGCGTGCTGTCAATGTTGATTGACAGCACGCCCCCTTTGGTGGGCGTGCCGGGGGCGTGCCTCCCTGACGGGGGCGTTCCCACGGGAACGCCTCCCGTCAGAAGCCGGCCCACTGACATCACTAGTGATGTCAGTGGGAGTGATTTTGGCTCTGATAGAGCCAAAATCACTCCGGAGCTTGCGGTTGAAAACCTCAACCGCAGGCTCCGGCTCGCAATTTCGATGGTCGCGATGGTCACGACCATCGCGGCCATCAAAATGCACGCTCGTATAGCCTGTGGGTGGTGACCCACAGCTATACGAGCGTCCAGGAGGACGCTCCATGAAAAAGGAGCCCGGCCCTCATGCAGAGCGTGCGCTCTGCTCAGAGCGTACGGCTCTGAATGAGGGCCTAAGTTAGGAGTAGCCACTGATTCACCTAGGAAGTCAGATTCCGCCATTCGGGCTCAGTTAATACTTCCACAGGGTCCTACAGCCGTTCTAGCTCTTGTAGACTCAGGAGCTGCGGAAAATTTTATGACTACAGACTTTGTCCATAAATATCAGATCCCCGTTGAAGCACTATCCCGAGTCATTCTTTAACTGCCATCGATGGTAGTCGAATTAGTAGTGGAACCATCACTCATCGTACCAAGCCACTAAAACTTACCATCGGGGTTCTCCACTCTGAGGAACTGTCCTTCCTAGTGATTCCCAAAGCCTCTCATTCTCTAGTTCTCGGTCTACCCTGGCTACAGAGACATTCTCCACAAATTGACTGGTGAACCATACAAGTCATCCGCTGGAGTACAAACTGTTTCAAGAATTGTCTTCACCGGGTTGTACCAGTTCGATCCTCTGACCTGCAGCTTCCTACAGACCTGCCTGTATCCTATTCAGATTTTTCAGATGTGTTCAGTAAACAAAAAGCGGATTTACTACCTCCTCATCGCAGTTGGGACTGTCCCATAGATCTAATCCCTGGGGAAAAACCCTCCTTCGAGGACGCACCTATCCACTTTCACTTCCCGAGACTCAAGCTATGTCCGAATACATCGAGGAAAACTTGAAGAAGGGTTTTAATTCGGCCCTCTTCTTCCCCAGCAGGGGCTGGATTTTTCTTCATCAAAAAGAAAGACAGAGGGTTACGTCCATGTATTGACTATCGAGGACTCAATGACGTAACCATTAAAAATCGATATCCTCTTCCCCTTATCACTGAGTTATTTGACAGAGTCAACGGGGCCACAATCTTCACAAAGCTTGATTTGAGAGGAGCCTACAACTTAATTCGAATCCATCTCCGAGATGAGTGGAACATAGCTTTCAACACCAGAGATGGGCATTACGAGTATCTCGTCATGCCCTTCGGCCTTTGTATTTCCCCAGCTGTTTTTCAATTCTTCGTCAACTAAATCTTCCGGGATCTTTTGTACAAAAGTGTGCTTATCTATTTAGACGATATTTTGATCTTCTCTCAGGACTTGGCAACCCATCGGAATCAGGTGAAGGAGGTCCTCCAGAGGTTGCGTTCCAATCAGCTCTTCTGCAAACTGGAGAAATGTGTAACCAGTGTGCCGTTTCTGGGGTACATCATCTCCGGTTCTAATCTTCAAATGGACCCAGCAAAACTTCAAGCCGTCCTTAATTGGACTATCCCTACATCCCTGAAGTCCATTCAATGCTTTTTAGGTTTTGCTAACTATTACCGCAAGTTTGTTAAAGGTTTTTCCGCCCTGGTGGCTCCTATCACAGCCCTCATCTGCAAAGGAGCGGATCCAACCGCTTGGTCTGCGGAAGCCACTTCGGCCTTTCAACTCCTGAAAAAGGCATTCATCTCTGCCACCGTTTTGAAGCAACCAGATTTAACATGACCCTTTATCCTGGAGGTTGATGCCTCCTCTGAGGGAGTTGGAGCTGTCCTCGCTCAACGCTTTGATGATAAACTTCATCCCTGTGGATTCTATTCCCGGAAATTTTGGCCAGCTGACAGGAATTATTCTCTTGGGGACCAGGAGTTACTCGCCATAAAATTGGCTCTCGAGGAATGGCGATATCTTCTAGAGGGGGCTCAGTATCCCATTACCATCTACACAGACCACAAAAATTTACTTTATTTAAAATCTGCTAATTGCTTGAACCCACGGCAGACAAGATGGGCGATGTTCTTTTCTCGATTCAACTACAAACTCTCCTATCGCCCTGGATCACAAAATTGTAAAGCCGATACTCTTTCCCGTTCCATGGGGACTGGCTCCAAACAACTCTCTGAGCAAGTTCATCCCATCTTGGATCCAACTTCGTTTGCCACTACCAACATCTCTATGACACCCCCCATTGGGAAAACCTTGGTAGAACCCCACCTTTGCAAAAAATTGTTACAATGGGCACATGCGATCTTACTGGTGGCCTTCAATGAAAGCAGACGTCGTCTCATACGTCTCCTCATGTGTTAAGTGTGCCCAGCACAAAGTACCTCGGCAAGCTTCGTCCGGACAACTTCAGCCGTTAGCTATTCCTTTTCAGCCATGGACACACTCACCTTCCTCCATCTCAAGGCCACAACACAGTCTGGGTTATCATGGACAGATTCTCCAAAATGGCCCATTTCGTGCCTCTTACCGGACTTCCATCGGCCCCATTACTCGCTCAAAATTTCATTAAAGAGATCTTCAGACTTCATGGTCTTCCACAAGAAATCATCTCTGACAGAGAAGTACAGTTCGTAGCTAAGTTTTGGAGGTCACTCTGTTCAGCTCTTCGGGTGAAACTTAACTTCTCCACCGCATATCATCCCCAGACCAATGGACAAAACTGAAAGGGTCAGCCAAGATTTGGAGCAGTTCCTTCGCACTTTTATCTCCTCTTCTCAAGATGATTGGGTTGAGCTCCTCCCATGGGCCGAATTTGCTCGCAACAATCATTACCACCTATCCACCAATTTAACTCCTTTCCTTACAGTGTTTGGACACCATCCTCGGGTTCCAGATTTCCCGCTTCTTCCAACTCTGGATGTACCAGCTGCCAAGATTCTCTTCAACAGTTTTCTGACATTTGGAGAAAGGTTCGATCCACACTCATTAAAAGATCTGCTCGGTATAAAAGATTTGCTGACCGCAGGAGACGAGCTGTACCTAGTCTTCAATCTGGAGATACGGTCTGGCTCTCCACTCGAAACAACATGCTCCGTGTCCCCTCGATTTGCTCCACGTTATATTGGTCCATTTCCAATTGCCAAAGTCCTGAATCCAGTAGCTTACAAGCTGAGACTACCTCCATATCTTCACATTCCTAAATCCTTCCATATTTCTCTGCTGAAACCATTGATCCTCAACAGATTCCAAAAGGAACCTCCTAAGGCTTCTAGTGTTCAAATTCGACAAGGACAAGAATTTGAGGTTGACAGAATTGTAGACTCTCGTCGATACAATCGTCTCCAGTATCTCATCGACTGGAAGGGTTACGGCCAAGAAGAAAGAATCTGCGTTAATGCTTCTGATGTGCATGCACCTCATTTAGTCAAGATCTTTCATAAGAAGTTTCCTCAAAAACCCCAAAAGTGTCCAGAGACCACTTCGTCAAGAGGGGGGATACTGTCACAACCCGTCATAGAGACCCCAGAATCAGACCTCGGCACTTACCTCTCAGGACGCTGCAGCGCGGCTCTCTGCTTCCCCACCGGTCTGTTTCTGCAGGCGGTCTCTCCCTCTGCTCCCCGGTGGCTTCTGCATAATGTTCTTAACCTCCGGCCTGGCGTCTCTCACATGGATCTGCCGCGGGTCTCCAGTCATGGCGCGGCCATCTTGAATTACCCATGTGACGCGATCTCCAATGAACATGCTTCTCCTTCTCTTCCAGCCAGTCAGCATCCAGCACTAACTATAAAAGTGCAACAAGTCCCCTTAGCTTGTCTGAGAGATCCTCCACACTGCGCTCAGAAGTAGTTGCTGACTTCGCTACCACCTATCATCTACGGCTCCCTAGCCGCGACAAGTAGCTTCCACGCTACCGCCTACCATCTACGGCTCCCTAGCCGCGACAAGTAGCTTCCACGCTACCACCTATCATCTACGGCTCCCTAGCCGCGACAAGTAGCTTCCACGCTACCACCTATCATCTACGGCTCCCTAGCCGCGACAAGTAGCTTCCACGCTACCACCTATCATCTACGGCTCCCTAGCCGCGACAAGTAGCTTCCACGCTACCACCTATCATCTACAGCTCCCTAGCCGCGACAAGTAGCTTCCACGCTACCACCTATCATCTACGGCTCCCTAGCCGCGACAAGTAGCTTCCACGCTACCAACTATCATCTACGGCTCCCCAGCCGTGACAAGCTAGCTTCCACACTACCACCTGCCACCTGCAACAAGCTAGCGCAACACGCTACCACCAATTCACCTCACGGCCAACTAGCCGCACCAAGTAGCTTGTGCTACCACCATTCACCTCACGGTTAACCTCACGGTTAACCAGCCGCACCAAGTAGCTTGTGCTACCACCATTCACCTCATGGCTATCCAGCCACACCAAGTAGCTTGTGCTACAACCAATCACTTCTCGGCTAACCAGCCGCACCCAGTGACCTGGACCAGGGCCGGATTAACAAGGGGCGGGTGGAGCTACAGCTCCAGGCCTCCCATTGAAAATAGGCCCACGGCATATTGCATTGCAGTGCAGGCAGGAAAAAAAAATATTTTTTCTTTCCTGACACTACCAACTAACAGCCCAGGCCACTCACCTAACGGCCGCCAGAACAGCTTAGCTTAGCCCATTCTGACCCCCTCCTCTTGGACGATCCAACCAGCCAGGCTGAAGCCCCGCCCACCCCCGGGCAGCCGAAGCCCCGCCCACACCCGGCAGTTGAATACCCGCCCACCTTTGGTCCGCCGAAGCCCCGCCCCCTGTTCCTTCCTGCTCTCAACCAATCGCCTAGCTGAAGAGGGAGGGAAGCTCAGCCCAGCTTGTCCGTTTATACAGGTCAGTGTGAGCATATTATACATGTGTGTACTGTATATGTACACATACATATGTGTGCATATATATATATATATATATATATATATATATATATATATATAAAAAAGAATCCAAAGTACAGGGAGAAAGTGCAGCATTCACTGAGTGAAGTATAGTTCAAAGTACAAACGCAGGGGAGCCCTGACAAAGTAATCCTTGCACCACCTACAAGGTTACTTGTATATCAGCCCAGCTTGTCTGTTTATACAGGTCAGTATGAATATATACATGTGTGTACTGTATATATACATATACATATGTGTGTATACATATATATATATATATATATATAATTATATATATATATGTATATATATATGTATGTATACATACATATATGTATACATATATATATATATATATATATATATATCTGTGTATACATATATATATATATATATATATAGGGAAAAACAGCGGCACTCTCAGGACTTGAAATATAAATGAGACTCACGACTCCCAGAGATCAGCGTCCAACGTTTCAGTCGGTGTGACTTTTATCAAGAACAGATTCTTGATAAAAGTCACACCGACTGAAACGTTGGACGCTGATCTCTGGGAGTCGTGAGTCTCATTTATATTTCAAGTCCTGAGAGTGCCGCTGTTTTTCCCTATATACTTGGTTCACACACCATTAGAGGGCACCCAGGCA